>JAOPFQ010000001.1:30087500-30580000 GCA_030064505.1 Chouioia cunea
GCACTAGCGCGCCCTTGCCCCCTTCTCATCCCCCGGCGTTTATACCCAGTCGATCCATTAGAATTTCGTATTCGTGTGCGAGTTTCCAACTTTCTTTTGTTTTTAAGCTTTGTTAATTCAGTCGTTAAATACGTGAAAGTACATGTTAAAAAGGGAGTAATTTTAACAAATCGTACGAAATGAAATTCACAAGGCGTTCGCATTGTACCCCACCCGTTATTCGATAGCAAGAAAAAGGGGAAAGGAAGTATAATGAAAAAAGTTTGTCGGACATCAATGCAAGCTATTGTGCTTCAGGCGATAAAAACAACAGAAATTGTTCAATAGTTTATACAGTGAATTATAACCAACAGAGATAAAGTTGAGGTCCTACATCTATCTGTCAGAAACCATACGTGACAGTGTTTGCGTTTCATCACTCGATAGTTTGCACTTCCCCGCTAGGCATACGGAATAAAAATTGCCTTTTTCCTGCGTTCACGCATTTAAATTGTGTTTGTTCTTCGACAGCGAAAAAACCATATGTTGTATCATTCGCGTGCTCTGCGTACTAAACCAAGGTATTTTTCCACTTTTTTTATAAATTGAAATCAACAATCGTGTAGCGAAGATTGCGGTAAAATCAATATTTTTTTTTTCGAAAATTATTTTACATTTCAATCGAAAAAATGTTATGTACAACAATTTATTTCAACCGTTGCGAGTGTTTTTCGTTTAAAGCATTATAAAGATTCATTATACGGTTAAAATTCGTCAGAAATTACGAAAAGTGGAAATATTCATCGGAGCGATGGTACGCGGAAGTTTTACCTCGACAAAAAGAAGTTGGTGCTTGTATATTGCTGAGGGTGGAAAAAAAGCGAATGGGAAATTTTCGTGCCGAGTGATGCTCGAGGGGATTTTATTTGCCACGAGGACTTGTGCGGATGTTTATTGTTCTAGTATTTTGTGTTTTTGAATTTCGAGTAAATTCCACGCGCAGAGTTTCGCCGACCGCTTTATTTCGCTCCCGTTCTTCTATATAATACGGATAGTATTTATTCATACGAGCAGCTTTAATAAAATTTGGCTGATATGAATCCTTTCTACAATAACAAGGTGAATCTTGACGAGTTTTGAGGAAAAAACGAGCAATCAAACGTACATGATAATACGAACTGAAGCACGTCACTTTAAATTCATTATCTGTGTATTAAGTTAATGCCCTTCTGCCACTTCCGCTGCTGTATTTTTCCGATTTATTTTCCAATTTTGCTCTATCCGCCTTTCATCCTATAACACAGTTAATCGTCTTTGCGAAGTACTCCCGCAAGGATAAAGGAAGAAGTTGTGGGGAAGTTGAATATGCAAATCGGGCAACTCGATAAATTTCGGTTTTCTCCCTCTAAGCTGTCTGATATCTTTCTTCTTTTTTCTCGATACCTCTTGTAATCCACCATTGTCCCGTATTTCTTCCTAGTGTTTGACATTTGTATTGGATTAAAACCAAGTGTATCAAATAAAGCGATTTATTTTTGTAAGATAGTAAACGTTCTTTGAAATGTTTGTCTATTAATTTCGGTTATTTTCACAAAAAATTTAATTGCTGGTTGATTTACGTTAAAAATAATTTAAATCGGATTTTAAATTTAACAAGCACGTAACTTGAAGCATTCAAGTAAGTGCACAATATATACCGAGCACTTGTTTTTCTGAGCATGTAACGTACCTTTACCCACAACCACTTATCCGTGTACTTACATATGATCCACTTTCAAAGACTCTTTGATGTAAATGATCCTCGTAAGTATTACAGCTATCAATCAAAACTGCAACGGTCGTTGTTGTAACTGTCCGATTCGTCACGCTTAATACTGATACGTGTATTATGTCCTGAAAATTAAAAACTATTGTCACTTGATAAATAACGGTGACACACGCACGTACAGGTCATAATATATTATGATCTTTCATTATACAACGAATTATTATGGGGGTGAATCTTTATACAGAAGGAAATAAAATTCACGAGTACGTTGACTTGCAGACTATAAAATAAATAGTATATAATTCCGCTCGTAAAAAAGTATATAAACGAAAATTAAATAATAGTTATGTCAAGAGTAGGATGGAAACAATAGCAATCGAGAGACGTAGGAGCAGGGAGGGAAAAAAGCGGACGTAAATTATAAGTACCCTCGAAGCTTATCAAGATCGCGCGTAAAAGGAAGAGTTTATGACGTAACAATTAAGAGTAAAGTGGCTGCGAATATATGCTTTCTACGATCGTGCAAGTGCCACCAAGTAAATTATGCTTCGAGTGACCTATGAAGTAGCTTGATTAGAGTTCGTTAAAGAGAATACACTTCTATTTTCATAATGGCTAATTGGTTAAGTATACTTCTGACTAAAAAGCCAAAATGCAGTTAGACTTAACTGGCGATTTTTCATTCATTGTTGATTTGCATTTTGAAAAATTATATTAACTGATCGATAGTCACCATATAATGTATCGTGTAAATGAGAAAGATACTGTTGAGAAGTTGTAAATCATATTTATCTATGTGGCACACACGCTAGCTCAATTTAATAGCTTTCTTCAAGAAATCCATGCTGTATATAAGGGTACCGCGTAATTAAACCGGAAGCAATTTTTTAAGCTCTCAAGCCACAGCGCGCGTAAGTAACTTTCCTGCCAGGACGCATTTATCTTACTATACGCGATGATTCAGTTGAATTGGCCAAGCAAATGTCATAAAGTCAAAATAAAATAAAATTATCTTGGCAAATTGAGCCTCTACCAAAACAAATTGTTGCATCGATTTGGCAATTTTCATGTTTCGTGTATACAATTCTGAACCCATTCGTTTAATTGACACGTACTCTTATTGTTGTATTCTTGCAAGAGGCTACATATTTTTATATTACGATTAAATACGAAAATACCAAATTGATAGGCATGTCGTTGAACAAGTGGCTCGTTTGTCATACGCGCGTTTTTATTTTGCGTGTTTATTTCGTTTATTCCGTGCTGTCGCTGTTGTCTCTCGATTGTCATAATAATTGTCTGTCGCCACGACTCTTGCAGTAATGTGCATTTCGTTCCATATATATATATATAGATACAAAGCGCCCGTAGATGAAAGATGTGGTACAATTGACTTTAATTGGGTTTTATGAAGGCGTCCTTCTGAATTAAAGACTGACGATGTTATTTTTTTTCCTCTAGACTTTTTAATAGCTTGTTTAAGAGTTCTGAGAAACTACTACGATTGGACAACTCATTTAAAAGATACGAAATTCTAACATTTTTCAAATATGATTGATCTTATTCATTCTCTTATTTTACATTACGTATGACCTCAAACACAATCATCTATAATGCCATAAAAAAATTTTGATTCAGTTATGTAATTATTTATTCTCCAGCAAAAAGTTAAACAGAAGTTCTGAAAATTCAAAATTCCATGATGCATGAAGCCACGGACACACACAACGCACACCATGCTGATAATTGCTGTGACAAGCGAGAAGAGAGCGGGGGGAGGGTTGGTCGTTAATCGAATGGGTATACTCTCAATTAGTCGGCCACGGCGCGTTGTTTGCCGTTCCACGCGCGCAGCCTGCCGCGTTAAATAAATGATTCGCAACGCACTGGCAGCAGCAGCAGCAGCAGCAGCGTGTGCATGCTTCGTTTTGTCGTTACAACGGCTGTTTGCTTCCGTTGTAATAACACGTTGCGTTACATATATATGTATATATAACACTACGTCGTCGTCGCCGTCTATGTTCGAGTTTCCGGGACTTTGACTACTCCTGTTTCCCGAAATTACCCAAGGGATAATATTTGACGAATAAGTTTGCATTGCACACGACAATTGGGTTGCGTATGTATACATCGATTTTGTTTTTATTATCGAGCGTTGCGTATCCAACTTAGTAACAGGCAAACAGTGAGAAAAACGTTCATGATATTGTAAAATTTGTTACTTTGGAAATGGGAAAATGAACGTTTAGAATATTGTTCATAAAATGTTTATTGTGTCCTTTGTACAACAATAAAATAAAAAAAATGTCGTCATACTTTCATGTTACAGTAAACACAAAATCAGAGGAACTACAAAATCCACAACAGCAGCAACAGCGAATTGTACAAAAGCTCGAGGCACCAGCGATCATAGATCCTCGTAGCGAAGAGTTGGTGTTACGTTGTGATTATGACTTGCGTGGCAATGAACTCTACGCGGTCAACTGGTATAAATACGACAAGACACTTTTCAGGTACATGCCCAGCATGACGCCCAAAGGTACTGCTTTTCAACAAGATCCCGACGATGTTACCGTTGACATCGACGATAGCTACGGCAAGAAATTGACTCTTCGTGGCCATAAAGATGTTCGCAAAAGTACGCGGTGTTATCAATACATTTCGTTTTTGGATAGACTTTATGGAATTCCAAAGTACTATGGAATAGTTTCAGTCTTCGATAAAGTGAATTTGATCTTTTTGTTTTAGATATGAAGGCATACGAAGGAACGTATACCTGCGAGGTGGCAATAGAACAAACCTTTGTCGCGGCATTTGCCGTAGCTAATGTCAGCGCGGCTATTCTACCACAGAACGATCCTGTCCTCGAGGGACTGGGATCTCACTATCAGACGGGTGAATATCTTGACGCCGTCTGCACCTCAGCGCCGAGTCTTCCACCTGCAGAAATAACTTTCTATCTCAACAGGCATAAGGTGAGTGTCAACAGTATACAGTTCTTCTCTTCAAAGTTACGATGAATACATGTATAGAATTTAATTATGAAACAATAAGCTTGAAAATATTTCAAGATCGTAATTGGCGAAGAGCTTTTTCATTGATTTTTTCGATGAGCGATCTGCCGACCGAAAGTTGAAAATGTCGTTTTGGTCGTATGTATTTCAGGTTGATGCAGCCTTCGTTAGACACAACAAAAAACTATATCCAATAGGTGAGACAGCAGTTGCACCATCACAAGCTTCTCTATCCTTACGCCTTGATCGTAAACACTTTCCTGATGGCACTCTCAGTCTTACTTGTAAAGCCACGTTACCAGGTATTCACGCTGCTCGCGAATATAAAAGTGAAAAACGCGCTACACTTGCCGTCAGTAATCAGAGATTGGCTCAAGAATTACCTAGACTGTTTTCTAGTAGTTCAAATCATTTGACTCTTAGTATAGTTGTTTTGTTCGCCGAGATAATTGCGTGGAGATTGTAAGTGGAATATGAATGGGTGTTTATGATGATTTAAAAAAATGTTAGTTGTTTATGGAAATAAAATATGTAAAGACTTTGTCTAATTTCACACTGCCATAACAACTGCATTTACTCAATTTTAATGTAAAATCGGCTTGAGATACCTTTTTATTAACCACCTACTTTGAATAATATCTAAATATTTTATAGCGTATTAATCTTCGAACGAATTTTATAGAAGACAAATAATACTGCCAGTCATATATATCTGATCTGATTAAACTTGTTGCTCTAAAATTCGATCCTGATTATCGTAAACTCATTTGTTATCAATTAATTGTAAAACACGAGACTCATCGACGAGTCTTAATATTTCGTGTAAATAGTGTACATACTGTATTTGACCAAATGGACAAGAAAAATCATCAACCATTAAATGAATTGGTTGATTGACGTTGTACTATTGTATTTATATGTAGAGGTATGTTTATATCGAATATAAAGTAAACAAAAATGAACGAGTATGAACGATGATCTCCGTTATTATTAAGAAATTATTATTAAGATGTTAAAGATAACGAATAAAGTAATGAACATAATTTATCGTCTATTTATCTTTAAACTTACTTATTACAACTTATTTTCTACACTACAGACAACCACTAATTATTTTTCTATTATTTGTAAAAACGTTTAGGTAATTTTTTGTTAATATTATGAGAATCTTTACATCGTATTAAAAGTATGATAACAAGAGTTCTCAATAGAATGGCGGCAACGTGCTCGAGCTACTCTGTAAAATACGCTATAAGATTTTCTCTGGAGCCATAAAAGTTTGCGTGACTACTCTTCAATCGATAACCGAAGTTCGTTTAGCGAGCTAATCGTGCTCCAATAGCTGGGTTGTCGATAGGTCAGACTTTTCCTTTAAAAAGAACAGGAAAACTCGAACGCTTAAGCTCTACTCTACAATATCAGAAAACGATATTTAAAAAACGTATTCTTACAAATTACAAATGTTCTAAGGCCTAATTTAAAAATGTGAAGAATTTTTTCTTCACTTATACCAGAGTTCTTTTTACAATGTTCTCTGTTTTGAGGCGATTATTTTATATGAAATTTGTAACCATGTATCATTTTGTATCTTTTTTAATTAAACGACATTTTGTTGTTATTTTTTTTTTAAGTATAAAATTCGAGGATAAACTTGCAATTTAGATGGCAGACTAAATTGAAGATATCTGTTACGGTACTAGAGGTGCACCCTTAGAAAGCACTTTGCCCTTTTCTCTATTGTCGCTTCCCTCCTTCCCTCTCTAAACACCAGGCATAGAGAGCTCCTTTAATGGGATATCGATAAATACGCGAAGCGCCAACTTTAGTATTGTTACTTAGCGACTAACCTAGCTATACTTCGATGCTGTGAGAGAGCGGTCGATCAAACAAACTAGTAAGTTAATTTAAGGATGCGAAATGTTAATTTTTTGCAAACTTTTACAATTATAGAAAGGTTAAACAATAACATTCTTACAACTAATTATACAACTATTGGGTAAATTTTCATTTTATGAAATTACGTTTAATAATATTTGAAATAATAAAATTAGCGGGAACCGATGTTGTATTTCAATGCTTTTTGAAGCTATACTTGCAAAGTACCTTGTATAGTGAGCTGTGCGATATTGCTCAGGCGTTCAACTCGTGTTTGTCGTAGCTCTTACTTTGATTGAATACCTCTGCCGGGAATTCATGGAAATTTGAACTGTAACTTTACCGTAATAAAAATAACGATGCTATTTCATTTATTTTCCGCTTAAATAAATAATATTCTTTGTGAAGTATTACGCGAAGCAACGACCAATAATTATCATTTATTTTGGGCCAAAATAATTCTCTCAATATTGCTGTATTGCATCTGGTACGCACATTAATGTGTTACATTCATTTGAATATCTCGATGGATATAACGTAGACTCACGCACGCACGCGTAATATAGTATACCTATACGACGTATAAACGCTGAAGCATGCACTAAAACGCACACGTAAACAGAGCTAAGGATGAAATTACAGAGAGGATAGGCGGAGTGGAACAACGCATGCATGAACATCTATCGGCGCCGCTTGTGCTATGTGTCAGCCAACGGCGCGTCTGGCTACTGTGCTTCCATCTCTCTCTCTCCCTCCCTAAATCGCACAATGCGCTCCGTGTGCGCCTGCGAAATTCATGCGACCTCAAGCTGTTCTCTCGTTTGATTGAGGTGCTTAAGTTTCACTGAAGAGAGAAGGAGAGAAGGAGAGAGAGAGTTTGAATTTATCATCGTGTTTACGCAATGAGCATATGGATGCTTATAAATATTCTGTAATATAATGTTTGGGGTAAAAAGTATTCTTTTTCTATTTAACTTTATTTGATCGATATAACTAAGCTAGAAGACTCCATATCTGTGAGGATGATAAGCTTTTAGAGAAGCGACAGATAATTTAAAATTAGTTTTGATAATGTGATTTAAATGAATGCTCGAATTAAGTGCTATAAGGAAGTTTTTTGAAACGGAGGTACAGAGAGTTCGGAGGTAACTGAAATCACGCTTATCAAGTAAAAAGATCCAGGAGCAGAAGCAGTGGTACATTCAACTGCTCGTGAATCGCGCGATTGCACCAGTGATTGGAGTTAAATTAAAAAGGTACTTATCGCCGAGCATTGAAATTATGCTGGAAAATACGACCTGCTTGTACCACGTCTCTCTCTCTCTCTCTCTTTTTACTTTTTTAGTATTGAAGACGTGTAAATCAGCAGCTTTGAATAGAATGTCGAAAAAAAGAAAGCTCGCACTGCAAAATAGATTAAACAGCGGTTTTTATGCGGTTGCAGACAAAAACGTCACACGGCTGATGATGAATGAGATAAAAATTTTCTGACCTACATAATCTCACTTTGAGTTCGTTTTTAAAATCATGATCAGTTTGCTTTTCGTACTCTGCTATTGTAATTACACTTAATTATGCTCATTTCTTTATTTAATTCTAGTAGGAAATTAGAAATGCTTAATTAGAGCAATATTTAAGTAATAAATAAAAATCTTGCATCTGTTTATTTCCCTCCTTAACCGACGAAGTATACCGTGTCAACCGACAAATAGTCAAAAAGCATTTCAAATGAATTGAAGCGACTTTCTCTATAATTGTGTTTCTGGTAACACATTATTAATTCACGCGCACAAATGTTTATTTTCACTCAATTGTGCTAGTCCAAGCTTTCTAGGAGTTGAGAATGTTTGAAGCTTGCGTCAGAGATGGGAGAAAGAGAGAAAGAGAGAAAGAGAGAGAGAGAGAGAGAGAGAGAGAGAGAGAGGATAGGGAGAGGGCGAATACGACCGGATAGATTCAACTGATGATTAAATCTCCAATGCTTGATGCAGCAGCTCTGAACTGACTCTGCAACAAATCAAATTCCAGTTAACGTACTGAGTTTACTTTCTGTGCACTCAATTTTTTGTCAAAAGAATAAATAAATTTGTTTTTCAAATCTTTGTTATTTTTTGTTTTTTGATCCACTTTAGTTTTCCATTACCTCCGGTCAAAAAAAAGACCTTCCCATAGCCGTTGAAAGATTTTTTTTCCTCTCTCACATACGGCCGGCTTTCTCTTAGGAATCTGACAGCTTCTATTTGTTACATGGCATTCGCGTTACGAGAACGACAGTTACATCTTTCCCTCGTATCTTCTGTGAATGAGAAAAGACGACAATGACGCTATATGCCGGTGAGGTTCGGTAACAGCGCTCTTGAGAGCCGTTTCGTCAATGACTGAAAAGATGGAGAGAAGATAGTATGGCATCATACCGAACTTTTCTTTTTTCTTAACGTACAAATCACAATTTCACTTAATTAATTTGTGATAGATATCATTGGCCAGTTTTATACTTACATATGTGCAAGGCAGAATCTTTGGTAAACTTCAAAGTTCCTTTTTACTAATAGATCTTTATCTATAAAATATTTTATACGACTCTACAAGTATAAGAATACATAGAGAGACCGGTTGTGAATGTATTCTCTCTCGAAGCCACAATATGCACGACCTCTCTCGCATAATATATATTTTTCGACCGAGGAAACAGCTCTCGAGAGAACAATCGTGCATTGCTCGGGCGAAACTGTCATTCCACTTTAATGTCATTCCATTATCTTTCTCATGCGCACACACACACACACACACACACACACACACACACACACACACACACACGTCTCAGCGGAACATCGATATATAGTATGTAAAGGACAAAATGAATGCACGCGATGCGTGAGTTGGTCGATGTTAACCTAATTGTTCGAGAGCTCACTTTTGCCAAAGAAAAGGGATGATGAGTGTATATACGTGTATAGTGCTGCTGTGTTGTATGGGGGATATATCAGCCAGCGTTTTTTCCTCCTCTTTTTATTTCCCTCGCGAATGAAGGATCCCTCGTTTGCTTTTTCTTTTTTTTATGTCTCTCGCTTTCGCGGCGAAACGTTCGTGTCTTTTTTCCTCTGGTTTACTCGCGTAAAATGTGTATACGTGTGTGAGTGTATGCGAAAATCTCTCTTGCATGGTTTTAATTTTTTGATATTTTTGCGTGTATCAAAAAAAATCTAATTAGTGTGTACAGCTAGAATTTTAACTTGGAACATGCATACCTTGTTAAATAGAATACCGAAGAAATAGATTGGGTTATCTTGAGAATACAAATATTATTTTGATGTTGACCTTATTTCTTGTTTGAGATCGTTTTATCTTTCTTTACGATTAAGTATTAAAAATTCTATCTTAGATCGAATATTTAAAAAAAAATTATTATTCCTTCTCTCTCATTAAAACAAAGAAATTATTCAGTTCGCAATAGCAATCAAAGGAGTCGATGTTGTAGTAATTAAAGATCAAGCAGCAGATCTTAATGAATAAAAAAGAAAAAAAGTAATGAAGGGAGTAAATCAGGCAGAAGCATGAAATATATCTCAAGGATTGATTGTCTTGGATGCAAATCACAATTGTATATATAGAGATTGTAGCCGTAGCGCAAGAAGAAGCTAGAGGCGATACATTCTCACGAAGTAGCTCTGGCGTACTCAGCAAGAATTTTATTATCCTTGACACGCCGGAGGCTTTTTCCGAAGCATAAAAAGACCTCTCCTCCATCTGGTATGTGTGCGTGTGAGCGAAAAAGGATCAATGTTTCTTACCTGCATGCTAAAAGACAAAGGTGACTTTTCAAGTATTACACGTATACATCTGTGGAAAGTAAAGGTCTATTACAAAATTAATTATAGATATACATAGAAATCTCGTAATGGTGATAGTAGAAGTAGAGCAAACATCATCAATCAGATATAGCGCATGTGGGACGACGAAATGCTGGTGGTAAGTTTTGGCATTAATTTATGCAGAGAATATCTGTCGGCTACTAAGTTTCTATCTTGCTAAGCAGTTACAAACTTTTGTCTTTCTCTCTCTCTCTCTCTCTCTCCCTTCCTCTCTCTCTCTCTCTCTCTCTTACTTCGCGTCGGTAAAACTCCTTTCCTAGAACGTAATTTCGGCAATGATGTGTCGACAGCGAAAAGCTAATAATCCGATAAAGTTTTTAATTTTTGCAACTGCTTCGTCGTTCGAATGCCCTTCCTTTTTTCACTTCCATCATCAGAACTTAAACACACCCTCGTCGTTTAAAAATAGAGAGAGAGAGAGAGAGAGAGAGAGAGAGAGAATGGAAGTAGCTACGCGTAAAGTTTAGTCCTTAAGAGTGAACGCTAGTTTACAGCTAATCGATCAAGCGCAGACTGCAAACAAGCGAGAAGACTTGGAAGAGCAATCGAGCGGACACGCGATAAGGGCGAAGCTTTGTTTTTTTTTCACCTCGATGCTCTCTTGTGATGCACAAGCAATTTATTCCGATATTTCGAGCGAAAATTAGTAGTGAGCTTTACCTGCTGATGCACATTTTTCTTCTATGAGACTATGCTGTCGAGAGTCGACCTGCTAATAATGTATTTTGGAAAAAAATGTTGATTGTTCTGCGGTCGAAGCTTAAAAGCCTTTGAATACTTTTTAAATACTTGAAACGTATTCTGGTAGAATGCGATATTTGTAAAGGACTCTTGTTTACCAAT
Organism: Chouioia cunea; assembly: GCA_030064505.1. Lineage (NCBI taxonomy): Eukaryota > Metazoa > Arthropoda > Insecta > Hymenoptera > Eulophidae > Chouioia > Chouioia cunea. Next base: position 30,098,855 of record JAOPFQ010000001.1, read on the forward strand.
TGTTATTTTCCAAACAAAAAATTTGTTTTATCTACAAACACACGTTCAGTGAAACAATCAAGTTTTGGTCAGGCAATCTGTCTACCGTGAGTTTTGTTGATTGAAAGTTAGTTAATTTCTTTTAATAAATTTCTTCTTTAATAAAATTTGAAACATGCATTTTTTCAACATTTCAACTTGGAGCTTAGAGCTTATCAATTTCAAAAAAGCGATCTATTCATATTTTCAAAGTTGTAAATCGTGTTTCTAAAGTTCGAGCAAAATTCAATTGCAACGATCAGACCGTCGAGAAAGTTTAACTTTTTAAGCTGGAACTTTGATATTTCGATATAACATTGATTCATATCTGTCTCTGGAATATTTTCAATAGAATCAATCAATCTTTGATCCCTCTATTCATTTTCATATATTTCTGTGACTGTAACAAGTCTAATGTCGTCAAACTTTCACGTTATAAAAGATTAAAAAAAAATTTAATTTGTCAAGTCTCAAGTTAAACAAAGCGATTGTATCCTAGGACAGGCACAAATACCGAAGTGAAAGTGTGATTTCAATAAACGAGTCATCATCATTCGCTCTCTCTCTCTCCTTCTATCATGACAGCGTATGTTTCTTTCCCCCTGACAAATCTTAGGAGCCGGTTTTTTATTATGTTATTTATGATTATTGTGGATTTCCCTCTTATTACAAAATTATATAGATTGGGCATCCGTGTAACGAAAGAAAGCGACGAAGATGGGGAAATTTTTCCAGTGTTGAAACGATATGATATTAATAGCATTGTTCACATGCTATCTTCACTTCCCGAGATAATTATAATAAATACAAACTGTGTCGTCGTTTACGAGTATGCCAACATATTAGTCTACCTTCCTCTGATATGCTAATATTACGTTTTTATGCACTTTATTAGAGTTGTAGACACGATGCGAGACGTAAGCACTTTGGCTCCGTTCTTCTTTATCATACGAGAAATGAAAATGAACTCTGGGAAGACTAAACTTTGTTAATAAATGACTTTGTGAACAAATATACGCGTAAACGCGAGTTTTGGTGTTAATTAGTTATTTTACTTAAACGTGAAATATTACTTTTTAACTTAAAAGAAGTTTTGTTTAAATTTTGTAATAATTTAACTAGAGAAAAATTGCATAACTCTTTCCATTTGAAAGATAAATAAATTATCATATGAATATTTTAACCTCAAATATTGCCCCAAAATAATTAACACCTATCAAAATGTTACATTTTGATGTCAATACTCTGGATTCGTATAAAAAAATGCCATAGAAATACATAGGTGCAAGTAAAATATTTCGACGATTTTGAAGACTCACACTGTACACGAAAATTCCGTCTTGTTACTACATAAAATTTTTCATTTATATGCATGACAGTATCGTGGCTTATGCATTTAAAATGAACTCAAGATATTCGAAACTTAATAGTGCCGCCACCAGACTCTTCGAGTAGACGACAAAAATTTGGCTACCTCTCAAGAACGACTCTTCATTTTGTCATATATGAGTTTAGTTTCTTTATGACTTCGATTTATACGCTATCCGTTTTTAACAAAGGTATGTGAATTTTGATAAAACTTGTCTTTAAATATTATTTATCTAATGTGTGGCTGATTGTATATTAGCAGTGAATTTTCATTACTTTTTAATTCAAAATTGAAAAAATTTCAAGTATCTATTAATAACATGTTTGCCGTTTGTAGTAAATTCATTCATTTAGAAAGTGTATACATGTTGCTAGCCGGATTCACTTGTTATAAACCCGGAATACTGGTCGATTATCTGAACGTGGATGTACGAAGTAGGGTATTCGTACACACAAATAAATAGTGAAAACCGAATTGCGGTTAGTTTTAAAAATTGTGTACATTTTTTGCATCCTAGTCAAACCGAAGAACTAAATCGGGTACAAAATCGCAAAAATACGTGCTATTTCAATTAAATTTTGATTAAAAATTAATAGAAATAAAAATAGATTCACTAACAGCAAATTTGTTATACGTCTCGTGATGCATACTCAACAAAGTATATCATTTATTTCTAAATCACTCAAAAAACTACAGTATATCTTGTTTTCCACACTGTACTGTAACTTACTAAAACTACGTCGTATCCAAATACATATATGTGGATACGTCTGTGTAGTTTTCAGCTTCGGTCGAGTTCTGTCTACCCTCGGTATGGCTTTCCGTTGTAACTTCCCAAACGGTGACCCTATTATCCCTTAATCGTAATCACGTTTACTCGTTGGATAAACAGAGGCTCGACCTTGTATGTACTCTGATTTTCCGGAAAGAGCGAAATAATTTTCGGTTATTAATTGAATCTGTTGTGGAAATTTATAAATAATTTGCAAAATCTGCTTTAAAATTGATTTAAATTAATTTAATACGCGCTAATATCTCGAATGTTAAATGTGACATCTACTTGCTTTTTCATGAGAAGCGGAGCGTAGAAAAAGTGTTGTAAAAGATAAAATAGAAAAAACAAGAGGCAATAAGAACAAAGAACGATGCAATCAGGAAAGCCATTTTTAAGAAATCATAGGAAAAGGAAGAGAGGACACGCACTCGGGCGACGAAGAAAGATAATCAATCCGCGCAAGAGTAAACGGGGGTATCTTATCAAAGTTAGACCATCTTGTGGCAAGGATGGGTATAAGAAACTTTGCAATTTCGGCGGCGTCGCGTGCACTTTGGCCCAAAGTTGGCCGATCAGAAACTGCGCGCGCGCGCTTGTGTGAGAGAGATAGAGAGAGAGAGAGAGAGAGAGAGAGAGAGAGAGATCTCGATTGTCCAGGATACATATTGTCCGAGATAGTAGTATCCGATAAGAGCTCTGCCGGAGCTGCCGCTGCGAGGAGCGTAATATAATGACTTTTGAATTCCTTTTCCAAGTAAACGAGGAATAAGAATGAAATTATTCAAACGGAATTTTGCTGGACAAGTCGGACGATGTTTTTTTATTAAGAATCAATAGATTTTTTTACCGTTCTATATGATTGAGAAAATTATATATTTCTCCATTCTCGTAACACTCTCATTGCATTTTAAATCGATTCCACTTCGATAAACGCAACTCACATCACGAAGTAAGTTACATCACCTGACAAGATTATTTGTTAAGCAGTGGTCTTTAAAAATGCAGGATAGGCTTAGAGTCTATACACAGTGTAAGAGGTGGGAAATGAGAAGGGTCCAAAAGTTGGCCGGAAATTACAGGCTCCGAAGGAAAGTGCCCCTGCCCCTTCCTTCTCCTTTTACGCGAGTTTATCTTCTTTTCCTTTTCACTGGCTGCTTTTCCGCTAGCGAGAAAGCGAAACTTGCCCAGCTGAGTTTATTTCCGATGACTGAAAGATGCAATCGTCGAGTACAGTGTGTGTGCGTGTATCTGTGAGTGTGTGTAGTTTGTATGAGAGGACGACAATGTTCAGGATTTATTGATTGCGTTGACGAGTAAGCGCTTTAATAAATTGTTTTCAAACGCAAAGAGTTTGTTATTTTGTGCTGTAACAGGTGTGAAAAATAATTAATTGTTATTCAGTAATCGAGGTATACGATAAGTCAGGCATAAATTTAAAAAATTGTTTTTTAGTAAAACAGAAATGAATGAAAAAAATGCTTGTACATTATAGTATCGGATGCTTTCAAAGTATCTATATGAAAAAAGTAAGGCAAGCTACTAACAGTGAAAAATTGTATTCATTGCTGCGACCCGCAAAGCACATGAAACTACTCTAGTGGACAGCGGCAATTTATCTTTGAGACAGCGAGAGGGAGAGAGAGAGAGAGAGAGAGTGAGTGAGAGAGAGAGAGAGAGAGAGAAAGAGAGAGAGAGAGAAAGAGTCTGGGCAACAGACCTAGTAAATTTGACCGATAGTAATTGGTGGGCACACGAGCCAAAGTATAAACCCGGTTTATTGTCGTGGGAAATATTTCCTCAGAGTATATAAATTCCATGGGTATAAGAGGAAACGATACATCGCGCTTGCCGATAAAATTTTCAACTAGGAAAAGTCACCGAGTAGGATACATCGAACGGTGAGTCGCGCGAAATTGGACAGGAGATATCCGATTTACGCTGTGAAATCGAAGAAGAAAATGCTTTTTACTCGTTTTTGTTCTTAGAATGCTTAATAGAGGTCGCTCTTGTTGAATTTTACATTCTTCTTCGTGTAACCATTACTGACAATAGCGAGAAAATATCGATTTAAGCGAATCACTGAGTTATATTATACCCAGCTTTGATGATTAAGTTAACGTCTCCAAGTAGCTAGAAAATGCTCAACACTCGTTAAAAAAGTCAGCTTCACGGGATATACAGCAGGCAGCAACGCATTAGAAGAGAGTCGCGTGTCTGCTGAGTGTTTACGACGTAAGTAGCCACTCTTTCACGCAACCACTTAGCTAAACGACTCGACTGAGGCCATCAGCTGCCGACGAAAAAAACAGAACGAAAAGAAAATACGCTATCGCACTGCACCTCAATCTACGGAATAACAGCTTTCGTTGTCTTTTCCGCGAAATTAACTGGTTCTGATGTCCAGAGATGGGAATTTAAGTGAATTGTTTTCTACGAGCATCCTCATCTCTCTTTCGTTGTTTTAAAAGTTGTTGGCTACCAAGGCTTTATGGCACAGTTTTATGGGCGGCCTTACTTTACGAGCATCTGGAGAATGATTATCTACCTTTAGAAGAATGTTGTAAAGTAAAGACGCATAAAGAATTTTTCATTGTTCGCTAATAAATATTGAAAACAGTCGATTTGGATTGTTAACGTAAAGGTAAAAGTGATCAATCTAACCACCGCGATAAATTGCACAATCAGAAATCTCATAAATTACTTGTACCCCCATCAAAAACCTATAAAGCTTCTCTGTCAAACTCGTCTAGACTGAACCACACCTTCCGAACCCGAAACGAGTGATCATCAGCGCCGACGCGAATTTGGACGTATTAGCGATAGCAGCACGGAAAGTGGCCCTCGTCATACGCATATTCTGCAATCACGACAGGTAGAGGGAGAGAGAGAGAGAGAGAGAGCGAGAGAGGGAGAGAGGTAGAGCAAGGGAGAACATAGGGTTCGAAGTAATAGTCGACTATAGCGTAGCACGTTACGGATTCGAGGCACGCGAAGAGGATATTCCTTCCTTGTAATACGATTCAATCACTCGTTACCTCGAGAACCGGTTCTAGTTAAGCTTGCCTGTTGTGTTTGCGAACCGAGTTTCAAAGTTGACGATGCCGGATTATTTGTTGAAGGACATACAAAATGTAGTAAAGTCATGAAAAAGAAATGAATGTCAGAAGAAAGTTAAGTGCGCGTGTATGTGTATTTTGTTTCCTGAGATTGACGACTTTGAAAAAATTGTCCTTTTTACCCCCAATTTTGTAATTTTGATGATTATCAGTTAGATTTTTTAATACTTTTTAATATCTGAATTTTCTGTATTCAGTTAAAATAATATGATACATTATTTAATTTGAATTAAAGAAGAAAATAGAACTTTTTGACTGTCTGTGATAATATTTGTTATTTCTACATTTTTGGAGGTATCTTTACCAAACTTGAAGCAAGAAAGAAAAAACGTTCGCGACAAGTAAGAAAGTCAGCCCCACAATTCTTCTCACGCAACCGCAAATACATTATGCGCTTCTACTAGTATCGCTTGCAGACAATAAAGTGTCATGCACTCACATATGTTTGACGAATTCACAAGGGGAAAAAGTCTTATTCTTTCTTTAGTGATTTATATCGTCTTCCTTTGACAAATTGCTGTACAGTATTCTCAAAGTGGTAGAAAAAGCAGCAAAGTCTTGAAACGAATGTTGCATAATAATAAACTCAGTTGTATCGAGTAAACATTTACAGAAATTTATTCATAATTCGTTTCAAAATGAACAAAAAATAATTAGACTGAATTTGACTATTGACAACTACATTACAGACAATCGTAACTGTAATTCAATAGTCTTGCTACTCCAAACATCTCTACAGCAATCGCATGGCCGAACACAAGTCAATCCCATTATATCTCAGTGTGAATATAACAAGTCGTCATGAGGGAAGTTGACAAATGATCGCGTTCGCTTGCGCACAAGACGCTTAGGTGTCTCCTCCGTGGAGAGAGAGAGAGAAGATATAGGAAATTGGTATGCGGGCTGTGTTGGAGGTGCTGTTGCTGCTTCCGCATGATTGGCAGCGGCCAACTCGGCATATCTAATAGGCGAAAATCTCTCTTGAGAGATGGAGAAGGAGTGTAAATTATTTCTTGGCTTTTATAAACGAGTAATGTGATGTACGCTGAGTGCGCGCGACTACGTTCAATCATTCATAAAACGCGCGTTTTAAGGGGAGGATATCCCCTTTTCACGTATCCGTCCTTCTTACGTGGATTAAATATTCAAAACGAGGTGTCTTGCCTATATATCCTTTCCTTTAACCGAGCAACTTTCCTTTCACGGTGTGCTTTGCTATGTATAGCTATACGCTTCTTACGAGAGCCACATTGATGATGCTGCTTGATATAGCTTATTAAAAAAAATAGAAAAGGTTTCACCAAGAACTGTCGTACTTCAATGTTAATTGAGATTGAATTCGCAACTTTTTTAGGAGACAGTATTAAAATGTCGTATATTGTACTTAAAGAAGACATGTATCTAAGCTTAGTTTTTAACTCATTATCAGTTATTGCTTAGCATAGATATATCCAATGCTACTAATCCTCGCTGCAACTGTTGTATATGTAAACGTACGTATATATATATATATAGTTAAGCAAGAGAGTTTCACTAAAGCTAAGAGAATGATTGAAACACACAAACGGCGTATTCGCGTCACACAGTGTCGTCGTCGTTGCCGTCAGATACAACGAAAGCTCCTAACGAGGGATCCTCGGATTATCGCGTGTCTGTTTGCATTATTGTTCCAGCATCTCTCCTTCTCCTACGTCTCCTCTCTCTTTCTCTCTCGCTTTATCTCTGTAGCAGCCTGTTGTCGGTTTTGTCTCCGGAGCGTAAGGTAAGATACCATGGAGTAGCATCAGCAGCTGCAGCCATTAATTTTAATGCCGCGTAACGGGCTTCCGCAGGTTTCGCAATTTGCAGATCGAGCCTGAGCGAGCGGTTTGACCGATTAATTTTTTATTCATGCTCAGGGAGAAATAAAATGGATTCTATTTGCATGTTGTTTATACTTCTTTCTCGAATTTTAGTGATGACGTGAACGCAAGCCTTTTGAAATTTCCCTTGAGAACCGAGTTGAGCCGAAAAGAACCAAAACATTGAATTGGTGTCGAATGGAGAATTAAAAAAATGTATTCACTTAATAGAGCGGGGATTGAGCAGTGAGTGACCGTATGTCTGATGTAGTGCTTACGTATTTTGGAATTTCAATATATCTATGAACGCAAGAGTCCAGATAGAAAATGATCTTGGAAATTGTTGAAATAGTTACATTTTTTAAATACTCACCACGTGTGGTAAATTATAGGGTGCGAAGTACGTTAATATTGAATGAAAAGTACGATAGTTACAAGTAAAGCATAGCGGGATGTGTATGCGAAAGAGAGTGGGAGGGAGGGAGGGAGAGAGAGAGAGAGAGGAGCGCAACATTATTAGAGCTCTGGCGTAGACGAATGGAGCGATAGCTTAACGCTGGCGTTGCTTGGCGCCATTGCGACAACGATTACAAAATAAAGGGAATCCCATTAGATGAGACTCGGCATGGAATAATGGGACTCTTGCGGCGGCGCGTTATTAACCTACAAAGTTAGCTTTTGCTGCGGTTGAATCCAGTTATTCGTCAGCTATATAGCATCTAATGCGATATCGTGCAGTTAATTGCTCGATGTGACGTACGAGCGATTGAAAATTGACTGACTGTGGGATTGATAATTCGCTGATCGTTGGTAGCTTAATTGAAACGGGATATTTCGAATTTGTCAAGGATATAATACTAGACGTGGAAAATAGTGAAATATGTCATATTAAATATATTTCTCAAACGTTCACGTTTTACAAGCCGAGGACGTACAAATATGTGCTTGGCAAATAATATATACGATTCTCACGTACGGCAATCTATTAGCATCTATACTATCGTTCTATAGAACTTTTTAGTTTTCTCTACATCTAGTTGGCAAGAAAAAGAGATAATTTTGTCTGTGTCTGGTAGAAAGCAAAGATATTATGATAAAAATCAGCAAACTTGTACAAAAAGTTAATCACGTGCAAATCTCTACCTAAATATATAACTTTTGGTAGAAGAAGCATTTGGTTCAATTATATTTCACGCGTATCTACTGCGATAATCTTACTTGGATCTTGACATTTTGAAAAAAGTAAAAGAAATAAGTCAGCCCATACACAATAATGGATCTAGTCAAGTATAATAATGATGAACCTGTAGGAAGTCTCATCAAAGTTTGATTCGATTTTGTTTATTACTATTATAATTATTATAATGCATTAAAATGAAAATTATTCTTGTCAGCGGATGATAATTCAAATAATCGAATTCGTATTAATTACTCATTTATGTAAAAACGTATTAACCATATCTAGTGAATAACGTAGTTCTGATAAATGACACGTATAAAAAAATATATATAGCTCGAGAAAAATGAGGGTGGTAAAGGATAAACGGAAAAGCAAAACGATGAAAGAAGAAGGGTGTGAGTGAACGAGGCACAAAGAAAAACGGCTCGACACGTTCGGATAGGCCGTGGATTATGCAAACGGGAAGGCCAATTCAATTCAAGTACACCGCTTTTCCATCCATTTGATCTGGGAGCAGCTATACCCATACACCTGCTGCCTATATTTCGGCTCGCAAAGGGCTTACGTGTTCGAATATCGTGCGTGTCTTTTGAATTCTATGCGTCGTATTACGCTACTGTCATACATTCAATTCCAGTTTCTACGGAGATTGTTCATGCTTCATTGAAATGTTGTATAATTTCTCACTTTTATTTACATATTACGTGTCAATACTTTTTGGGGAGCTGCAAATTTGTACGATCGCTCAGAATTATGAAAAGAGAAAAGTTGACCGTCATTTAACAATTATTAAACGGCTATTCACATTTATTCTGAATGGTAAAACTGTGAAAATTGTGTGAAAGATGAAGAATTTCATCATCTGGCAAACTGGATTTTCAGGAGCTCAAAGCTGGAAAACCTCTGTGGTTAAAAAGGATTCCCCGAGTATTAATACGCAAGAATTCGCTTCAGCAAAAAACTTAGCACTCATTTATTATTCGAAATATTTAACAAAAGATTTTCATGCTACTCGATGAGATTTTATTCGCTTCGAAGGCTCATCTTTATATTATTTATGAATACCAGCTCTCATTTTATGTTTTACTACGTGAATTACTTGCTCGCTATATTAAAATTTGATTGTCATATTTGATAAAAACATATGCATTTTGAAATGAGTAGCTTTGCAAGCAAAAATGTCGTCTTATTTTAAAAATAGACAGAACGCGAGCAACATAGATACTATTCAAGCTACTACAATTGAAATTAAACAATAGAAAAAGTCAACAACTATTGAAACGCTAAAATATCTATGAAAACAATATGAAACGCAAAAAAGCACAAAAAATCCTGACTATTCAACAACTCTACTACTTCACGATTTCACTCGAACGAAAAACATATTTTTGAATAATGAATCATTCCAGGCTATAGATATACAAGACTAATAGACTAAAAACTTTCCAAAAGGATATTTTTAACGTCCCACTGTTATCAGAAAGTTACTATATTACACTTTTTTTTCTATTGAATCTTCAATTGTGTTCTATGAAATTCATTTAATTCTCTTTAGCAGGCCAAACGATTATATCTTATGATGAATATGCACTGTAGATAAAAAAGAAACAAAAAATTAAATTCAGCTGCAACATACAGACGGCAACAATAAGTTTCGGTTCTGGCTCGCGGAGCTATTCCACGTTATTTTTCTTTCGTTCGTGCATAAAATCCACAATTATCTCGTATTCCGTAGCTTGACGTTTATATGACGATTCATTCTCTTTCTTTCCAACACTTCGTGCAAGCTTTGATGATATATGACGTAAAGGTTTTATAGCAAAGTTTTTGCTCGTCAATCTTCACTCGAATGCTGTGGGTGTCATTATACGAGCGACTATATTTTTTGACAATATCTCTGGCAGATATCATACATTGATTAGTAAAAATAAAACGTACTTATATAAATATTCATTGTAATTTATTAAATTAACAAACAGAAAAAAACAAACGTTTTATTACACAGTCGTAATTAAACCAATGTAACAACTTAATCTTTCTCTCTTTCTCTCTCTCTCTCTCTCTCTTTCAGTCGTAAAGTAAACACTTATTAAGTGCTTGTGTTCGTTCATGGATTACAGGATTTGGATGTTGGAAAAACAATGCGTGTGTGTGTATATATATACATATAAATAAGCGCGCACTTGCCTATACGAAGCGTACATATATACGTACACTTATCTCTTCAAGTGTCAGCATACATGCTTTACGCTCAAGTGAGTTTGTTCTCGTTCGAGTTCAGGTACCCTCTCTCTCTCTCTCTCTCTCTTCCCTATCCCTCCATCAAACGTGAGCTCTGTCCAACCAGTTTCAACTGTTGATCGCACCGGAGACCTGCCGTTACTATTTCTCCCTTTCTCTCTCTCTACGTGCACTGCCGAGCCTAACAAATTCATTCGAGTGCTGCACATTCAATTGTACAGCAGTATATAGAACTTGATTGAATAGAACTTTGATTACGTTATACTTCGTATTGCTTTCTAAAATATGTCTTTTTTTGGATTAATTGTATCATATTTTTCCAGTAATTTTTCATTAGCTGTTTCGAAATTCCATGGCGTTTTAAAAGGTTTATTCAATAATCGCAGTTGCGTTTCACCGTAATAAAGGCATTGTTAACGCAAAGCGTGTACTCGATGCTTTGAATTTCATGTTTTGATTGGGCTTTAGAATTCTCGTGCATATACGGAACCCGAAATTCATAACACAAAGCTTCTGTATTGAGGGGTCTAGACGGTATTGTATTTGCGACATCGACCTTGACTAGTGGATGGGTTTTTTTCTTTGCATTTATCAACCTGTCGATTAACAGTGAGGTCCTGTATTTTCCATGGCTTTTGTCAAATTCTAATAGAGAATTAATTGGTTTACAGTGTCAGAAAACATTGCTTATAGATTCTCATTATATACGAATAACGAGCCGATTTATCATTAAAGTAACAATTTAAATACGCTTCATACGATTCTAAATAAGTTTTTACGAATAATTTCATATTTGTTTTTCATTTTCGAACTTTACTCCTTTCTTGTCAGACTGCATCCCCGAAGAAAAAAAGTCAATCGACTTGTGAAACTTTTCGAAGCAACTCTCATTTATTTTAATAGTCACAAACGAGTGAAGTCGAAGTTCATCAACGTATCTATTAATTACAGCCTCGTGTTTCATCTTACTTTATTTGCTTGAAAATGACTTTTTCAGAGAAGTGTAAAGTACCCTTCAAATATGACATCTAACGCAGACATAATTATAAAATAAATAAAGCTGCCGGATGATCAAAGGAAAATTACAATCGAAGGCATAAAGCCTGAATTGAAGGGTACATCGACACGCTAACTGTCCTCTCGGCTCGTAACAGAGGAGAGAAAGAGAAAAAAAAGGAGAACGCGAAAGAGCCAATTAAACGGTAAACAGCGTATATGTGCATCTCTCGGGGAAGAAACAATAGCACTTGAGAGGGATAAGAAGGAGAAGCGGACGTAAAAATAAGTGCTCACAGGGTTATCTAGATTGTGCGCACTCGCTCGCTCTCTCAAAAGGGGAAGAACGATTTTACGAGGCGAACAATGGAAGGCGAAACGCACATACACGTAACTACTATATGTACGACGATTGCCCGCGAGAAAGTTTAAATTGATTCTCCGGAAATGATTAAGTGGACGCAGAGCTAACGGTTCCTTGCCAATGGCTTTAATCCATTCAATACTTTTGTAATTGTGAGCTATTGCCGGGGTTAATTGGATATTAACTTTGATATTTGTCTCGTTCGTGATTTGATTACGATGACTAACGTACAAACTTAAATACGTGTGCGTACTTATTTTTTATAACAAAAATTAAGCACTTTATCTTTCGTTTATCTCGAGCTATAAATGTGGCCGACTAAGCAATTATAGCAAAGTCAATATTCGAGTCGCCGAATTAGGCACCTTCCAAAGGCTTATTGTTCGCAGGCAAATATGCGCCTCGAGGCTTTGCTACGTTATATATGATATTGGAATTTCATTTGTGAGAGGGGTTTCGCCCGAGTGTGGAGTGTCGAGAGTCGATAGGGAATATATAGAGAACCATACGACGAGGGTGAGCTCACACTGCAACATAAACCTAATACTCAACGTCAAATTTTCGGGCTTTTGATCGCTGTACCTAGACGAATACATGATTATGGTTATTATGGTTACTATTCGATATGTCTGATTCATACATTCAAGTGCTCGTTATCTAGTCGAGATTAGTATTTTTCAAAAATCTATTTGAGCAGTCCCGTGAAATTTAATAGTGAACATATACGAAAGTAAAACTCAATTTCGTTGAAGATCACACGTGGAGACTAGTACGCGTGTATGTGTATGTATATCAGTCTATAGACTGATCTTTCCGACCTGTATCAATTCGATTTTACGGCTGAAATATGCGAATGATTACATTCACGACGTAGCATCTTCATTTCTTCATTTCTTATTTTCCTTCCACGCCCGTCACGTTGATACTTCATCTTTGGCTATCATCGAGGGAAGGTAATAGAGATTTTTTTATTTTCGCGTTTCAAAATTGTCAGATAAGTTCTGTCGGTAGATTAAAAATATAGACCAATGACAGCAGAAAATAGAAAAATGAAAAAAGTAAACAAAAATTAAATAATGTTGTAACTGAACTGGAGAGGCGTAAATATTACTACTTCAGCCAGTTTTAGCAGTTTCTTTTTTCTTTGCATATTCGAAACGACAGATTTTTGCCTTCGTACAATAATAATGTATAAAATTTACTGTATGTGGAAGTGATGGGATGCTCTACGTTCCTCTTGTCATTTTCATCGTAATTGATTATTCAAGAGCACTGGGAATTTCTGAATCAATCAAAGGATATTTGATTTCCCTTCGATGTGTCGTTATTATGATGAGGTTTTTCTTATGTTGCTTCATAATTAAGTAAATGCTTTTTACACTAAAAATTTGTAAATAATATTGATATTTTATCGATATCTGATCAACAGTACTTAGTTTTTTAATAAAACTCACTACAAGCCATATCATGTATTATATTTCAAATAATCATCAGTTTCTCTGAAATTCCGCAAGATTCTCACATGTCTTTCGCAATGGATAAGAAAACAACGGGTTAGATTGACGAGCACATCTGCTCGTTTAACAAGTGGCTCGTTTGTCTTGCTCTCGTTCGCGTGGAATTTCATATATACGCGCGATTGTCGTAATTGCCAACGGGTCGCTCGCGGCGGCCGTATATACGCATTCCATTTGTATAGATGCGCTCGCGCGCCGTCGTCTAAGGAAGAGAGATACGAGACAATTGGCTTAATTGGCTTTTATGAAGGCGTCTTTCTGAATTAAGTCGGCTAATACCCGTTCCCCAGCTTTCCTCGTTAGCAGCTGTCTTATAAAGACCCCAAGAAACATCGCGCGCGCTTTATAAGGATTAAACATGACTGCACGACGAAGAATCTTTCATTTTCTTCCTACTTTCTTTTCTTTAAGGGTGCGAAGATTTATAACCCTATAACGCTTATAAAACGATTTATTTTAATAAGGGCCTTATCAAGACGATTTATTTATATACAGCTTTTTCTTAAATATTTTATTATACTTTTCTTTATTAGTTCAAAACCATCTCCCTCCCTTAATTCCCCGTAATCAATCATTCGTTTCTCTTTGAAAAAAAGTCATTGTTGTTCATCACGCTCGATCACAATATACAGTATAATTCTGTGACAAACGTTTCCGGAAGTTTGCGAATCAGCCTGTAGTCATTAATTTGTCGAAAGCCGATTGAGTGATCGTCGCAAACGTACAATTCCACGATTCGTAGCATTGCTAACATCAGTCGAAGATGCTGATAATTACCGCATAAAGCTGTAAGATTGCTGATCAAATCTCTTGAATTATCATTTGTTTGCAGAACTCGGGCGCTCAGCTGAATAAATGATGCGACACGAGCATGCAGAGCCTCTATGAACTGCAATGGTATAGCTTTGGTTGTTGTAACAAACGGTGAATAGCTTCAACCTATCGAATTCGCTGTTTACACAAGGTGTGCTAGGGAATATATGACTAGAATTGAGTTTTTATTGTAAATACAAGCAGTAGATTTTGGCGAATGTTTGAAGAATTTTTTCTAGCCGTGACTCGAGACTCTTTTTATTTTATTTCTATCAACAATTTATTGTCTGTGAATTTTTTTCGGCAAAAAGCTTTCTATTTCATTTTAGACACGAAATGTACCTGTACAAACATTTTTTGTTAGTAACGAATGAAAAGCGAATGTAATAACATCATATTTCTATTATCATTCTATCAGTATTTGTGCCCGTTTATATTATGACTTTTTTATTTCGAGTAAAAATAAAAATTGGTATTAGTCGTTATTCGTAAATGACTATAAAACCCAAACTATTTAACAAGGTACTTTCAAAATTGAAATGTGACATTTTTTTAACACAGTTTTAATTTAGGATATTCTCCATCTGTTTCCGTAGAAAAACATTAAAAAAATGTTTTTTCAAAATAACGCTCTTCGATCACCCACCACCCGCGCAAACTTTTCGAAAGAGGTAGAGGGAACGACATTGTTCTAACTTACGAATCGATTCCGTGTAATTTTAACTCCGTGAGATTGACGTTGAGAATGCGAAGGGGGGGGGGAAGCAATAATTTCTAAGCGAAAGAGATTCAATTAGAACGATGGACTGGCCAGCTCTAGCGTGAGTACGCCGTATAATTTGGACAAGCGCGGGCGACGGGAAATTGGGTAGTGAAAAGTGAGTTTCAGGACCACACTGCTACTGCATTTACGTTCACTGGCGATGAATACGTTATCGTTGCGTGCAGCCATACTTTTTAACATCTTTGCAAGTGGCTTTTCGTTGATATTGTTGATATAGCTTTAGTTTTATGCTGGGGGTCGGTTATTTCAAAAGAAGTATACGTTGAAACCTCTCAAATTCGCTTGATTTGTTTGACGGATTTTTCCAGTTATTGTGAACATTTCAACCTGATTTAAACAAAAAATGGAAACGAATACAGTTGAAAAAAAATTTCTGCTTCTATTGACACTTTCCATCTGTCCTAGACATCTTTTGCAGGGCTACATCATTAAAAAAGAAAAAAGAGTTAATTCTCACGACATATTTCACACAATCTTGGTCGGTATAGCACATGGCTGTCTTTCGATTCCCTCATAGCACAAAAGACTGGGCGCATAGAATTTCTTTAATCACACGGCTGTCGATAGTATTTCTCAGGCGGCATGAAACATTGAAAGGCGGAAGAGAAGCTTTTACCGGCGTCTCTCGTGGGAGTGAGAATAGACGTCTCGAAACTGATACGAAATCGATATATGTATATACACAAGCATATAGTAAACGCAGTGTCATCGCTTCGTGACGGAAGGTAATTCAATGCTGACTAATCGCGCCAAGAGATATTGTATTGCCACTTGTATTCATGGCGATCGTTATGCATTGATAGTTATACTTTGACGAGGTTGAATGCTAACAGGTGATCTTAAAATAGTCGAGTTGCTTTAAAGTGTCAACTGACAGAATGCCGTATGTATATGAATCAGTTTTGCCTCGTTCTATTCGATTAATTTTGTTCTTTACTGGATCCTTATTTTGTCGATTACTTCTTATTTTACTGACGAACCGAGTCTAATAATCCAGGAAATTTATATCAAGTGCATTCAGTACGTCATAATCTACATCATTTTCACGAGACTGTAAATGATCGAACGCTTATAAAATTTGATTTAGCTGATTATTGTGGTTACGGAATAATTATGTGATTTTAATCATATTATAGTATATAACAGAAAATATATTCAATGCATAAATTAAAATTCTAAGCTCGATATTCTTGATATCATTGCAAATGCATTTGCACATCGAAACGTATTAAAATTACGAGGGGGGACAAGTAGATTGCAGAGGTGAAGAGGGAAAATGCGTGGGTTGATCTTAAGGTGAGTCCATGGTACGGGACAGCATACACAAACATAAATAGACACATGTATACGAAATAAACACGAACGCCACGATTGATCATTGCCTCGTGGCTTTCGGATTTGATAGAAATGTGGATTGAGTTTGGTTTCACATATAACATGAACAATAGACTTTGACGATATGATATTTTAGCTGATTCGTCACGATTGTATACAATTAAGGATATAAATAGTTTATTTATTTAGCGTAACAATAAAAACATTCGTTTCCACAGCATAGGCGTTTTCCTTTAATTGTTTTATAATTATTTTATTATATATATTTTTTTCGACAAATTTCATTAGGAAAACTTGATAAATTGAATTGGAAGGAAAGAAGAGAAGGGTATAAATGAAAAGTCGAGCGAGGCAAGATAAAAGTTTAATTTCATTCGAGCACCAATGGAATTTCAGGGGAACTGCACTAAATTGGATTGATTTAGCAGGCGTTCATGAAGCTCTTTGCCATCCGAAATTTCGCATGGACGAATGAGCTGAACACACGTACACACACGCACACGTATGCATATGTACGTACGCAGAGATAGAGGAAGCCAAAGCCCATTTAATGGTAATTTTGCGTAAGATAATCAATTTGCTGGCTGAGATAATTAATGGGCTCTTATAGGGAGTATACGAAGGTAATTATGAGGTTACCATATTTTTTTTAGAATAATTCGAAGTTATAATTATATTGAAATAATTTTTATTCAATTGAAACGTAATAATACATTTTAATGCAATATTTGATTTAAATGTTTTTATTCGTACAAAAATTCATACATGTAATTTTTTGTTATATCTTTTCTATTAAAGTTCGGAAAAATCTCACTTGTCCGAGATACTATTACATTACAGGTTGAACTCACTTCCCGATCAATCTATGTAAACATCATAGCATCCTAAATACACTGATATACAAAAAATGCATCTCTCCTTTATAAAATCGAGTTCTCGTACGCATTGGTGGTGAAAAGGCAAAACGCCGACTGTTTGCTTTCGTCGTATTTACACGTTTCCAAGGATCGTTTGCTAGTGAGAGAGAAACCACTCGGACCATATAACGATGTATAACTGGTGATGAAATCCGAACCAGTCTTGATTTATGAGACGCTTCGTTTCCGCAATATTATACTTAAACTGTGCATTTTGCGTTTAATGTGCGTAGGGTGATGAGCGAGTGGGCGCCTTGGGAGCAATGTGTTGAGAAATCTCAACTACCTCGTGCGTTCTTTTTTCCTCTCTATCTAAAAATTTGTATTGCTAGAACTGTTTATATAATTTTAAATAAATACAAAAAGATAGATTAATGTTTTAGGGAAGAGTTGTCGATTTGAATATTAGTTGTTGATGCTGCGAATCGCATACGTCAATAATTTGTCAAAGCACGCAGAGCAGTAATTAGATCCGTAACCCAGTCAAACTGTAAAATCATGCGAGTGCACAATTAAACGTTTGACTAGTTCGTCGACGCAGCATTAAGGCATCTCGCACGCTCGAGAACATTTCCACACGTATAGTATACACTGTCGCATAGCGTTAAACTATCGAGCTCACTTCCCTCTTATATACGTGCAATGTTGTTCGTATATATGCGGATAAACGCATACAAACGAGTACGCGGGACGGTTGCCCGCGTCACACCGAGAGGCAAACTCTCACGTTGGGTGAGTGGCCAAATTTCTCACCTGTGCACGACAAATCCGCTTTGCGCGTGCGGAGGGTACAACTTCATTCTCGCGCGTGAGCGACTTGTACTTATGCAGTGTGGTATATATATCGTTGCAAAGAACGGGTAGAGGGGGATTGTGGAGGGGGGGGGGGGATAAAGTCTCCAACTGTGTTAAACTAAGGGAGTACGTGCGAAAACGATGCGATGTACATGTGTGCGTGTGTGGGTATACAGTCGAGCGTGTGACGCGTATGTATGGCTTGCATGTGGCGCGCTGTTCCATCTACTGATTCATCGAGAGTGCACTTCGCGGTTTACCTGTGTAATTAATGCGCGAGTGGCTCTTCTACTGAATTGCAAATTTCATAGTAAACCCTTGTTTTTTTCTGGTTTTTTCACATTTTTCTTCATTACAATGATCATGGAAAAGATGATATTTAACAAAAATATTATTGTGGATACAAGACTTTTTACACATTGTTATCTTTTTAGAAACATAGTGTGGAATTGCTAACACAGAGCGCTCGGATAAAATTCGCTTCAGCCGTTTAAATCCTTTCCTCGCTCTCTGACTTTTAGGCTACTTTAGTCTGGGCGCACACTCACTTGTTCGCTGAATTTATGGGACTTTTGAACGAACGAAGGAGGCTCTCTGCCAAGCCACTACATTATTTCCTGTAAATTACCTCCCAGGAAAAAAAGTAATAGCGCTGGGAATCTTTCCTTCGCAATCGAAATCCTTGTGGATTCTTGAAGGGGCTTTTCGAGGAATCAAAACTATTATTGATTCATCAAAAATACTTGAAATTTTCATAAATATCGTATTTTTCAAGACTACCTTGAAAAACTTGGTATTCTTATTTTTTTTTGCGTTCTCCTGAAATATTTAAAATTTTAGCTCAACAAATAAACTAAGTATAGCAAGCAAATGGATTTGCTATCAGTAGACGTCGAAAAAGGTACCTATAACATAAAAACGTCTCGATCAAATCTGATTTTTCTTGCGAAAATCGTACTATCCGAATTCTCGCACGAGTTTATATAGTATACTCTAGCGTTCAAGTCATTCGTCGCCCGACTGAACTATCGCTGCCAAGCGTCGGCAAAAGTAGCTACTATATCCTTGTAGAGAACTTGATAGCAAAGAGAGAGAGAGAGAGAGCGCTATTTAACGTATATATATATATATATATATATATATATTTACATATACATGTATAAATATATATATATATATATATATATCTTTCCGCCCGATTTCCAAAGCAAAAACCTATCGTACGTATACGCGCAGAATAGATCAAGTCGATTTCATGCTAGCCTGGGCGCAAATCGCCTTATCCCCTGCTGAAGCTATATAATGCATAAAGTGTCATGGGTCGAGCTGTCACGATTGGTGGGGATGCTGGTGCGCGGATGTGTATATGTCTAGCGAAGCGAAAATATTCGACTTCATTTTTTTCCTACAACGATTGTTTTTTTTTCATGATACATAGATTGGACATAGTTTAGTAGGAATTTGTGGTAATAAATTAAGGCATTAGAAAATGATTGTTGAATTGGCATGTCCGGAAAAGACGGCTTGGTCAGACATGCATTATCTCTTGCAGCATTTGTAGGATATGATTTCTTGTGATACATTGAAAATAATAATTTTATTTTAAGTATTTTAATTCTATTGAATGCCTGACTAGTAGAAATGTTAACTAGTAGAATTATTTAAATTATAGCATCAATGTATTGTTCAAAATATTCATTTTGATATCCCGATGCTCGTGGAGAATCGATATTTATAACCCAGCCGTGTTCTTGAATTCGCTGTTTGAAATATTTGAATGAGCTTCATGAAATCTTAAACGCTATATGGATGCATATATTTTACGTTTTATGGTACTTTCATTTATCAGCCTTTGTTCTGACTGAAAGAAAATGGAGTGTTACAATATCTTTTAAGAAATAAAAATGATATTTTACTGCCGGTAAAAGTCTCATCTTGAAGGTTGATAGTTTCATCTGTGACATTTTATTATTTTTTTTCATTTCATTGTAAGATCCACTTTTCAAGCTTATTTATTTTATTTCGTACATTGAAAAATATATGTAGAAAAGACATAGCATCGTTAAAGTTAAACGTGAAAATTATCATTTGAGTATAAAGTATCAAGAATGTAAAATTCGTCAATTATTTATGTATCTCTATTAAAATAATATAAAAAATGCTATGTTGCACAAATTCATAAAACTGAAATTGATAGGAGTTCAAGCATGCAACTTTACGATCCTGCAATAAACGCCAGCAGCCGATCTTTAACAGCGCGGTGATCGAGATTTACGGAAGCAGTGAGCAACCAATAGTTGGATAGAAAATTTCAATATAACCAAATGACCCCTCGCGATACTTCGGTTCATTTGCTCAATACGTTACTTCCACCAATGGTAAATTTATAATTGATCTTGATTGTCTTTACAAAATTCTATTTTAAATTTTTATTTATGTAAAAACGCCAAAAAGAATATATTTAAAAAAGTGAAATGGCCTTCTTTCCGGTAAATAAAACAGCCGTGCAATATACGTTGCTTGAATCGAAATTAAACTTGACTTTTTTAGTTTGAAGAGAAACGTGCGAGATGCTTAATTGAAAACAACGTAGTCACGTGTGAGCTTTAATCCTGAAAAAGAAGTTAAGGTGCACTCACGTGGGCGCGACCCTAATCAATTTCTATTTCAAGCGAAGCATGCGCGCGAGCAAGCGAAAAGACACCCTTCCTTCCTGACACCTTATCGGATTAAGTTTCTTTTTCGCGTACATACCGAACATCAACTCAGTGGAACAACAACAAAAAGAAAAAAATAAAAGCTTTTCCGTTATTGTTATCAGGCGAGACAAGCAGCTGCAATATGTCCTTTTTTTCAACAACAATCAACAATCAAATTGATCCACGCAATAGTGTAAATCAAGGAAAATTTGATGTCATCAGTTACGTTGAAAGCCCAGACAGGCGTAAACAGAGTTGGGAACAAATGCGAAATTGCCAAGTGTGAAACGTGGCAAGCAAGCAAGCAAGCAGCATTTGGTCTAATACTAAGGTTTCTCTCGTACTTCTCATAGGCAGGCACACGCGTATTGTTTGGTCTTTCTCTCATTCGCGCAGCAAGACGCTCAGGAATTCACACTATATCTGAACTCGTCTCTCGCGAGCTTTTACGATTGAGATGCTTTACTTCTTGGAGAATGCTTGAATACTATCGTAACGTAGGCGAGTGAACCCAGCTAATTTGACTTTTCTCGATTCTTCTCTCTCTCTCTCTCTCTCTCTCTTTCTCTTTCTCTTTCTCTCGTACGAATGCGATTATTGTGCCGTGATTAAATAGAGTTTCAAAACTATAAACATTCGCGAAACTACAGACAACTGTGTTTTGTCATTTGTATTTTTCATTATTTTCTTCATTCGTACATCAACTCTTATGATTTCAATAAGAAAAATATAACGAAAGAACGGATAAAGCGGGATAACTTACAGCCTAATTTCCATGGCTCGTACTTGAGAGACAGATATAACGTTCGCGATGTAGTCCGATGTGCAATTAATCCATCGAGTAAACACGATTTGTCACGAAGTATCTCTCGCCCTCTACAGTATTAGCTAATATCCTCTATTGACTGATATCTGACGTACGATGGACAACAGTACGCATACGAAGGAGGGGATGTATAATGATTATGTATTGACTTAGTAATGGAGCGTACGACTACATCCCTTTGTCCGAGTATGGCAGACAGCTTAGGCTAATTAGGAAACTATTGCCTGCTCCGTGTTAAAACTGAGAGATTGGCGAATTTTTTCAACCTAATATATATGCATAATGCATAGGAATACATCTAAATATACATAGGCATATTTCAGTGTATATAGGTGCAGTGATAAACTTTATAATTGAAAGACTATGCCATTTCTTTATTTTGATTCGTTCGAAATCATCGGTAAATGTTTATTTTGAACAACTGCACGCCCTATGTGGTATAATTATTGCATCTACATCGAGAACTGTACAAGGGAAATACATTGCTACGTAAATTGATGAATGTTGGAGGGTCACGACACCCACTCAAATATTATTACGTTTCGAATTTAGGGTGGAAGTATGTTCACGGGGAGCGATTCAGCAACCCTCCCAAGCCAATTATCAGAATGATTCACTAGGACAACCAGCTGACTGTATATATGGCGCATCAACGACTTCTCGAGTATCGATTTTCGCTTCCCTTCAATTTTCGTTATTCACAATTTTTCTCGATAGCCCCAGGCTCCGCGAAATCGGAAATAAGCTATTATTTCGTATCGTTAGGTTATTAGTCTGATTTTTTTTTCACGTAATCAAAGTTAACCGAGTAAAAAATTCCGTACTAGTACATTGTCGACATTTTTAAGTTTAAATGCCATAATAATTATAATAATTTTTATTGCAATGTTCGTAGAATGGCAATATTGAGTTTCTTTGCGTCACTTTTAATTCATATAGAATAACTTTTTTAAAAGTAATAAATAGCCATCAAAAGTTTCGTCATAAAATTGCTCAGATATAGCATTCCGCATGAGTTTCGATGTCGTTTTACTCCTCTTTTAATAGAATTAAAACTCGCGGCAACGATGGCCTTTTTGCTCCAGAGAGTTTAGGATTACCTTCAGCATTCCAGAATAATGGAAAACTATTAGCACTGGTTAGCGAGTTCGTATACCTACTTTATTGTTAAAACTTTCTACACTTGATTGTATCGTCGCAAAAGGAGTAAAATGAATTGAAAAAGAAGTAAGCCTTAACCATAATATTGTTTGTTAATAGCAAATTATATAATGAGTGAAGATTGTTTTCATGAAACGTTTTATTATATCAAGTTTAATGCAATCGCCTTGTTCTTTTACTCGTGAATATTCATATTTACGTTATACGTCGGAAAAAGTGCATCACTCAGCAAACATAAAAAGATTTACCGACTAGCACTTTAAAACAAACAGAGGAAAGAGTTTATAAAGCAAGAAAAAATACGTATGAATAAAATATTCTTTATCATTCTATTTACTTCTAATAAAATATTCAGACGTAATAAATTGATTGCTTATTTCGTTTGCAATAAATAAATAATTTTACACCTCGGTTTTAAAGAAAACTGCTTACAAGCATACGTTTAAATAAAGAAAAGCGGTGCATTAAATCAAACATAGCGAATATGAGTGTAAATCCAAATGTAAATAAATATGCTTCATCCTAACGCTACTTCAAATACTCATTTAAATTACAAGAGTACGGTAAGTTCTACATTAAAGTATTATGCCGTGTTAAAAGCATTGAAAAAAATCAATTTCCAATGATTCGAAACCTTTACTCAGATACTTAGAGAAGCATTATTAGTCCAAGTTTAATTGTTAAATGAAAAATTCAATTATGACAATTGAAAATTTTACCGAGTAATTCTCATAATGAAATAAGTCATCGGTTTTCATTGCGAATATTCGCACAAATATTTATATACAAGGGATTCGCGAACCAGCGAGCTTGAAATTCCAACGCTTGAATTTGAGTTTTGAAGCCGAGTAACAGGACGCATCGGCGTGGAGCTGATAACTAAATCAGCAAAGCCTAATGCAGTTGGACTGAGCAAGCTATGTAGCAAATTAAATCCCAACGAGAAGAGTTAACGAGGCATTTACGAAGAATAATTTAGCAAGCTGGGACATTTTCTGCTTTTCCTTTTTTGTCTCGATGAAAGAGAAAAAGCATGTTTAATTTAACGAACTTCTTGTAGAATTAAATTATAAAGTCACTTTAATATAACGGGATTGCTGAAGAAAAAGTATCTATTAAATCTCAAGAGTTCTAAAAAATTTTTTTATAAAATATCAAGTATGTGAGAATTTAAAAAAAAAGAAGAGTGATCATCAAGATTAAACGAACCGAGAAATTGCAACCTTTCCCGCCATAAAAGTGTCTGGGCGATCAGAGCACCGAAAAATTCACACTTTCGCTGCGACGCTCTCGCGCATGGGCGACATTTTTCGGACGTTATCGGCATCTCCACCCACGTACGGCCCTTTCCGAGTACACTCAGCCGTAACGTCGCCTGCCACGAAGGGCGTCACGTGAGAAACGGTTATGTGCCACGCACAGGTCACACATAATACGATTGAGGTGAAGCCTTTTCTCCCTTTTCTCTTATCCGCAAGCGCGCGTGTGTAAGAAACGACTTCGATGATGCTGTGGTAGCCCAGAGAATTGTACTCTTGGGAATTGTTTTACCGATGAGTCACGGTATACGCACGTGACCGAAGGCTTTCATTTTTTTCGCGCGATAACGAATTTTTCCGATGCGTCTCAAACTTTTGGTGCGATATCGAATAAAAAAAGTTTACATCGTTTAGAAAAACTAGACTTATTGTCGCGTGATAAGCAGTATTAGTTTGTTTACGTCACCAGTCTTGATTCTCCATCCTAAGAAAGGGGCCATATTTCATAATCTAGAATATGTTTGGTTTGCCTCGCTCAGTACCGGTGACATGCGTTTTATTAACTGGCAACGTGAAATCACCCCCAGCGGGCAAAGAGTCTCCAAAGTCATATGACAGACCAACAACTTACTATAAAAGCATCTCTCATGGAGGAAATGTCGAAAATAAGCGTTTATTACAACGCGCACGTGAGGAGAAGGCAAAATTTGTGAACGGGAAAGGAGATTTTTATTCGTGTGATGACGTAGAAACTTCTAATATTAAGAAGGCAGTGACTTTCACGTGAATGCTGAACAGATTTATTTTCGTTCGTTCTCTCATGGACTAAAAGAATGTCTGAGTGATAATGTTGTTATTACAAGTTTATCCACGACTTTTCATTTATAACTGATCGATGCTATAGTTGCATAAATCGTGAGAAAGACAAAAGTTCTGATGCTTGCAAGAGGGCGCACAACGTTGGGCCTCGAGCATTATAACGTATTCGCGCATATCTTTACGCTCGATTTCGCTGGGATATATATCCTTTATATATCGAAACCGGATTTTCGATACGTCGAGCGCCTTCCGCTCATCTTCCTGCTCGTAGCTCTTTTCTTTCGCTTTATAGCTATGCGCCGAGAGTGGGCTAAGCGCGCGCTCAAGCGTTGAATTTACGGGATAACTTTGCTACCGCTGCAAGATGAATTTTCAAGCTACAAGCTTCAATGTTTTTTTATTATAATGTGTTTGTTTTACATGTTCATTGTTTCCACGTGCAAACTACAATAAAGTTGTACTAATTATAATAATAATTAAAATCTATCAATCTACATATTCGAGATATTTTCACATATACTAATTTTTTATAATATGATGTTTAGTGCACAAGTGGTACAAATATGAGCATCGATATCATTGAAAAAGCCACTCATATTGTCTACCACAAACTAAAGCAGAATATCACCACGAAGGAAAAAAGCCCTCGTGTTTCTCCGTTGAAAGGAGCGTTGAAGCGGATAGAAGATAAGGGTGCGCTTCTTATGTCATTCTCCATTGAATCTAACACTGTGAAACGCAAGCCATGTCTTTAAAACCGATATTTATAGTGAAAGAAAGCTACGCTATGCTTTTACTTCCTTGATTTTTTTAACTCGACTGCTAGTGGATTTCTAATAGTACGTGACTTGCTATCTTATATAAATCTGAAAACTTTTCAAATTCTCGTCAATCCAGCAATTCTTATCAAAACTTGCGTGATAAACTCGAAAATTACCATCAAGATTTGTCAACTGGCTGCTTAGACTTCCATTCGAAAATGAGTTTCGTGAAGGTTCGAGGGGGAACATAAATGACTCCCAAGAGATAGAGAGAGAGAGAGGAAACAGATAGCTGTGAGGCGAACAGGCGCGGCATGTCACGTCAATAAAAGAGTCATCATCGCTCGCTCAGGCGACGCTTCTCTCCCTTCCTCATTCGTGCGCAACCAACGTATTATCCCCTTTATCGCTATTATTTACGGTTATTGCAACATTCCCTCTTATTACTCGATTGCGAATATATATATACACTCCGCGTTGGGGTGGCGAAGAAGGTAACGTGGATGAAATAGTGTCTTAAAGACGAATGATCATAGCAATATCGTCATCGCTTGGATTCTTAACTATAATAGCTCTTCACGCGCGTTCTTGTGTTGGACCTCAATAATCCCAATACTAAGTTTTATGGCACCACCTCTTTAAATGAAATTCTTCCTTTTTTTATGGTTTCTTGTTGTATTTACTACTGTGCTTAAGAATTGTTGCTTTAAATTTGATGAGTATCGTGAGTCAAATAGCAAGTCGAGAAAATGAGAAGAGCATTGGCGAAAACTTTTTTCGTTAAAGTATAGAATCACTGAAAAAAAAATTTCTTTTTGTCCATTACTTGCATAACACGTATTCGATGAACTTGTGTTCATTTCATTGTTATTTTACGTTTCTTTAAAGAAAACTTTTTACAAACAAAGTTACAAATGACAATTTCATGCGAAAATTGATGATTCACGGCTAATGCCACCGGATCATAGCGAAACCATGAGCTTGCATTTATCGCGGGAAGAGAACGGAAAACGATTCCGAAAATCCATCCAAGTTGTTTCCGAGTAGAAAATAGAAAAGAAAATTGCGAGTCGATGTGTAGGTGAAGAGATGAATCGCAAGGTGCAGAAAAGAGAGACGAATAGATAGAGGGACATTTGAAAGTTAAATGGGCCGTGAATAAAATAAACACGAAGCATGAAAGCTGAAAGCCGAGCTTTTTATCGTAAGCTGAATCTTTTGCATTTTACTACACCAACATTCCATACTGCTATACTGCCATCAAAACAATTAGAAAAGAATTGATAAGGTTGCAATTAAGTATTCATTTACGTTAGATATATTGCTTAGTAATTATCTTTTAGCAAAAATGCACTAGCGAGTATTATTTAATTTTTCATTTTCGACAAACGTTTTTTGAATTACCTCAATGCCATATGCACTTTGAAAAAAGAAAAATTGTTTAATCTAGTTTTCGGAAATCAGTATAGTTACACACGTTACTGAAATTCACCTCAGTGCTTACAAACGTCAGTGTTCAATGTCATGACATCTGAAGGTACGAAGATTGCGGTAGCCTAACATCGTTGGATCTTTGTGAGCTCTGGCACAAGCCGAGCTTAATCGAAGTACCGTGCCAGAGAAACTTGAAGATTCTCCGTGAATCCGGGGTCTTGTCGCAACACATTGACTACATGGGTAGTGTACACACATACACGCTTACGGCATGTCTCCTTTCATGCAAAGACGATCCGAAAGCCCAGGCGGCCTGAAACTCCATTATGCTTAATTATAATCGCGTTTAATCGCAAACTCATCGGAGCCCCTTTGGCTGATGCTTTCCGACGCGCATATTATGCTACAGGTTCCTGATTATCAATCAAGCCAAGCCCCAAAGTTTACGGTCGAACGATCTAGTAGTTATCGTGTATAAATCGTGCAGCAATAATGTGAGATGTGGTATTTTCGTTTTTTTTTCTTTGTCAACATAAATTACTTTCGTTACTGCGTGGAAAACAAAACAAATAAACTGAGAGCAGTTGGGAGAAAGATAGGACTGCATTTGTCGCGAAGAAAGATAATCAACCGCTGCGAAAGTAAATGGATATCTTATCAAAGTTAGTCGATTTCATGGTGAACGGAAACTTAGCTCTTCCAAGCAATAGTCGTAACTTTCTTGTCGCGTGCACTTTGGTCAAGTTTAACGTTCAGACTTGATAAGTGAGCGGATGAGATTTCTGATTGTCCGTGGTATGTAAGCATTTGAACTGATCCACCCAAAATATCAGTAATTATATAGGATTTTCAAAAGTCGAAATCCTTGTGTATAAAAATTGAAAACCATGATGCATTTTTGTTTTCGTATTTTTTTGAAGATTTTTCTTTCTTTTGCATGTATTTATTATAACAAATATGTTCGATCTCCTAAAAATGATTGTGTATTCTAAGACTAAATGTTTTCTTTCTTTGTTCACTAAAAAGAAAAAGAAGCTCTAAGATATATCTCTTTAGATAATGTTTGTAATACATCCGATTGTTGAAAGCCATTGATTCGCCAACTATAAATGGGTGTAGTGAACGTGATGGGAAATAAAAAAGCCTGAGAGTTCTCCGGAAATTACAAGCTTCGAAGAAAAGTGCCCTTCTTGAATGCGCGCTGGTCAGGTTTATCTTTGATCTCTGTCCGCTTTGCCGACGCAGACCTTTTTGAACTTAAAAAGGAATCTTGTGAGTGTGCTAATTTTCAGTAAGTAAAATATGCTGCTCAAACAGTCAAGCATCTTCGATTCTTCATTTTCTAGTAACTCGTTCAATAATTGGGGTTTTCAATGCACTTCCGATATGGCCTTAGAAATGTTTTCATCGTACATTTCTATTATTTATCAGAAATGAAAAAGCGTTTAGCTACAAAAATTGATGATTTTATTACTTATTAATTCAAAACTGAGATTTTGCTTGAGATTAAGTGGTTAAGCAATAGAAGAAACATTACCGAAAATCGAATAATCTTCCGTCGTAATCATAATCAACTTGTACTTTCCTTATAACGACCACACACGTGCAACAGTTATAAAAGCTCGTACGAGCAGTAAAAAATTAGTTGGGTTCATCATAGGGTACTCCGATACTACCAGAAGAGTTTTGTACTTTGTCGTACATAAACTATACGCGAAAAGAGTCTTAGAAGTACATTAGAAGGGAGTCGCGTGTCTGCTGAATGTTTACGACGTAAGTAGCCACTCTTTCACGCAACCACTTAGCTAAACGGCCGTGAGACCATCAGCTGCCGTCTTGCTAAATGAAAAAAAAACATCGCAACCATAAGAATGCTTTGCTCGCACACGTCTCAATTTGCGAAATAGCAGTTTTAATACGTTTCTCGTTCTTTCTTTGAAAATTAGCGAGCAGTTTAATTACATCATAAGACGAAAGTTCTTTTTACGAAGTTTTTCTAATTTCTTTAAAAATTTCTAATTTGTCGGACGGTATGTTATTAGTAATTTTATTTGTCTGCGTGTGAAAATTGAAATAAAACTAAGAACTCTCACTTCCACCAAAAATGAGTGCCAATATATAAAAAGTTTTTAATTTAACGCAACGTTGTCAATGGTTCGCTGAAATTAGAGATCATAGCCTCGCATGCGCTTACCACGTAAAGTGGTCCTTTCGATTGCATAGCGAAGGGTAATAATCGGAGGCTTGCTTTGACTTTATGGATTCCAGACACGCGAAGAGGAGATGCCCTAGCGTAGTACTATTCTATCACTCACCGTGCTTTCCTCGGTGCCAGGACTTAGTTAAGATCGAGCGTTGTGTGTTTACAGATTAGCTGAGGTAAAACGCTGTTGGATGAAAGGATTGGACCGCGAACGAAGCGTGCATTTGTTAAGTAAGACTGGAAAGAAGTCGTAACTGCCGCGAAAGATTGTGGGTGGTTAGGAAGCCGTAATGGAGGTAAACCTGTCTGAAAACTTGGAAAATGCGCCTTTTTTATGATTTGATTATCCATTCTGCTACTAGCGCATTATTATCAAGTATGATTTATTTCGGTAATTAGATGCTAGAGAAACATTCCTGCGTACATAATTGTAAATGAAGAAACTGCAATCCGTTGAAAATCCATTAAAAACGTTTTAACACGAATAGTGTAATAGTGCAATGGTGTGAAACGTACTATTTTTCACTTTTTGGTGTCCGACCAGGTATATAAATATTTATAAATTTGTATACGTAACATTAAAATAATAACAAGTAACCAGCCGTCTGATATAATCATCTTCGCATGTTTGAATTAACGACGAGGAATTAAAAATGTAACATTATCTGGGATTCCCGTCACGAGCGCATCCACGTTTCTTCGTAGTTTGTTTCCACAGCATCGGACAATAAAGCGCTGGCAACATCGAGGTGATATACGCACACGCTTCCTTGAAGATGAGCAGCCTTCAACGTGTGTGAGGGTGAAAAGCTTTCTCGTTGTCTCC
Source organism: Chouioia cunea (assembly GCA_030064505.1). NCBI lineage: Eukaryota > Metazoa > Arthropoda > Insecta > Hymenoptera > Eulophidae > Chouioia > Chouioia cunea. The sequence continues at coordinate 30,128,904 of JAOPFQ010000001.1, forward strand.
TGATTTATGTCGTCTTTTCTTCCTCTTTACTCGCTCAGTGTGCACGTAGCTTACGAAAGAAGAGGGAGCAAAAAAAAATTCTCGCAAAAAGATAAATCATCGGCTATTGGACTTGCAATGTGGAATATAAAGAAAGAGTGGGATTCGGCGAAATAAAAAAATACAAGAAATAAGCTTGGCAATTAGAGAAAGTGACACGAGCACGTTTGCTATATACTTGGTTGTCTGGTAGCGACACACAAAGCAGACGAACGAGTGTTATACTCCTGCCTATCTAATGAAAATGATCTGTTATTTGTTCGGACAGAGGAGACAAAAAATTTTATTTCTTGTCAAGGCGTAAATGATAGCCTTTCATCTACATACAAATTTGATAATCAATAGCGAAACATTTCCGCTTATTTTCATAAAACAAATGTCCTCTCATCAATCCCTTCTCTCTTTTTCCCTTCTTGACCTTCCTCGTATATTATATTGACACACATACACACCAGTAGGTTGTATCCCATTTTATTTCTCTTATTACCAGATACGAAAGAAAAAACTGGTTGATCGATCGAAGTGTAAGCTTTTATTAACGCTAAGCTATAAGAGTACACACGAAAATATACACACATACACTTATACGCGCGCGCTCAATCATTCATATATATATATATATAAAGTATGCGACGCCTCGAAGGAAGAGGCGAACGTAGTCGCGATAAAATATTCAGAGTAACTGCACCTTGCCGGTGTTTCACCCCGACTTTTCCTCTTATATGCGCCATGTCGTCAAGTTTGGGCTGTGTTGTTAACGATGCACTCTAAGATGGAGCCATGTATATACTTTTGCTTCCTTCCACGAAGCTTTGGGAGTTAATTAAAAACGTAGTCCCCGCCTATGTAACTTTCTAACCTTAACTTCGACAAATTTTCTGCCTTGCCAACAAGAATTTTCAATTCCAAACGCTGTACACGCTCTCTACTTCTCTTTTTCTTTCTGATGAATTCTTCATAACACCTCGTGGATATGATCTCATCCAATCTCTTTTCTCGAGGAGAGGGAAGAGATTCCAGTTAATAATTGAAGAGAGTATAGGCTGTGCAAACAAGTTGTATTTTTAATGAGACACAGCGCGGCCCTTTCACACGCGTAATAACAGTTCACTTGATTTCTTCGAGCTTGCCTATGTCCTCGGTTCACATAATAATCGCAGCACGCGATTGTTTAATCTCACGCGTATATAGTGCCGTATGTCGTCTTGTTGGTGGTTGTGTGTATGTATATGTATATATATATATATATATATGCGTGTACGGTTGATGCGTGAGTTTTGTAGCGCGCGCTTGATTAGAACTGCTTCTACGCTGGACGTTTCTAAACGAGTGCTGACTATGTCTAATTGTCGCGAGCGGAATATTTGCATTGTTATTTGCTGCTAGAAATTTTGTAATCAAACATAGCGACTGACATTATCGCATATACTTTATATTCGTGGAAAATGCGCGCACGAAATTAACAAATACTACTGTATGTACCGTTTTATTTTAGTGCTCCGTAAATAAAAGAAAAAATGTAATCGGGTTGCAATGCGTAGCGTTCGAACTAGCCAATTAGCGTTAATAAGCGACGACAAATTCGAAGCTTGGTTCGCTCAAGTACGCGTCAAAGTTCTCAACCGTAGCAAACGATAGAATTCCCTAACAAGGGAGAGCTGGAATCTCCGTCTCTTGTGACGCGCGCTTGTGTCGGTTAGCATTAATGTTCGCCTGTTTCGCCTGTCTCCAGATCTTCCGATGGCTAGCAAAATTTGCACAATCATTAATTTTAATGCAAGCAGAGGTACAGAGATATATTTTTTACAATTCACGAATAAAGAGAATGGACGATTAATGTTTCCGAAGCGTTTGGCTCGAGCAACAGCCGGATATTTTATTCAGACCACGGATAAGGTCATCCCTTTTGCATTTTGATATCGTTGTTTTTTCTTTCTTCTATACTTGACGATCGAAAACCTAAAGTGAGTGTCAGCGCCGATGATCAGTATACGGCTGGGCATTTTTAAATTTCCCTTGGGAGCTGAGACTAGCAGAAGAAAAGGGGAAAAATGGATAAATGGGTAAGGAAATGGAGTACATATGTGATGAAGGTATATGAGTGTATATCTGTGTGAGACGGTGAGATAGTGAGAGAGGAGCTCACTTAGACGAAGTGTTTATTTGGTTTCTAGTTTGTTTTCCAAATCTGCATATATACATACTTTACGAGACATTTAACTTTGATTTTGCAGTTGGATGAACTTTAGTTGCAGACGTGAAAACTTTTGTAAGTGGATTAACACTGAAATTATATAGAATATATTACAATTGTATTTCCTGAATAATTGTTGCTGTTAAAAGATAACATAGATTTGCAATATCGACAGCGTTAATTGCTTTTCATTGTCCCTAATATATTCGACGTAATATTTCGCAGGCTCTATGTGATCATTATAACTATAAACCGTGGTATTCTTCACTTTATTTAGATAAACCTACATTCGGTGTTAGTATAATGACAATATTATAGGGTATAAGCTACAGCATTAAGCACGTTGATGGCGACAACGTTTATAAAGTGACGAAGATCCCATTAAATTAGTATAATAGGCTCGCTATTTCTCCCTCACTCCCTCTTATGGTCACACTATTAACCGACAAAATTGTCGGTGTCAGTTGTGCAATCCGGTTATTCATCACGCGGTTGTCAATCGAAATACGGTTCATGGTGAGAGAAATTGTGCGCTGTATCGTTCGCTAATTAGCCAGGTTAATCAGTAATTCAATAACCAGTGACGATGGCTAACTACCAGTTCCCATACAGCTTGTGGCGCACACTATACGTGTATATATAGGAAAATCTATATTCGTGCCTAAAATGTACGTTTTTTCTGGTGGTCGTAGTGAATGTATGCATTTCGTGTTCTCTATTGGAACCTTATGTTTGTATCGAGAAAAATTTGTTGAATAAATATTTATTTAAATATTTGCGATTTCTACAACATAAAGTTAAGTTTATTCCTCAATATGTATAAATAGGATATTGTATCAAGTACAATGCTTAGTTTGCACACTGCGTGGAAACATTTAAAATGTATTAACAAAAATAATGAATAATGAACTATATACGTAGCGAAGGCTTCATGCTAATCAAGTGCACTTACATGTTTCACGAGACTAGCTTCAGTTCAACAACGGTTTCTGAATATATTACCCACGACAAACTGGCGTCCCAAATTTACCTTTGCATACTGGCAATTATTACATTGACAACGGATTTTGTAAGTTTCTTATGCAAAGATTCTATTTACTTTATAGTTGATGTATATAGAGATTGCACACTTCATTGTTCTCTTTCAGAATACAGAATAATAGATAAAGGAAGTAGGATTATCCGTAAATATTATCGATTTCTAAAAATTAATTAAACATCGAAAAGACTTTATACGTTACAAAAATACTCGATCGCTGTAGTAATGGCTCTATAAGTACCTAAGCCGCTTGGCAATATTTTCCCGGGACGCGCTGTTCGAGGCAGAAAGGGAAAAATAAGTTTATTGAGTATAAATTCTCGTGTGTGAGATGCGATAGTCCATAGTGACTGGCATCACTCAATGCGGAGCTTTCATTCGCGCATCAAATTCAGATATAGGCGTTATACGTATACACTCGTAAGTCGCACGAAAGATCATAAAGAATAGACCCAAGATAAAATTTGAGAAAGAACTACAAGGAAACATGCAAAGCTTACATGCAAAGCTTACTGTAAGGAAAAAGAAGGCAAGTTTAGTTTGCGAGAAAACTTGTAAAATAGAATCGATATCAATTATAGTGTTTCGTGTTGATGATCTAATTGCTCTAGGCTTTTCAAAAAAATAATAAAAACAATCAAGAAAATAATAGTAAATGTTTGCATCATATTATTTTGTTTTTCTTTGTTAACATTTTCTCTTTATCTCTCTCTTTCTCTCTCTCTCTCTCTCTCTCTCTCTCTCTATACCTAAAACATCGACAATCCATACTTTATATTTTTATGTTTTGTAGAACTTTTCACAACCTAACCTTACTTTAATCGATTATATTCGCAATCGGAAATGGTATTTTCGTGAAGTAAGATTACTTTCAGGAACTATAAAATTTAACATTTTAACAGAGCAAAATCATCTATCTGCCACAACTTTTCTAGAAGCATAATAATTAGGAAGTCTCTGGAACAACTTAACCCGAAAATCGAGTATACTCTGAAAAAGAGCTCGAAATCTAGAGTGAAAAGAATATAAGAAAAACAACAGCGTGCGAAAGCTTGAGCTATTGCTGAAATTAAGAAAATTCAGCCAAGTATAATAATTATAAGCGTAGGAAAAGTTAGCGAGAGCGCCAGCGTTCGCATAGACCCTCGGGCAGCCTGAATTAATTGGCTTATACGTCCGAACGCACACGTGTGCGATCGTGGAAAAGTGGGAAATTGCTTAGTGTGTGCAGTGCGCATGGAGAGGAGGGGGGGGGGAACGTTGAATAGATTTTTTATTTTCATTGAAGGGTGGTGGTAGTTGTGGTGCTGGTACAGTATAGTTATAGTTTGCCTTGTAAAATTTTAAACAAGAATTGCGTATAATTAGAGAGGGAAAACTTCCGAGAGGTTGCTTTCTCTCCTCCTTTCCCCCTTCAAAAAATACTGAGCGGTCAGAAGAAACTCATTCAAAGTTTTGTTCTCGTCCTTGTAGGCGCTTGTTTTTTCATGTTTTCCGCTTTTACCTCATGCGTATTAATTACCGAGATACGCGGAAAGATTTAATTCTCAAATTTTTTTCTTCGAACTCGGTGTTCCGTACAATCCCATATAATCCTGAAAAGTATATCCGCAAGGTCAGCTTAGGTGAAATTAAATCTGTATTTGTCACGTGCGCAAGATTTTTACAAAAGAAAAATAAAAATCTCGCATTACACTGTCATGGGAGAAGGGGCAGTAGGGTGAGAGATAGTATAAGTAAGGCACGTGGCTGACAATGCGCAAGCGCGTTTGGCACCCACCGAAAGTCAACTTCACAGTCGCATTCGCGGGACAAACGGACAGTAGCTCGCCGGCTAGTCTCTTCTCGTGTTGTGTATATCCCACTGCCCCACCCACTCGCTTGAGGTCGCGCGCGCGGCAAATCTATGAATTATCAAAGAGCTTTAAAAAACGTGTTTAAATGAGTTTTTGAACAAACGAAAGAATGAAGCGGGTCGAGTTGAGTTCAGAGTGCTTGAGGCTCATCGCAAAAGTCGACGACGAAGAAGACAAGGTGAAAGTGAGAACACGACGATTATTTTAAAAAGAAGAGGAGTGGGGTAGAAAGAGAGAGAGAGAGAGAGAGAGGGTTAGAAGTCGTCGAGTCCGACGATGAAAGGGCGTCACGAGAGGGAAACGTGCCTCCTCGACAGGTGGTCAAGCACACTGCAACTCTTACTACTTTTTCTTCTTGCCGCGCTGACGACAGGTAATTCTCGCTTTGTTCTCTCACAGTGTGACCTAGTTTTCGTTTTTTCTTCCTTGGTCGCGAGGAAAGACTTTCCACTTACTGAGTGAGAGAGAGAAAGTGCAACTCTTGGCTACTTTACTTTATGTGTATATGTGTGTCAGCAGTGCCGATTCTCGATAACATTCTTTATTGGACTAAGACTGTCGGAGAGTTGGATATTTGATCCACTGGGGGAAAAGAGATTCGATAAATTAAAAGTTGTATAGAATACTTTGAGATGAACGAGCTTGACACGTTCAATTATTTTGCAAAGTTTCTGAAAAGTTGCTTGTATCAGAATAAAAGTGAAAGTCGCGCGTCTATTACTGGAAACAAGCACGGCATTATTTTAAAGATAAACATGCTTCAATATTGATGAATTAAAATTATATTTATTACTTAATAGTAATCTATGATCAGGAGTTATATAAATTTATTATTACAATTTGTCGTAGATTATCATGCAATACCGCTTAATAAACAAAATATACTAAAACAGTTAGGCTTAGAAATAAAATAACTATACAAAATAATACTCTGTGTATTGTTTTCCTTATCAAACGTTCTAACACTTTGCTATCAACGCACACTCTAAACAAATCATGAGGCATCGGCAAAAGTCCATACAGCACAAACAACCCAAAAAACACCTGTCAGGATCATTGCAACAATCATCATGGTAATTATTAGCATTACTCCGAGCTTGAGTATCAACTCCTGATTCAGCATATCTTTTTGCATTCAAGTCGTTTGTTGACGTGTTCGGTTGATTTGTAATTGATTCTGGAATATTAGAAAAGCCAATATTGTCGTATGAATAGTCAGTATTAATTTCGTGCGATGGCGGTGCTGACATAATCAACGGAGGTGTCTCTACTACTGGTACATATGTATTGCTGACTGGATTCTGTATTATGGGTTCGGATGATTTTCGTACAGGAACCCTTGAACTATATGCTGATGTAATGGCTTCACTGTACGAAGGTGGTGGATCCTCTGAGATTGCATAAGTTTCTTGACACTCGACATTTCGGTGTGGAATGATTGTAGTATCTGTCAATTAAATATTTCAATATATATAAATTGTAATCAAGATTTAGTCAGTGTTTTGATGAAACATATAAAGATTCATATAATGACATAAACTTTATCATTTATCATTTAACAAAAAATTTATCATTTTCCTGATAAATAAAATTGATCGAAATAACCGATGCTTGCAAAGCTGATAAAATACGTTTTTTTTCTCTTATTTATAAATGTGATTCATAGTACTTGTAACGAACGCTGTACCGGATAATATTCTCTTTGGTTATTATTATTTCACAACAAACATTAATATTTTGAATTTTAAATAAAATAACATAAAATTTTTTCAGTTTCATCCAATAACATGTTAATAGATTTTAATCGTAAAAAGCGTCGACGTTCTTCCGAATAAAAAAGGTTTTGATGATTTGGTATTTTAAAAGCTAAGACATTTTTAGATGCCAGAGTCGTATTATTTAAATAAGATAATCCAAAACTACTCACTTGACATGTTACTTATTACGAATTCAGTAAAATACTTGAATTCTAAGTTCACACTTATGATTATATTGAACTGTGTCCAATTCTGATTACAAATAATGTAGGATACACACTGTTAATTTTGAAACAAAAGTTTTGAGCAGTGATGAATTTTTATGAAATTCAAGTAGACAGGTTAAGTTATCATGTCTCATGCTGGCAACTGAATGAGATCATTTTGAAACTTCATGGCCACTACGTGATAAATGAAAAGAATAGATAAGATTTGTAATATACGACTATCTTCCGTAATCTCGATGACGTATATGATAAAACATCTTTTACCGGGAATTCGTGCAAATTGTACTTATTTTGGCTAAAAAAATGTATTAATTTAATTTATAATAAATTTTTTTAACGTGCAACATGTTCAGGATGGTAAATGCATTGTAAAATTTACAATAATGACTACTTTAATACTAAATCTTTATATTTCTAAACGATTTAAATTAACTTTATCATAATCATTAACGTAATTTGACATTATTCCTTATGTCTTATTGTAGTTTCACCACAGTTCTTATACAGTTTAGGCATAAATGGGGCGCGATATAATAATCGAAAAGAATACAAGTAGTTACAACCAAAGTATAGGTATAAATATTTTATATTACTTAGTCTTTAGTATATACACTACAATACCTATGTACTTGTGATCGTCATAAGACATTCCAATTATTTATATCTATGAACAACAAAAATAAAATCTAACTCTAAATGCTTATGAATTTCAACAAACTCTCTTAAAAATCCATCTATTTGAAAAAAAATTTTTTTTAAATTGAAATATGAACATGAGATGGCCTGAGGATCATAAAATTTGATAGGACAGTTACGGTTCTGAGGATGCAAATTCAATTTCGTGACCGGAGAAGCGAGTTATACATCCTTTCGTCCGAACGGCCGACCCTCGTCGTAGCGATTCGATTTTGCGGCTCGAGCATGCGAATGATTACCTCGTGACATCAATTTTTTTCTATATCCATTTCCATATAACTTTACAAAGAAAATGTGTTATTTATAAATTATACAATTTTGTTCATAAATTTATTTCAAATATTAAAGTCTAAAAAAACTATATTATCTACCTAAATTAATACATAAATCGGACAGTTCCCAGCAGGTACAGATTTAACCAAGAAAAGAGAAAGAAAAAATAACAGAAAAAACGAGTGTATAACTGTGTCCCATTAAAATAGCACAAAGCCGTGCAATAAAAACGATCAGCATTGAATAGCAACCGGATTTCCCTCCGTTAGCATTTCAATGTATTACTGGAAGCGGGAAACTGATTTTTTTCTCTTCCGCACAGTAATCTTCGGAATTTCCGGTACTCGTGCATTTCATTGAATGCCGTGAGTTTTTCTCGACGACTTCGTAATATCGAATTGCAGACCACCAAAAGGCGTTTGATCCGACTTATATCATTGTAAAACATCTCAAGATCAGACACAATAACAATTCTTAAATAATTAAACATTATCAAAAGGCAGAATCCCTTTCATTTTGTATAATTTGTAAACGCAAAAGCTTAAACTACACAAATAAAAAAAATAATAATGGGACAGAACTCCCTCGTGTATACATTTTTTCTTTCATTCTCTTTTTGAGTGCTGTCCCTCACGACATGAATAAATGGCGTACTCTCGGCAGCGCCTTTGTTTCAACTGAAGCTCTCGGTACAAACGTAAAAAAGGGAGACCAAATCTAGTGGGGCCAATTATTCTGATAATTAGTGAATTGATTAATATTCTTTTGACCACAAAAACAGGAATGGGTTTTTTCTCACGACAAAAGTTTATTCGTCAAGGAAGAGGTTCTTTAGAAGAAAGCTGAACGTAGTTCACAAGGTCACTTTGCATGCCGATGAATATATATATATATATATGTATATTGTAAATATCAATTGCTCATTATTCTCCAATTAGTTGTCAGTTTCATGGACACATATCCTACGGTTATCAAATTATTTAAGCCATATTAAATTTGGAAAGAAATTTGTCAATTTCACATAACTTTCGAATCTCCAAAATCATCTGTTTTTGTGGTATTTAATCTTCAAATGACACCAATTGCCCCCGAACCACTGAATATCTACAATGAAGCCACATCATTGTGTGATAATTACATTATACGTAATATCTGTGCCGTTATATCAAATAGTTTCAATTAGTCGACTATGTATTGCTATTTGCTAAGCCATACACGGCATTAAATAAATGATTCGGTGGTAACCACGAGTACTAACATTATGAGCTGTAGTTTCGCAGTTGTTACTACTGAACTCTGTCTGTTTACCTTGGTGCCACACTATTTGCAGCTATAACAAGCTACACCCAAGTGTCGTACCTTACTTGTCGTTGCATCTCGTTGGCAGTGTGTTGGATCTCGAATTGAGTTTTGACAAATTCACGATGCACGTACATTGCTTCGTTGCATTTCAACTTGTCACGCTTTTGAGAAATAAGTTCATTTGATTTTACTATTTCGCAAGAGTCAACTTGAAAGATGAATATTTTCTGACTCGACGAGTGTTGAAAGTAGATCGGAGTTGTTTTCTTACGAAATACGCTTAACAGTGTACGCTTGACGAAGTAATATTAAAGTTGTCGCTAAGAATTCACTTTCTCTAGAAAATAAAATAAACATTGTTTATATTTTCTTACGTGTCAGTGTATGCCACGACGGACCAGTCACAACAGAAGCCACAACAGCAAAAAATAGTGCGAAAGCTCGAGGCGCCGACAGTCGTAGACCCACGCAGTGAAACGTTAGTGCTACACTGCGATTACGACTTGCGAGGCAACGAGCTCTACTCGGTCAACTGGTACAAGTACGACAAGATGCTCTTCAGGTATATGCCAAGTCTGACGCCCAAAGGCACCGCTTTTTCTCAACATCCCAACGACATTGCCGTCGATGTCAGCAAAAGCAACGGTCGTCAATTGACACTCGTTAGTCAGCAGGATTATCGCAAAAGTATGTTAACTGATTATTTTTTTTACTTAACAAAGATACATCAGCATGTCAGTGATTGAATCTTGTGAATTATAAATTGAGCTTTGAGGAATAGCTCAATTATATAAGATCGCTTATCTCATGGCAAACTCGAAAGTTCAAAGATATAATATCTCCTCGCGACTAATAAGCTAAGTTGACCGAATCGATATTGCAAATGGAACTAATTATGCTTGCAGATATGAAGGCTTACGAGGGTACGTACGCGTGCGAGGTGTCGCTCGAGCGTCCTTTCTACGCGGACTTTGCTGTGGCAAACGTAAGCGTGGCCATCTTACCCAAAAGCAATCCTATACTTGAGGGACTTGCTCCTTATCACCGACTAGGTGATCAGGTCGAAATTGTCTGCATGTCAGCGCCAAGTTTGCCCGCTGCTGACATTACGTTGCGTCTCAACGGAGCCAAGGTAGCTTAATTGCCATTAATAACCATTTCAGTAGCTTTTTAATAATATGTAAATGGTAACATATGTAAAATTTGAGACAAAAATGTACATTAATTTAATTATTGCGTTGTCAGTGTCCTTTTAATAATTAGTCACTGTCGATCGCCGGTTATTATTATTTTTCTTTCAAACGAAAAGCGATGCGTAACAACGAGCGAGTCATTACCATGTAATTATCGCTTGGCAAAGTTAACGCGTCCTATAACGTGAGGCTAATAATTTTCTAACGCGCTGGAAATTCAATTAAAGCGATGGACGGCACCGTGGCATCCCACAGTGATCCAAGGGGGTAGTGGTAGTGCACTCTCGCTATGTAATTTCAGCGAGCCAAGTGAGACAGGCAAAATTGACAGAGACCATCAGTTGCTCGTGAGTTTTAGGGGAAGGGGAGATCGTTGACTGCTATCGTTGCACTGGGCGCCGATAAATTCGTAATCATCGGCGGGCTTAGCAAGTGGAAAGCTTTATGGATATTTTATTTGTATGAGTCTCCAGCTTTATGGTTTCATTTTGGGGGGAAGCAATTATTCGTGAATGTGGTGACGTTGCATTGAACGGATGTATTAACTCGTTCCAAATTTAATGTATACGTGTGACTCACTCTCTTTTACGACACGTTGATGTTAGTGAAATTAATGTCCTTACACGACTTACATAGTATAAGTAATTATTAACATTTTTAATTTATGCAGGTTGGTTCGCGGCCATTAAGCATCGAAAAGCTTTATCCGATCGCAGGAACACCAATGGTATCGACGCGTGCTTCGCTCAAACTGTTTATCAGTCGCAGCCTCTTTCCCATGGGCAGCTTCGATGTCCAATGCAAAGCTAATATTCCGGGAATTCCCGCGGCACCAGAGTACAAGACTGAGAAACACGTTAGTCTTGCTGCAAATAATCAGAAACTTGCTCAGGATTGGCTTGGACTGTTTTCCACAGCTGCTCATCAAAGAATTTGTGCAATTGTTTTTATGATTGCACTGATGACTTTGTTCATGTAAATATATCAAGTCGTACAGATACTGTTCAACAGTTTAATTGAGTATTCTTACAAATTTAAAAACGACGCTTAAAAACATTGATATGCAATGTATTTTACATGATTTACTTCTTCGGAAAAACAACGTGATAATTTTTATATTTATTTATATTTTTCTACAACTGTTTGATATAGGTTTATAAATTTACATAAGAAAACAATTAATAATTCGCATAATCAACGAGGTTATGAAGCATTGGTTCTCAGTGATACATTATGAAAACGTGCATTGTTGTAATTTCTATGTAAATAGTGTGTATATCGTGTTTGATTATGGAGATCGAAAATGAGTCACTAAATAATCAACTACTACGTCGTGAAATCATTAGTTATATATTCGAAGTAGATAACGTACAAACATGACTGCCAATCAGAGAATTTACTGTGACTTGTGTATGTTGAAAATGTTACTAAATAATTTAAATTATAAAGAATTGCATGAGGTTGTTATTGTATTCATCCTTACCTTCTAATCCTATATGCTGTATTTTTTTGATATGAATAAATTACATATTAACGAAAAGATATTTTACATAATTTGTTTTTGTTTTAAATTGGTTAATTCAGCATAAAGGGTGACTTTTCTTAAAAAGACAAATCCAAAATACGAAACTGATTGATCTAATTGAAACTCCATATAATTGATCTCTATTAAATAGATTATCAATTTGCACCGTTCGATAAAAGGTAACGTGCTCTTAGAGTTAATTCAGTCGCAGAAACTAGGTTAACTTTACTGACGAAGGAAAAGTCAGGGAGACAGATAGACTGACGTAACCTACCTTTATGTCTCTTTTTGCGTTATATGTTCAGATAGATGTTTGACGGTTGAGTTTATTGAAATGCAATATTAAGCTCTTACGCGTCATATAGGCGGATAAATGCAATATTGACCTGAAAAAAAGGAATCATCATATTAAAAAAATGTAATCGTTCGACGAGTTATTTTTTAATCTGGTGCAGGAATGCAGTGGACCTAAAAAGAGACGAGAACAGTTGCTGAGTTTTATATGCTTGGTTAGAGAAATTCCTCTACTATGAATCCAACGTTTCTGTTACCTGTTATTTTTTTTGTGGACCGATAGCCACGTGAAGAGATTTATTGACTGCGAAAACACTGTATGTGGCGTGGGTAACGATTCGTAAAACGTTATTTTTACCATGAAATTCTGATTTCTTTTTCATTTTGAAATATTTAAAACTCAACTCTGATATAATTTTTAGTAGTACTTGTACGATCAAGATAACTGTATCACTTTGTACTATACAGAATATGGAAATAAAGCTTTCATCAGTGTAGTACAAAATAGACGTCTGAAAAGTTTATTAAAAATTCGTTATTTAAAAAACCTTCCACTGAACTAAAAAAGAAAAAGGGACAGGTTCAACAGAATCAAACTGTGAAATCAAAACATTGTACGCTATTCCCACGAGTGGTACAAGTATCATAGGACTGGTCATGCCGAAGGCAACTGGCTCAGCGGATAGTAATAGTAGAGAGAGAGCGAACAAACGGAAATGGCGATAGCTGTCGCCGAGGCGTGCAGGACTACATAGCAGATAAGTGCGACGATGCGATAGCCCATCCCTACGGCTTTCTAGACTATATATATTGGCTTTTGATTCCACCTGTATGTACATACATGGCGAGATATCTAGGGTTGAAAGCATGGATTTGAATTGAATAAATGATAGAAATTTCAAAAATTAAAAGTATTTAATGAGTTTATTTTTCAGTGGCTTGTATTATTTATTTTCTAAATTACTTCGTGGCTTATTTTGGAAAACAATATTAGATTATTTCGCTACCAAATCGTTCTTCTCTAGTTAAAGTCTTGCTGCTCGTTACCGCACTCTAGTACCTTCTGTTCGGATAAGGTGCAAGGAAATAAAGAAGAGCGAGGCTGTTTTGGTTGTTTTTGTTTTACTGTCACTAATTCGTATCGCAGTTATTTGATACAGAAATTGTTTTTATATAGAAGTATCACTCAACGTATGAACACTGCCGGAATGAAAGACGAAGCATGAGCTGACCTGCTTGTCTGAATGCTCAAAAAAATCTGGTCACTTGCCCTTGCTCACGACTTTAAGACTCATTTTGTCCCTCCACAGGCCCAGAGGGCGGCGCTTTTCCGGGCGGGTTCTTATCAATATCTTCCCTCTCTTTTTCCTCTACAATACTTTCGTTATAGGCCTCGATAGTACCCACATGGCATTCAGATCTGATTGATATGTTTCAGCTTTGAATGACCGTGAGTTTTTCATTCTAATACATGCTCAGTCGCAGGTTCGTTTTCCAAATACTGGTCTTTTGTTTTGGACCGATAGGTCAGTCCCAAAGGCCGCATATCGCTTACGCTCGGTACAATTGTTCTTATGGTGTACAAACGTATTGACGCAGCAACAATATTTTGCAAATGGGCATTTTTCTTTCTGTACGTTAAAAAGAGGATTGATGAGGAACATTAGTTTATTAATGCCTTTCACGTGGTGAAAAACCTACGAATGTGATGGTACCCTGATAAAATTCGGTCCCAAGTATTGGGAAAAGGTCGCACGTGTAGTGTGATCTGGAAAAACCTTTCACTTGCAATCATGTAGTAAAAGATACTGAAAGAATGGTGCACCGTGTTTGCCCTTAATCGAAGAACTACTTCTCAGCTATATCTTTCAAATGCCATCAAATTTGTCTATACTTTTTCCATTAGAGCTTTTCATAATTTTTATTGATAAATACAACTTAATATTATGGAAACTTGTATGTTAGCTCATCTATAAATTCCTGACGGGATCAAGGTTAAAATTAAAAAGAAAAGTAAAACGGTTATAAAAAAAATAAATTTGAGTTTTTAATGATCGTAAAAAATTCACGATCGAGCTGAAACGTTCGGAATAGAACTATAAAAAACGAGATAACGATAGTACTTTTCTCACGCAGCTTGCATTGGTAATCGTCTCGATCTTCAAGGAAAAAAAGAAAAAAATCTCCATTAAACCGGCCACTCGATTAGGTTAATGCTGGATCTCGCGCGAACTTTTCCGACGACGCAGCAGCAGTAGCAGCAGCAAGGCTCTCTTCTAGTCTTTCTTGGCTACGGTACTCGCCGTTTTACTACCTCTGACGTGATCCGATTTGGAAATAGCCCGAAGCTCTTCACCGCCTTACCGCCTCTCTCTCTCTCTCTCTCTATCTCTTGCATAGGTGTACGCTTGCATAGCTCACACTGTTTTTTATCTTTCCTTTTGTTTCTTGACTTTTTTTCCGATTTTTATTTGGCTGCCTGCGCGAGGCTGTAAAACAAGAACCGACAGAGAATTCTTAAACGTAAACTACACTTGTTTCAGCGATATTCTATTTTATTGGAACATATTTTACATTATTTTTGAATCTGAATTTAGTTTGACTTTTTGGTATTTTCATTAATGTAATATTTAATTTAAGCAACTTATAAACATGTTCAGATTAAAAAAATTGTTAGCAATAAAAGAAAACTTTTCTAAGAGTATGTTTAAAAATATTACATTTATTTGAAAGAATCACAACCACGTGTGCTTTCATGACGGCTCTTTTAATTCATTTAAATTTATCGTATACATTTTTTCGTTCTACTTTTGCATATCACCTTTCCAGTCTTCTCAAGCCACAGGATGAAAATAAATTGTGCTTTTGTTTTACCAAGGTTAATTAATTTTGTTCTATCAATGTCACTTGCTTCTTTATTAAAAGAATGGACAATTTATATACATTTCCTGAAATAAAATGTATAGAGAAATATTATTATTACGAAACATTAAGTAAATTCATCAGTTCAATCCGACATACACGAATGTATCGTTTCAGCCTATTAACTTGCAAAGGCGGTCACGACGTTGACCTCATTTTTTTCAAAACCTATATGTTCAAGAACTTGAGTAGAAAAGACTCTCAAGAATGTATCAGTCTCATTTCTTCTTTTTATGTGCATGCCACTGGAAGGAAGAGATGCTTAACTCGATGTGCCATAGTAAGTTAAAAGTCCGAAAATTTCCAGGTCACTTAATTTTGTGATAGTCGACGTTATATGCTTGTCATGTGCATATATCAATCTTTGAGAAATTACTCAATGATTTATCCTTCATTCCAGTGTGATTCGATAGATTTTGTTGAAACTATCTGTATAATAGAATCTGTATAATTTATGTCAAAGTTTGCGATTTATAATTGGTTGGTAAGTGAATTTGAAAAAAAGAGATAACAGAATCAGTGGTATGACCATACGGTGTGTCGGACGCAGCGATTCAAGTATGGTATAGACTGTTAACATCGTAACAATTAACACCACCTGCCATAACCCAAGTATTTTCCGAAACAAAGAATTCAATAAAAGGAACGACAGACAACAAGACCGAACAGCTTTAACGGATACTTTTTTCGTTTAACATGTGAACAACTAGAACAAAAGTAGCAAAGTTATAGGAAGAATCGTAGACATAAGATTGCTAGAGAGAAAAATAATTTTTACACCAAATAATACCATATAGTAAATCCGGAAAGAAAAAATTAATATTGTTAGATTTTCTTCAAAATGTTTATTCAAAAGACACTAGAAATATTCGAAATCTTTTATATATTATCAAACCATAGATATATAGCCTGACAAAAATCAAGTACAGCTCACTGTATCATTTGCGAGCAGAGCTTTTCGTAATCGGTATTTTTGCAACTCATGACAATTAAGATTCTCCACTCGCGAGTATAAAATTCAAATTTAAATTCCCAACTTTCGATGCGCGAGTATGTCATCGCATAAATTTAGAGGTTGTACGATGAGAGACTGTAAAGGGGAGAGAGGTGGACGAATCCTGTCGCAGCATTAATGACAGCCTCGAAAAGCACTCTCTCTCCCTCCCTCTCTCTCTTTCTCTTACTCTCTCATTCGCCCTTTTCTCCATCAGCACCTCTTTAAACATCGTGCAACCTGGGAAGCTCTCTTAATGGGATATCGATATATTCACGACGAGCTGATTTCATTTATGTTCTAGTGAAAAGTGCTGCTGTACACTAGTTGTTGGGAATAATGTTCCTGATGTTTGATTATAAGAAAATATTGACCACATTTTGCAACATATGGCAATTGAATTCCAATATCTCGAACGCTGTACTCATTTTCTTAAAAAAAATTAATGGAATAAACAGTGTGAAATTGCTGGTTACTAAAAATACATGAACTTTTAATCGCACAAAAAGAAAATAAATCAAATTCATTGCATGTCAAGTTGAGTCCACACTATGCTCAGCTTATTCTTTCCGGTCGCACAAGTTATCGCCCACAAATACAAGTGTTAGAGTTTCAATTGTTTACTTAAAGTCTTAATTTCCCCCAAATGTTATTCGATATTCCGATATATTTCGTTATATTTCATCGTGAATAATGATTCAACGATAGTTTTTAGTTACGCATACTCAATGATTTCCTTCTCAATTTAGAATAGATTCCATAACAAAGGTTCCAATCATCCGTTACGAGGTGACACCGCCTTTGACTATAAATGCCAAGTGAACTGATGACGAAGTTGCTCAAGCAAAGTGAATTTCCAACAGATCTATATCGCACGCTCGAGAAATGGCTCGAATAATGCGTCACCAACTGCACACTCGACTGGTTTTCCTTCAAGGATCATCCTCCTTCTGCAGTCTACGAGACGCAGTTGCCTCTTCGATAAATTATAAGCACTACTGCTATAACCAACCAATTTGAGAGTGAATGGGGTATCCATTGTGAGGTAAATTTCGCGGCTGGCCAACTATGTATTGGAAATTTAAGACCTGTAATATATAGTAATGAAGGGATTAGCACTATAAAAACTCACGATTGGATAGATTTTTTATATTTATTAAATTCACACAATTATGTAAATTTGTTAGTGACTATTAGAAAAATAGTCAAAATTAAGTTTGATTGGAGAAAATGTATGATATCGAATATCAGACATTAGCTCAAGTATTAACAATACTAGCAATGCCAGTAATATAATCAATGCAATTTCTACAGATTTCATACAACGACCGATGATTTCATATAACGTGATTTTCGGGCAATTAAAATTAATCGAACGCGATATCGAGTCTTTATTAAAGTAAACATCATTTGTTATAACTCTACTCGAAATACCTAATAACGAGGATTGATAGATATTGCCCATGTGTGAAGAATTAAGACTAAGTAGAATGTAATTGTTATTGATCGGATCATGGCCGATGGATGAACCTTCATCGACTAAACTAATTAATTAATTACTGACGTCGTGTAAAAGTATACCAATTTAAGAGAATAAAATATTTCTGTGCTGCTCTGAAAATATACTGTCTTCTATATATTTATCAAGATATTGATTTTGCAGAAATAAAGTTCTCGTCAAACTAATATCAATTCTGGGAGTTATTTCAAAGGTCCATCAATATTTTATAATTATTCTCTAATCAAGCTATTCTCGGTTCAACTAGCACGTTTATTATATCATTAATAAATTCCACAAATTGTTATTCGATTTGTTTTTTTTTTTTGAGAATATTTAATAACAACTTCACTTGTAACCCATTCGATATAAATACGATACTCCAGAATATAAATTCACTTATCAGATAATTTCTCGAAATTCACATCTGTAGTCATTCACTAAAGTATTCGTCTCTAAGTAGAATGAGCTAATTCTAGCTTCATCATGAATGCGAGCGCAAATGTTTATCTCTATCACCGGGCACGTCAGCCGAGCTTTCAAAGTCAAGTGAATCTGCATCGGAGCGCAGCTGATGATTAAATACAGAGTGCTTTATGCAATTAGACGAATAGAACGCGCGTGCGCAGCGAATTAAATCACGGCAAGAGGAATTAATAGGGCTCTTGTCGAATTTATTTGGTTGTGTACGTGACTGATGGATTGTTACTCTTGATAAATAACAATGAATCGTGCGTGTATTGTGACATGCGAATATTTTTGTAAAATTCTTACATTAAACGCTTTCTAATGCTTTAATTTGAAAAATTGCCATAACATTATAATAATTATGAAATTTATCTGCTACATTTTATTTGAGTAATTTTTTAGAATAGCAGTATTTATTTGATTTCAATGTGATTTTGGCAGCACGCGTAAAACTTTTTCGTATGCTTTGAAAAATTTTATATGTACAATAGAATAGTGATAAAATGCAGCGCGGCACTAAAAAAAATTTCAACGTAAAATCCGTTTTGCACCGTAAAATATTGAATAATTCAGATCATCACCTGTGTCAGCTAACTTTCAGAATATTCCGAGGTGATAAAATGCGAATGAAAACAACATATTTGGTGAATAATATTCAGTCAATTAAGAGATGTGTGAAAAGTTTAACTGCATATTTATTAGCAAACTGGCTTTTGCATTTGCTGACATTATAATATGTATCGTTGAAGATATAACAGAATCATATTGATTTTTGGATACCAATCATATCTCTATAATGTAATTTACCAAATGATATCGCGTGATTCATGTGGACTATTTCTATTAAATGACAATAACAAAAAAACTATACCTATGAGAGCTGTGTGGTCAATGATTTGAAATCCTGAAATGACACAAAAGGTAAGTATAATCGAGTGTTACAATTTTTTTCTTTACTCCAACAACTGTACGTGAGTGCAAAGTTTTGTTATTCTGTCTGAGCGAGCTAACAAATTAGAAATAATTGTATGCCCTGGTACCATATCATGGTTATGTTGCACAAAATATAGTAAGAAAAGCTTTTTATTTCCGAAAAAATATAACATCAATAGCCAACGAAAATATGTATCTCTAAATAGTAACAAATGCATCGATGCAAAAATTGCTTATCGATATAAACTTTTTTCAATTATGGCCAGAAGATATAAACTGACTGATGAATATCAACGGAATTAAATTACAGGACAAAACTTAAAGAATAGTATAAAAGTAAACGCATACTAATGCTTTCAGATAGGAATCGAAATTGCAAATTGCCATTCGCTTTGGAATAGAATCAAAACGAAGGAAAGAAAGGTCCAGAGCCAGAGGCAGTACACTATGGCAAAGGCGTGCTCGAATTCGATTTGCGACCTACGGAATTTCATAATCTTTGACACACTACCGTCACTCTCGGTAGACACGTCTTTCTCTGGGTAAAGTACAAAACGATAAAGGTAAAAGAGAACGAGAACGAGAGCGAGAGAGGGAGAGAGAGAGAGAGAGAGAGAGAGAGAAACAGACAGAGCAGTGTCAGAGATCGATGTCTGTGCATAGTCCTTTTCTCAGGAGCGTCAAATCCTTCTCCACTTTAGAGCTAAGAGCGCGAATTCCATCGAAGCCCCGGATATTACGCATTCGCTCGTATCTTTCCGCTCGATTTCGCGTCACAGGTTTATCCCGATATATATTGAAACCGGATTCCTTGACGCATTAGTTTGCTGCTCTTTTCTGTGAAGAGCCTTCTCTCTTCCTCTTTCTGCTTTATAGAATTTTCGACCGGGGAGACTATGTTGTACGACAGCAATTGGAGAGATTATTCGAACTGTAGGTACTTTTTAATTATTTAAATATGGTGCTTACACGCTACAATTAAAGTAATTGAATTATAATTGAATAATTCTACTCTTTAAAAAATCGCTAAGCTTTAAATGAACTAATCGATCAGACCATCGTCGCTTGCAAACAAGTCTGATGGAGAATCATCGTGCGCCTTCACTTGGAAACTCAGTGGAGCAGACACGAGATAAGGGTATGCATTTTTTTTTGTGCAGCTTGCAACTTATCATGATATTCAAAGTAGAAATTAGCCACTAGCATATTTTTCTGATACTATGCATTGGAAAATTGGGCATGTTTATGAATGAAGATACACGAACAATTATTTAATGTTTCTTAATAGATTCTTTGAAATACGCAATATTCGGTGTTCAATTAATGCAGATGGAAAAAGAGAGATTTTGAATATGTTAAAAGGATTCGATTTCAAAAAATGTGATTAATCGATGATCGTAAGTATATTGTACAAGCGTTATTCTAAAATATTTTCATTAGAACTAGTTAATATTTAACGAAACTAATTAAATAATCGTCAATAAAGTCATATATTTTGAATACGTAGAACACTGTTTTTAAGGAAATATAAACATAATGTTGTCAAGTAAAATGAAATTCATATAAAAAGCTGCCTCGTAAAAAAAACATTACGAAAAAAAATCTTTCGTATAGGATTGCTGGTATCAGAGACGTTGTCGAAATTTTTCGAGTGCAAGACCATACGCACAAGTTCGTCGACCCCCAAGCACTAGAGACGGAGGCTAATTATCGTTGGTCCATTATTACGTCTAAGAGTTTGAGTACACGTTCTCATTAGCTAGAATTGTTAGTACTACGCCGTATTTACTGTTGCTCATAAGCGAACTTATTATTTTGTCCTTTTACGAAATACTTCACAGCAGCATAGCTCAGCAAGTATTTAACATTGCTTTGTTTTGCTCCTTCATCAGTCTTGTATAAGTTGCTTTAATAGTTATTTGATGAACTGGAAAAGGCTCAAGAAAGGTATATTTTATTAAATTATTTATTTGTTCGCGTATAAAGTAAGCACGTTATTATTTATGTAGCATGAAATTTCTTCCAAAATCATTTTATCGAAATTTCTTTAGCTAAAATTCTATTATACGTAACTATAATCAGGTTTAATCGAAATTTTGTGAAGCGTAGTCTGCAAGCTATTTCATCCATTATATGCTCTGTACATTGGAAGTATGGGTTGAGCTTTCGCAAACAATATTGTGTAAACCTGATTAAATTTACCTACGTTTACTTAATAAGCAATAATTTCAGAAATTTTTACAAATGAATATACATAAGAAGTATCCCTAAAAATATAAAAGCAACAGCATCTTAGTTATTTCCGTAAAACTAGAGCAAATGTTAGATAGCAAGGCAATACGTCATCCAGGTAAGAAGCGAATAGAATAATCCAAGTAAATATGCGCGCGAAAAAAGAGCAGGTAGTAACTGTGCATCACAATAAAGTTGTACTTGAAACGAAACGTAAAACGTGAAAGCTGCTCTTTTATACGTGGAGCTGTGAAATATGAGACGTCATTTTCAAGAAGAATCATCTTTCTCCTAAAAATAAAAGAAAAACAAGAATAATAATACTTCATGATAGTTAAGCAGTGATTCACAAATGTCAAAATTTGATTTGAAATCTGAGTTCTCGGTCGAAAAATCATTTTGCAATTTCGAAGAGAAAAAAAAATACGGTCCGCTTTTATTCTCATCACGATCGCATCTACGCGTTTCTCACTTCCAGCCGTTTGCAGACAATAAGACGCCGCCATAGCTACGAGAGAAAACCCGCACGCACGCGTTTGACGGGCGCACCAAGAGAAAGAAAGAAGATTCTTTCTCCCCTTTTTTGATTTATGACATCTTTCCATCCTTTTTATATTGAGAAAGAAACAAAAAAATCAAATAAAAAGCGAACATTGTGAAAAAAAGAAACAACAATTTCTCGGCACTTACCGAATACCATTGAAGAGCCAACGTCAAGTAAAAGAAAATATATGTAAAAGGGATAATAGAACCGTGGAAAACTCATTTCTAAAAACTCAAAATGTATAGCTCATGCAACTTGCCCTTTTTATCATTGCACTTTGCCTTTTTATCTGCTCTAAACGAAGCTAAAGCGTACAGGTTTTACAACGGCGCAACGTATACTCCAAGTTATATACGCTCGCTTGAAGCGTGCATGTGTGTGTGTGTATGTGTGCAAAGGATGGTTTTATTAGTGAAGGATGCGAGGCGCAGAAAATGCACTCGCTGAGTGCGCCAGCGACTCGCTCAATCATTCATAAAATGTGCGCTTTAGAGAAGGATAGGCCCTTCTCTTACCCCACTTTACTCTTCGCCTCCTTAGTGGATTGAATATTCAGAGCGCCACTTCTTGGCTTTCTTTTTCTTCAACGGATGTGTTGCCAAGTCACACGCGTTTGCGTGTCATCTTTGTTTCTCATCTAAATTGCTCAAATTGCTTGTAATTGTTGAAGCTTTTCTTTTTTTTTTATTGTAGACACGCGCGTATAATTGCCATCAATTTGCACGACAATGTAAAGTATGTGTAAGAGCATTTAAATAATAATGTCAGTACTTACGTAAACTCGTCGTGCAAGTTGCGAGAAACTATGAAATGCACGATGTAGATATGTCTATGTAGTTGTAGTGGCATACGATATGTATCAGAACATCCTAAAGAAAAATTCTCAGATTATATCGCGAATTTGTTTAAGTTCATATTGTGTGTATTATTGCTGAATCTTTTGATCTTTCGGGAACACGTCGATTGCATCTCCAGCTTTCATTAAGAAACGAAAAATTAAAAACGAAAAGTTAGTCTGAGTTAGTTTTTCCCGTAAAACGTTAAGTATTCAGAGAGCCTCCACTCCAGCTAATCCATGTAGTGCTTGCTCGTGTGCTTGTTATACAATAGAGCCTGGCTGCATTCAATTGCTAGAGAGAAAGAAAATTAAGCGTATAAGCTCACTTTGGAAAAGGACAGCAGATAGTAATGTGTTCACATTAAAAAAATGAGAGAGAAAGACAGGGAGGGCATACGATCTCGTGCAAGCGCTATAGTCCATTAGGCAGTCGCCTCTGCATCTTTCCAGTTTACGCGCGCACATCCAGCCTGGAAAACGACCAATGAATCTCTACTCTTATGACGTGAAAAGAAAGAGTCGATAGAGAATGGCACGCAGCGAAAACAAAATGAGGCACTGAATGATAATGATACGGAATAAAAGGATCAACGAGATGCGTGTGTCAATAGGATAGACACATTTTAAATATTATGATATAGGTTAACTTTGGAAAATATATAAAAGTTAAAGATTTTATTCTGAATAGTTTGGCGAGGGAGCGACCACCTTACATCGTGGTAGTTAAAAGGCATACAATGCAATAGGCTTGACGCTCGTGTACTTTTTTATTCCCTCTTTGGACGTTGCCCCTTACGAATTACGAATACGACGACGACTGGCTCTGGGTGCCTGCGTAAATAAATTACTCGTCCTCTCAGCGGTGCTTTTGTCTCGACTTATGTTTTTTTCCTTTCTTGATTTTTTTTC
The DNA here is from genome assembly GCA_030064505.1 of Chouioia cunea. NCBI lineage: Eukaryota > Metazoa > Arthropoda > Insecta > Hymenoptera > Eulophidae > Chouioia > Chouioia cunea. The sequence goes on from JAOPFQ010000001.1 coordinate 30,152,637, forward strand.
GTCGTCCACACTCAATGCAGCAGCGCGTGATATAAAAGATTTGAGAAGCCAAAGAAATCTGCAGAGACCAATTAAACCAGCGATTATTCTGATAATTAGCGGTATTAATTAATATACTTTGGACCACAGGCGCCTGCTGTTGCTGTTCTAGAGATCAAGAGGACTTACTTTGAGTATTGAAAAAGTTCGTTGACATCATGTCGATTTCTGAAATGGTGTATTAACCTGATTGTAGAAAATAATTAAAAGTTCAACGTGGTTCAGAATTGTATCTCGATTGCTTTATTCTTTTAGATTTTTAGTTTTGATGTTAGAGTTAATTGTTAACCGTTTGAAATCATAATCCATGAGTTTCAAAACATTATATTTCATACTGTCACTTTATATGAAATGTGTAATATTTGCATGCGAATTATAAACAGGATTTCAAAATCGTGTTTTCAAAGGACAGGTATACATTTGTTATCGCAACATAACTATAACAGCAATTAGATAATTCGGTTGTGTATTACAATATGAATGCTTGTAAAAATTATATTCAAATAAAATATTTATGGATATTTCATATAATATAAAATTTAAATTGATAAATAAAACTCTCGAGTGTGTGAAAATTATAATAAGAACAGGAAATGAACTACTCTATATATAGCTTTCAATTATAGGCGTAAATATCACGACCTACATATTGTAATTCACCGCAAGTAGACGTACAATTGTTTTAATCATACTTCTCTAACTGCCAATACTGCTTTCTAACTCTGTACAAAACATTGTTTACGTCGTTTGATTGACCTGACAAGTATAAGAAAATTAATAAGCAGGTGTCATTTCAAAACAGCTCTCGGTGAAATTTCGTATCACACTTATTTATTATGCAATTCTCGCAACGATGTCAAAAATAATCAAACGTACAAACAATATTTTAAATTACATATCTATATTTGATAACACTACGGCTATCTAGAATATTGCAAAATAAATGTCAGTGTACAACGCTTCTTTTCTATATTCCAACCTCCAATATTGTTAATGCTTTTACGCATTGTTCGTTAGAATAGAATGAAAATATTTCAATTCTATGTATTTTCAGTTAAAACTTTTTTCCACGAATTGTAAACCATATTCGAATTTATCAATGAAAGTATAACTAAAATAATTTGCACGATTACTCTTAGTATTTCAAAAGTGATTTCAAAAAACAAAAAATTGCAGTTTCCAACCTAGAAATCAACCGATATAAAACAATAGCTACGCTTAAATTGAGTAATTAAGGTTTCTGTTTTTAAAGTTTGCCAAATCAATCAACCGTGAAACAAAGTACCTGTGAGATACATATGGTATGTAGTCAAAACTGATAACACTTTAAACTGTCCCCGAGTAACGTCATCGCATATGGATGGGTATTTGGATAATTAGGTAACAAGCGAATGTGCCATGCGGTGATCCTAACGCATTGCTATACAGTCTCTAGGGTACATATTGTACACGAGATAAATGCGCCAGCCTATCTCTCTCTCTCTCTCTCTCTCTCTCTCTGCGGCTTTTCCCGCTTTAGGCTACTCGCTTTAACTTTCAGCTGATGTCTACCAATTTTTATGTATAATTTATATTGACCTATTTATATCAGATAATAATTATTAACACATTAATTTCACAAAGTATTTCAAACATAATAATATCATTGAATAAAAATGTTTTTTTTTCGGTAGTCAGGAATCGGGTGGAGCTAATCGTTTGAATTTATAACAAATGAGCATTGGTGGGAGTGAAAGAAAAACGTCGACGGAACAAATGAGGAATAAAAAGTCAGCGAATCAGTATAGAGGAAAAGAAACGAAAGTTAAATTTAATTTAAACGCTGATGGGATTTCAGGTCGATTGTGCTAGATTGGATTGATTTAGCTTCAGCCTGTCTTTTCCGCCGAATTTCACCGAGATCGAGTGAATCGTGCACGTACAGCCAGCCACAGTCATTTAATGATTGCTTTGCCACGACAATCAGTTTGCTAGTTACCATAATTGTGAAACTTCTGCAGTACATGCACCTATACAATGCTGACTAATTATATCTATTTTGCATCTGTTACGATCTATTAAATAAATAAAAAAATGTTTTTTTCTGAACTGTTCAAATGGCGACTTTGAAAAAAATCGACAACAGCTAATCTTATCAGAAATTTTCATTTAGAAATAATATTTCTTTCAGGTTTCATATAGTTGTGTTACTTGATCTACTTCGTATTATATTTTGTATTATACATACAAATTACAGTTGTACTGAATAAAGTACAACTACCTGAGATAGCATCGCACTTTAGTATACATTTGATTATTCAAACTATTCCCTCAAACTTGGTAGAGTAAATATTCAAGCAAGCCAAATACCGTAAATCCAGCCTTAAATAAAACAATTAAGCGGTGAACTTTAAAGCACACACACTTACGCTCAATCCATAAAAAACAGTAAGAGAGAGAGAGAGAGAGAGAGAGAGAGATAGGAAGTGCAACGTGCGAATTCAAGAACAAGCGTAGCGCTCTTCCTCGCGTTAAAGTGCTTCATTAAAAAAAGATTCGCAAAGGGTGTGTGCTCTGCTTCTCTACCACGCTAATCTTAAACTTTTCTCGCGTTGAGCCTTTTCTTATACCCTCGCTACTTACACATACACCAGATACTCCGACGTACACTACTGCATGAGATAAATATAGAATAATGCACTCGTTCATTTTAGAGGTGGCTAAATAATTTTCCATGCCAGAAGTATGTGTATATATGTGTCGCTCGACCTCATTTGTTTATGAAGCTATATGGCATACACTTTGTTTACTACTAGTTGTTCTCATGGTGAACTATCAATATTGTGACATTCACGAGCACATTGTCAATTCAGTGTTACCTTGTTGTTTGTTAAAATATATTATTATTGTTGATTCGTGCCAGATCGATATTTTCAACGGAATTCAACAAACAAGACACTGTCCGTACATGTTGCTTTTATAATTTATTTATACTGATGAAGTGAATTTTCAATCAACGACGCGAAACTCATAATTGAAAAACAATTCATTTCCATTATTGATTACGAATGCATACGAGCCAGAAAAATTGCCATTATTCGTCGTCATCAACCGAATGTAACGTACAATAAAAAATAAATATTCCATGGATTTTTATTTGGTTCTTGTATATTTTTAGCTCTAAAAAATATCCGATATAAAATGAATTAGAAACGTCATAAAGTTACTATGAGAAATACTATGCCTCATAAAGCAATTGTGTATACATAAACACACCGGTCGCGCATGCAAAGTTACAAAAGCGAAGTATAGGTTACTCTCAGAGGACATCTTTCGTCGCAAAGAGTATATACGTTTACACGGCGGCAAATAGAGCTGCGCGGAATATTTGCACTTCATGGTCCGTCGTATTTACAAGCTTTCTCTACACCATTCCCAACGGGTGTCCGAGTGTATGTAGACGTATCAATGTTTGCTTAGCGAAAGACAGTTGGCTGGCGTAGCTGCGCTTTTGGTTGCGATAGTTTCTAGGAATTCGCTGTTTATTAGCTATTACTAATGTATATGAGTTTCACGTTTGATTGACTGTTAAATTAAGTTTGAAAAATGAAAAATTGAAAAATGTCAGATGCTTAATTTGATAATGCGTAGAAAAGGGAAACACTGTAAATCAAGTGTATTATATTTTCATTTTTTTAATAAAAACTTGTAATGGATAAATAAAAAAAACATCCGTCAAAGGATTCACCTAGCTCTTAAGATTCAGACGATACTATAAGCATACAATCAAAAGTGTTATTTTTACTACTTAAATTACTTGATTACGAGTGTCGAACCAAGTATGCTAGAAGCTGTGAAGTAATTTAATTTCAACAGTGTGACTACAGTGGATATTTGTAATTAACCGGTAGAGAGGAGGACGAGAGAGCAAATAGGCAAGAGCCTGAGAAGGAGAAAGACGGATTGGGGCGCGCCGTCTAAGGCCCAATAATAAAGCGAATAGATTAGAACAAGGGGAACAAGGAGAAAAAAGGAGGGAAGTGTGGGCCTACGAAAAAAAAGAGGACTTCAGCTTTAGCTTTCGAGGGGCAAGCAACGCGCAAAAAAATTGTAATCATTTATACGAAGAAATTGTAAGCGTTTTGTGAGTAATGTCGAATAAGATATCATATTCATTTCCATGTAGACGTATTGACATACATGCGTATACATGGGCAGGTAAACATTGTTTAGTAGAATAGTTGTCTCTAGTATAAAATAAGAAGAACGTACGCATTTCCTGATTATCGGGTAGACTTAAGACCATGTAAACATAAGTAAATATTGTTAATGATAATGTGGCATTCCCACGACTCGATGCGCGTCTGAGCTCCGATAAGACATCAAAGGTGGAAATGATAGCGACAAGCTTGCGTACGTCGAACACCTATAAATATGTGAGCCCAGAAGGGACAACTAGTCATTCCGAATAACAACGCTACATTGTGAAGACATCTCTCAGGAGCTCTGTCTATTTAAAAATAAAGATCCAGTAAAAGGAATTACGTGTGTTATTTCACCAGCTCTTTCTGATGCCAGGATTCCTTATAAGTACCCGTGCGCATATTAGACCTCGACCATCACTACACTCACAAAAATGAAATTTGAATTTTCATAGAGACGTGTGGTAATAATAAATTGTTACCATACCTGCCGACACGTATCACGAAGTTTTGATCGATTTACAACAACAAAAATAAATATTAATGTGAACTTCGCTTGAATTTCTTGTATCAGAGACCCAGATATATATATATATATATCGAAATTCTATTATATTATACGTGCCCCACGCTGTGATCTGACACGTGCGTGCAGCAGGTCGAGTCTATTGTTTCGCGCGGCAATATCATGCGGTGGAAGAAAACATATAGTGCATCGTATGTTCGTGCGCTACTGCTCGACGTTAACCTAATATTGTCGAGGAGTATTACAAATTCTGAGGGAACAAGCTACTTTTATACGATGACGTAGAAAAAGATACTTTCCTGATTTTTCACGTTATTTAAATTTCTATTTATTAAATTTCGTATTTCCTTTCTGTTTTATTTTCGCTGCTTTTGTTACGTTATTAAATGATATTGTTAGATATATTATATAGCAATGTACTTGTAGAACTCCTCGATTTTCTACCGAAAATTCGCATTAACTGTACAGCTTCTGAAATATTAAAATTTCAAAGGGAAATACCTTAAATCAATATTGGTCCAATTATTTTATTCGATGCAAATTTGTTATTTACAGTCAATAATGATTATTAAATGTACTTTCTTTCACTGGTATTAACGTACCAAACTAATTATACATTAAATTATATGATTTAAATGATTTCATTTGTAATCGACAATCCGGAAACTTGTTTGATCAGATCAAATATTGCATTATTATTACCAATGACTTCTATCATTTGAATATTCACCTGAGCATACGTCGTAGATGAAGACACTTTAGAAAAATATCTTAATCCCATTTAATGAACAATTGTATTTCTTTTTATCAATGGATTACCACCAATTAATTAACATCGATTAATCTTGTGATCAAATTGCAAATGCGGGCAGTATTATCTGACCTTTCAGCTTCTCACCAATCAATTGATCCTTGATGGCACTGTTCTCTAAAGGTGCATTAGACGATCACATTGGTAAATCAATTTACTTAACTACGCTGACCCATTGAATTTTTCTCATTTGCTTGAAATACTAATCATCAGTTCAACAACGGCAACATAAAATTGCTTCAAAAGAATGTTTCAAAATTTCATTTCGTAAAAAAAATATATATTAATGGTCGCGAGTAAATGAACTGGAACAGAGTAGTAGCAGACTCTTGACAAAGGCAAAAAAGAAAAAAATTTAATTTTCTCATGTATCCATGACGAAAACCGAATCACAGGCAATTAGAGCGCGCGCGAGTGGGCCCCAATTCGTGTGATCGATTCTCCAATATCCGAGAGCCGGCCACGATACATTTCGCCCAGTCGAATGATATTAGTCGCGGCCATATACATGTATATGTATATATATATTTCTCTCAACGCTGAAAGGATTTATAGTAGGCGATATTGGCGAAATTTTCGAGCACTTTATCCCACTCGAGTCGACCTTTTCACGTAACCATTAGACGTATGCGCGTATGTGACTTGTGGTTAGTTTTTTTTACGTGCATAACTGAATCAAATGCAAATTCATGCGTATACTACCTGTGCCTTATTCTATTTAAAAATGTAAGTCTTTATTTTATAACATTTACTGCCAAATTTTTTAAGCTAGAGAGCGTAAAGATAATATTCTATGAACAACTATTTCACAATTTTAGAAAAGCAGTTTAAATAAACGTTTGTCCTTTTGATAGTAGATGACTATGTTGCAATAGACTACAACCAGATAAAACTAAAATACTTCACAAAGTTTGTCGCATAATGGGCGTATGAATTCTTCTAGAAAAAGCACCGTGTAATCATCCATGTCTTTATCGGTAGAAGAACACTGAAAAGGAAGGTATTTATTAAACAAAGCCGTCAAGTAAACACACAATAAGAATACATTTTCTCTGTATTCTCACGTCGCTTTCATTGGCGTTATCTCGGCAGTTGTATTTACCCTAAGGTGTGTAGAGAACTTTTTCTATATTCTTTGATAAATTTACCATTTTTTGTTACTATGGTAGAATAACTAAATAATAGAGTCTATGTAGCTTTTACAATAAAAGCTTAAGAATAGATTATTGATTAGCAAAATCCACTCAAACATTATTGTTTAGAAAATTCAAAATATTAAAAATGTTGTCAAGAAAAATCGAAAATTGACGACACGTTTGCCCCGAAGAAAGATAATCAATCGCAGCAAGAGTGAAGGGGTATCTGATCAAAGTTAGCCCATCTAACGGCTGCGAGAAACTTGGCTTGGGGGCAACGGCAATAGCCACAACTTTCACGTCGCGTGCACTTTGATCAACTTTACTCAGCAGGTTTACTAGGAGAGCTTGCGGAATTATGCAGGATATCAATTGTCCGGCAGGCATATCGGTGTTTCATGAAAAATACTTTTTATAAAGCATATTTTTCCGAAAAAAAAATTTAATTATTTTTGTTGTTGCAAATTTACTTTGACAAGTAGCTTTCCAAGTATAACTTTAATCCCATACAACCTAAGTAGCATCTTAGAAAACTACTTTCACAGAATAAATGTTTGTTTTCCCATGTTTATACAATTTTTTGCGTAAATTCATTTTTCCTTGTATATTCGTAGTCTGTATAGATACTCTGTGAAGTACCATAAATGAACATTGCAATATCTACTTAAATCGAGGTAGTTAAAAAAATATATGTTGCTTAGTTATATAATTTAGTATCACATAGATTTCTTCTTTAATTTTCTTCAGCACGAATATTTAACGATCGCATTTTCGGAGACACTGAAAATGTAAATATAGTACAAGATACTTCCACACAAAAAAAGACGCTCAGTTGAGTATTTATTTAACAGATGCTCGATTTAACTTTTAAATGCATCCTCTGGCCCTTCTCTTCGCTCTACCATCGACGTTGAATTCCATTTTCAATTCTGGATGGATTTCCGGATTTGTTCTGCACCCCTTTTGACGATGAATGCGCGCTCACGGTTTTACGTCCCCAGTTCAAAATCAGGTGGCATTAGTCGAGATATAAACTCACGTGTTACGTGAAATCCGAACGATCGGAAGAGAAAATGATCGATAAAAAATAGCGAGAGCGAGAGACAGACATATTTCTTACGAATCAGGCAGTCGATTAATGTAGCTTTAGTATATCTTTCGTTACGATGGTGAGATTTTACTAAAGGGATGACAGTTATTAGAATTATAATACAGTATACGCTTTCTTCTATTTTTTCTACTTTTTTTTATTCTCATAAAAGTTTTTATTGAATATGTCAGAAAAAAATACAAGACAAAAGTGACAATAATGATCTTTTATGTTTCGAAAGGTAAAATGAAGTTCTTACGTATATGTACATATACATATATGAATTTTACGTTTTTAATTGTTAAAGTCATATTTACTAAAGAATCATAAAGATACAATGTATTATGAAAACAGTAACTTGATTAAACATTAAAGATATCATTTCAACGCCATCGCAAAGATTTCCCGATCAATAGGAGTGCACTCTTTAGCTAAGGTAGATCGAGTAGAGAGCAGTAATTTCCTGCACTTCTCCAAGATCTTCCGTTTGGCTGAATGATGTAGAGTTGCGCTCGATACCACGAGAAGTTCGTCAGTCGAGGCGAAAGAAACTTAATTGAGTTTTTCTTCGAGAACAGAAAAACTGATCGGACGCGCGGCAATTCTGATGCAAAAAAATCTCAGTGTCAGCAGAAGGGTACCCGCAGCATAGCTGCGGACGTACTACTATACATTTTGTTCGTGCACTCTAAATATCGGAGGTGAGAATCGGGAGAGAGAGAGAGAGAGAGAGAGAGAAAGAGAAAAGGCACACCCTTATCGCTTGTCCGCTCCACTGCCTTCGTAAGTGAAAGCGCCTCCTTGAAGCTCCTCCTTGCGCGGTCGTCTTCGTCTTCTTCTCCGCCTTTAAAGCTTGTTTGCAGTTCATGGCGCGATCGGTTCCCTATCTAATCGATTAACTCCCCTACGCTGTCGGCTGCATAGCAACCAAGGGAACTTACGCGTTACCACTGGCGTACATCTCTTTTTTAATGTGGAAAATTTGTATTAAAGTCGGTATGCGATAAAAAAGAAACATATGAAAAACATTGTCTACCTTTTGGGAATTTTTAGTAGGTGAATAATTGATAAGTATCCGATTTATTTGTAATATCAGTGGTTTTTAAATTTTAACAATGAAATTTCACTTTTCAACATTATCGAACCCGATAAAGTACGTAATATCGTTTCTTACGCAAGGTTCACATATAATATCGCAAAAAAAAAAGGAAAAAAGGGATTGGAATAGTGAAAGAAGAGAAGCGGAAGACGTTAGACGTATCGGGTATTCGGTTTTGTTGTGTACAACGATATATATGCCATGAAGAAATCGAGTGAAAAGATACGGGAGAATGTGTAATATCTAGGTCCTGTGTTCGCTTACCAAAGTCTTTGTCTCTTACCACGCAAGCACACCCATAAAAGAAGGCAAGAAAGGGGTAAAGATTGAGAAGGAAATGCGTTCACAGAGAGTTTTCACATGATGTGTTTTTCGTTGCTTCAGAGAATTTCTTGAATTGAATCAAATCTCTTATAGAAAAATGTTATAATAATTTCTAGATGTAATTTTATATCAAAACTTTATCAATTAATGTAAGTGCAACGGATTTCGCATCATCAATGGTATTATGAAGAATTGTAATTTGATCCTATCCCCACACTAGAAATTAAATGGTCGCTAATTACTTCGGTCAATGTTTATACTACAGGAGCCATCATTAATAACGCATACTAAATGTTTTCAATAGTTTTATCTCCAATATCTGCTTACGAATACCAAAAAATCAAGATCGCTAAGGCTTCCGTCAAGGAAACACAATACAAGGAAAAAAGCGCAGTACTTACCTTTGTTTGAAACCAGACACGAAAAAAGGAAAACGAAAAATACCCTCTGTGCGTCTCTTTCCCTTTCTCTTTACAAACAAACAAAAAAGAAAGACACGCGAACTCACTCTGCCTGGCGACTCGTTAGTCTGTTTGCTGGCATTTGATTGTACATAGTCTGGAAAAGTATTTCGAAATAATCATAGGCTGCGTGTCTATACATTTCTACATTTTAGTACTTACAATATTTGGTTGACTTTGAAAGTTTAGTGGAAGTTACTCGCAGTAAGTAAGTGTATTTGTAAAGTTGAAGAAAGCTTCAGAAATGACAGGGTTACCCGTTGTATGACCAAAACTACACTTTACTACTAGAATCTGCATGCTCAGGGTTTTTTACACCGTTAGATCTTTTGTTGTATCTCTATTCTAGCTTCACTGTATACTCCCAATACTGTATATAATTAACAAATTACAAAACAAAATTTCACAAGCATAAATCACATCAAATCAATATCCTAGCAATTAAGTGTACATCATATATGTAACATTCTCTATAATCTAGTGGATCAGTTGAACCGCAATAAACTCCCGTGGCTGGCAACGCGTTTATCATCGGCAAAAGCTTTAATACGCCAAATTGAGAGCGAGATAGGCGAAATCGGCGATGCGGCAAACGTTGGACAGCCGAGCATGTTGGCACACGCGCCAACTCAGAGAGAGGGAGAGAGAGAGAGAGAGAGAAATCTCGAAAGCGCAGGACGTTGATTGCGATTAGCCGGGTATTAATTTGGCAAGCTGTCCAGTGCTCGTCGCCATTAAACTCGTTAAGCCGAGGATTTCGAAAATTATTCTGTCTCTTTCTCTCTCTCTCTTTCGGATGTGCTTACCACTAATTTGTCCAACAGAGAATTCGTAAATACCAGAGATTTGAGTGTGTGATGTGCGCTTAGTTTAAGTTCACTTTTGCTCTATTCATAAATAATAAACTGTATGTTCGAATTATCAGTTTATTTGAATTAGAGGCAGAAACACCTAAACTTAATGGTGTAATAGACCTCTATCCATGCACTTTGAAGGATTTTAAAGAGTGGACATTTGGATTACAATGGGGTTTATTGTCAATTATTTTTTACGGTATACGAAGCGGGTGAAATTTTGTTTATTATAACATCAACATCCTGCTATTCTCTTATTGGTTGGGATATTATTCAATAATTCTCCAATTCATCGCATTGAATATCAATTTACCTCATTAATACTAAATAACCCATAATTATCACTGTGCATATTGAAGAGCCGATGATACTATCTGCATATGATATGTTATATGTAATAAGCCAAGGATAACTACATCAATATTTGACTAGGAATCGAGCTCAATCAATGACATTTCGCTTGATATCGTGAACGTACGAAAAAGACAAAAAACGCACATATCCGTTTGACTTTTATTAGTGTACAGCTGGCGAAACAGACGGATTGACGTATGAACTAGACGGCGTTTGAAAAGCATGTGCCAATAAAGTACGCCAATTTCTGTCAACCTTTTGCCTGTTATTTGATTCGTGCAATTTTTTCGATAGCGCCCAAAACAGTGTATTAGTTTCAGTCACTCACCCGTTGAATTCCTATTTGTATACACTTTTTGACTGTAGTCTCATGCCATTTCGACACCTCGTACTTTATTAAAATCTACTTTATCCACATATATTTTTCCTGCCTTTGGGAACTTTTATAAAATCTTTATAATGGGTCACGAAAAATCCGTAATAATTATTAATTATTCTTCTAATTGAAAACTTTCTACATTGGGTGGGAATTTTTTCAAACAAACCTATTTCGTAGTTTGCAGATGTTAATTCAATTTTGACAAGCATAATCCTAGATTACTCGTATTAAAAAATAGGCGCAAGACGAAATTGTCGGAAAGTTACTTTAATTCAACCACTCCATCATCTACTAGACGTATATCAGCCGATAGAGTAGATGGAAATACAGTTAAAACACGAACTATGTATTATATTAGTAATTTTTATATTTATTTGTATTTAGATTGGGACTAATATTTACTGTTTTTTTAGTATAATTTTTAAACTTAGTTCTACGGAAAAATAATGTGAAAAGTTAGCGGTTTCAACTCCATCGTGGACTTTTATTACCCAAGAGAAACTTGATGCATTATTTCATTATAAACACGATACGGTCACGTGTGAGCTCTAATCCAAGAAGGAAGTTGAGCGCTCGCGCGCCAACGACCCTAATCAATTTCCGTTCCGGCCAACGGACGTGTATACACGTCTTTTCTGAAGCTTTCATTTTTTTGTTGTGTGTGTGGTTAATGTTATCACTCGGTAAGAAAAATTGTATTGAAAACGAATCTAGATACCAGTAAATTCGACGTGAATTTTTAACAAGTAAAATTACGAAATTTGATAAAATACATTTTTCTGATTCGTCAAGTCAGAAAAAAATACGCATACTTTAATATATGTGCGATAATATCGAATCAGGTTATTAAAGGATGCAATTATTCGGAAGAGGCGAATATTGAATCACATACAAGGTTATTATTCCAAGTCAAATACGCACTAACGGTTTATCCGATTATATAAAACTGCGGCGGACATACTGTTAATACATTTAGTACTAACTCGGGACTTGCTAAACCGTCACGTAATCGGGTCTCCCATGAGATTTTTACTATAAACTAACTAAATAGTAAACGCTGCTTGAAGTCCGCTCTTACTTTCCTTCTTTCGCCTCGACGCTTTATCATACAAATCATATTTAATGCTACAACTCGTCGATGGTCTTATCCACAAATGGCTTGGTTATTTTCATCGAAACAGAAATCGGTTCAATATTAGTCGTGGGGAGCTCATAATTCTCGATCAAGCACTTTACACAGGAAATCGGCCGTTGTCATTTATTACACTCCCATAAACTCGAGCTTGCATAGTTTAGCACAAAAAGGACAGCAATTAATTTTCACTTGCGCATTGATTTTATACTACATTTCGCACATTTTAAACGGGTATCTTAAATAACCGTTTGTAAAGAAAGTTGAAAGTTTCGGTAGATATTAGTATATATCTTAAAAGAAAGACTTTTATTTTTTCGATATTTGAGCAAAATACGCTGTACAGCCCGTAGGTCTAATATTCGTAACCTCCATTTCTATTACTCCAACATACAATTATTCGTTTGCTCCCGCGGAGAAAGAGATTGACTTGAATCGACAAGAAAAATGCCTCCAAGGCAATACCTGTATTCGCGTGAACAAATCTCTACCGCGAATGAACAACTTATTCGAAAAGAGTCCCTCGTGTATTTCTTGCGGAAATTGCCGATGCCGGAAATCTTTCTTCTCTCCCAGACGTGACTAATAAAACAACTGGTACTTGACATTTGAGATATATTTTTTCTTTAGTTATATGTTTCGTTTTGCCAATATGTTTACATGTATTTTTATTTGCTGTAATTTTTTAAATATCTTACTTTATAATTAACTTTTAAAAATGTAACAATGAAAGAAAAATGTTATACACTATATTAATCACATTAAATCGAAGATTTTATTACACAGGGAAAATGATCGTTGGAATGTAAATGAGGCTTTTTTTTAACAGGTGCGTTAGAGCGCGTGGAAATGAATGCAATTTACGACAACTTGTCATTTGCAACGTAAGGAAAAAAACATGTTCAAAAAAAACTGAAAATTGGAGTATTTGCTGTTGTAGTGAGGTCGTATAATAGCCGGCAGGTGTAGCATTTCGATCCAATACAACGGCGGCTGCTGTATTTTCGACTGTTTGTTTTGCTTTAATTCCCTTGTGAAATGAATCTATATTTTGTCAACTATTCGCAAATGAACCTTTATTTTTTAACGAATATAACCGAAAAAGAATCAGGGGACAATTCAAATCGATTTAATCTCTAAAGGAAGAAGTAGCAATCGTTGGATCTGATTTGTTGACAATACATCAGAATTGAGCAAAAATTTCGTACAATAATATTTTAGATATTCGTTTTTAGTATTCTAATGGCAAATAACCGAGTATAGTAAAATCCTACAGTTTTGTAGTATTTTTATTAATAACAATTTATTTTTATCGATATTTCAATCATTACTAGCACTTTCATTCTATAAAAAAAGTCCATTATCATTTGAAATTGGTCCAGAGGCACTTTCGGTAAGTAATCTGAATTTTGACTTAGATAGATGCAACTTTCTCGAGCCACTGCATATATCCATTCCATCGACATCACCTTCTGCGCAGGAAAAAAAAAGAAGGAAGAGCTCTCGAGTATCCTCGATTATCCCGGGTAGGAGTATTTTCCCGATCGAAGAGTTTTCCTCTCCCATCGTAGCCGATATATATAGATAGGTTAAGATGAAACAGCGAGGTAGTAGCGTTCTTCGCGTGAATATGTCGATATCCCATTAGGAAAGGAAGGATTTTCACGTGTTTAAAGAGAAAAGGGCATCGCTGAAGTATACTTTTCGAAACCGCAGCTCTTAATCGTCGAGCCATTAATGCTATCGATAGAGTTTTGGTTCTACCCTAGTATAACCGTGGCAAATGTATGCGTTGACACACCTCCATGTGGATTTACATTTCAAGTTTACTGTCTACTTCTCTAGCCGAATCTTGATCACTTGTCAAACCATTTTATAGTAACGTTTATTAACTAATAAATATTTTTATGAATAACGGTTTTCCTTGGACTCAACTTATTAACTCTAAACGCCAATGAAAACTTTTTCACTAGAACCCAACTGTTTATCGAATGAATGAATCGGAATAGACCAACATTGTGTGAGTTCTTAAATTAATGAAGAGGTAAGGATGAGTGCATCAAAATAAAAAACAGGATAATTGTCAACTATGTTTATTTGAGCGGAAGCAAAATTATGATAGGATGACTCGACAAAGGTATAAAAATCCTAGTACTCACACAGGAAAAAGCCAATATCATGTCATATAGCTTTACATATGTATACCGAACTTAGAATAGAAATCGCTTACTGTACAAAGTGATAATACTTACCTACAAGAACTGTGATGCGTAGAGAGCTCTTTTACATACTGGTGCACGCAGTAACCGTAGTTATTGTGTGGGGAGGATCACCTCGAGAGACTACAACGTACGACCTCGACGTCTCGAAAACGATAATAATCTTGCCTCCGCGTGGTTGATGGGCGTAGGAACCGCTGCGGTACCGATGAACCTTCGGGAAACGTGCGGGACGTTTCCCACTACAGCCGGGTGTAATCGGACTAATCACTTTACAATATACAGCGGGGGGGGGGGGGCACACAGTATCCCACGTAATAATCGCCGAGAACAGTATTCGACTTGGGTATACGGATCACTCACACTCGAGATGCTAGCTTACGTCCTAATCGTAGACTGACTTACCTACTTTTTTGCGGAAGTATGTCTTAGGTTTACCACTCCTAACACATCCATAAGAGAGTGAGCACAGAGTGTGTATGTTGGATCATTTGGACGTGCAGATACGCTCTAGTTGTTTGCTAACCGTGATAGGACACGTGTTGGGATTTTACGTCGTTCTGACTGGCTTTTCCCAAATTGGTGTATTATCGCGATTCGATTCCCCTGGTTTTCCCCAACATGTATGCTTGCTCTGGGAAACGCGGGGCTCGTTTACCTCCAAATGGGAGAGAAGAACGCAGAATATAAACACCAACAAATACCCCTTGTTCTTCATTCGACAATATTTAGCCAATTGACACCACATACACATATACACATGCATATTCTCTTACTTATGTAACAAAAAAGTAGATCAGTGTTTATGGTGTTTAAATTTTTTTTATTGCATTCCTTGACTATTTATCTATAATAATAAACAATAAAATTCATAGAGTGGATTTTAGTAATGGTTCAGGGAGTAATTATAAACATCGTCCTCTTGAGCCGCCGCGCCGCTATAACTTTACTATTTAAATAAAAGACTATATCACAAAAAGTATTACTTTTATTTTCGAAATTTTTTGTTTATTGGATTCTTTGACTATTTATCCTATAATAATCAGCAATAAAATTCATAGAGCGGATATTAATAATGGTTCAGGGAGTAATTATAAACAGTGTCCTCTTGAGCTGCGCGAGTCGGCTCGTCAGGTTCCACACGTAATAACGTTTTGTTTTAAATAAATGACTGTATCTCAAAAAGTATTACTTTTATTTTCAAAATTCTTTTTTTAATGGATATCGACATTTGTTTAAAACAAAAGTTAATAATTTTTCGAAAAATTGTTAACAATTGTGAACAAAATTTTTAATAAAATTTTTATATTGTTTATAACTTTTGATCCGGCAGTAATAATGATCTAAAAATTTGTACAGAAGTTCACTACTATATAAGCAATATTTATACCAAGTTTAATAAAAATTGGTTACCTACCCCTGTTTGGCTAATCGTATGTCTGGAATTAGCCATAAATACACATCGATCGCTTTGCATTTTTTATCATTTGACTATTTTATTTTTGGTTGATATTGTTATCGCCTATTGTTTAGGTTGCCTAAGCGTGCGTTTGTGGCGGACATGCGTCGCCGGGCACGTATGATACATGCAAGCCATTACGGGCATCGCGAGTCCCTTTTCTCATTTTTTTGGTCGGGGATTCCCCAAGAATATTTTTAAAAAAAGTGCATGATTGCAAGTCTAAAAGCTAGAAACAAGAAGAGTCTCGCTGGCTACTGAGGGTCCGGTTTCCCGGGGAGGAGCGTGCGGCCCTGCCTCCTCTACTCAGACCACGTAGCACGGATACCGATGGGGCGTGCTGCAGCCCTAGGTCGAGAATACCTGGTTTGAATCCAAGGTAGCTCAGATGGATAGGTATTCTCGATACGTCAGACCCACCTTAGTTTTTCGGTCAAATCAGACTGGGGAGAGTGGCACTACCCAGGTGGGCATGGCGGGGACGGAGGTAAATCATGTGACTAGTAGAACCTTTCACACACACATAATTTCCTTCCCGACACACCTTTTGGATACTTATCTCGGGTGTGTTCCGGGAGGGGCGGACGGCTGGCCCTTGTGGCACGCGAGGCCTCACCAGCAAACGTATATTACCTTCCGGCACGCTCACAACTCAAACTGGTAAAGAGCAAAGTGGTGTAATAGAGAAATAGGATTTCTCTATTAACGTTTACAATAAAAAAAGAATATATATATATATATATATATTTTAAATTTTTTATATTCGATAGTATCGAAACAGGTTGTTAAAGCATGTAATTATTCGGAAGAGACGAATATTGAATCACATACAAGATTATTATTCCTAGTCAAATATACACTATCGGTACGTTTAGGTTGTTCAAAATATCACCGTTGAATTTTTTACCGTTGATATCGTTTCATCAAACTGCATGCATTCTGATCTCACGGACGATTAATGTAATTTTGAAAAAATATATACATTTATATATATTTGTGCAATTTTGTTTTTCTTTTGTGCAGCCACCTATTACACGACCTTATCCAGAACACTTATTATGATTACTGTTACTTTTCTTCTGTTACACATTTAATTCAATCAGCTGCATACATTTGTGCGCAAACACACTGATGTGCATTTAGTCGAAGTTTAGTTGAATGGAAATGCACAAACTTGTTAATTAAATTCAGACGTTGTGAAGCGTCGATAATGATGATAACATTTCACGCAGATCGAAAACAAAACATCTCATAATCAACAATAATACGCAATTGTCTATTTGTTTACCGCAAGTTCAACTTTTCAAGTGGACACATACAAACCTTGCAAGCACGCACGTTTTATATAGCATCACCACGACAACAGACATTTCCTACACCGAGTTTACAAATTTTGCTTGCTAGTATCCTGTAGTTTCCTACCTATATATGCATTACAACATTATGTGTATTTCCTCTCTCTCTGGGTATATGCATACAGTCTTTGATAATGCGCAGGCGCTCGAGTGTATATACGTGTTAGCTTAATAACGTTAATTAATCTCGTATCAGGTTAACCAAATGTTGCTCCTTTTGTGTTGCCGTGAAAATTACGGGATACACCGCAATAAATCAAATCTTGATTTCGTGGCGAATATTTATCTTCATACCCCAAGAGTTTTCGTCATGAGAGGACGTGTTAAATGATAAGTGGTAGAGAAGTTTCTTCAAATAAATTCAACGTTTTTTTTGCTATTCCAAGCCAGACAAACTGTTAAGAATCAATCTCATCCTACACTAATCTTCTTGAGAATACTACCGCTAAAATTGTGAAAGCTTATAAGTTACAGCTTACTCCTATAACGTAAAAAGGGAGCTCCTACTTTCCATATCCATATTTTTTCCTTTTACTCTTAACTATTCTACACTTTTTCTCTGGATCATGTATTACCAGAGTTTTACTAAACATAAAAATAAAAGACATGAATGACGACCGAGCTTTTAGGAATCAACGTGCATAAAAACAAGCAGAGGTGTCTATAAATTGTAGATTTTCACATTTTTTACGTTTAATAACAAAGTACAAATATGTTATAACGATCGCGATGTGAAAAATAAATTGATTTAAAATTCGCTGCGGTACAAAATTCTCTGCACGAATTATTTCCGATTATATTCTCGTAAATGGTCAACCATATTTGATACATACTCCAAATACAATATTGTAAAATATTGATATTGAGTGATAGAAAGAAAAACAAATGAAAACAATTTTATTATATTGCATGTTATTTTGATCAAAATCTAACGACTATTCTGACCAGTAAATTACATTTTTCAACGTAGAATTGTTATTGAAAGGCTCTATATTTTCGGAATGGTACTAGTGAAATTCGACGAAACAAAAATGGATCGAGGTTCAATCAATTCAATTTAACGTAATACGTTCCATATTCTACTAGTAGACCGATTAAATTGAAGTTTTTCTTCACTATTCGGGGTTTTATTCGGGCAATTGTTCAACCCCCCTCTGTTTTGAGAAAATACTTTTTAGCCAGGAAAATATTTATTCCAGTATACATAACATCTGAAACAAATTGATCAAAATCATACGTTAAATGTAAATGCATACGTTCATATAGCATGTTATCATTTAAATTAAGTTCAATGATGCTACAAGTGTTATATCTTGTCTTACGAAAAAAAAACTCAAACAGGGGCTTTTAAGATGTGCTCAAAACTTAATACATATGCTTCGCGCGTTATTACAAAGATTAAGGGAGAGTGAAAGAGAAAAAGAGACGGAGAGGACAAACGGGCACTGCTGTTCATAACGACTCTGGTGGTCACTGTGAATCATTTATTTAATTCGCCAGCCACCGCGCATTCGGCAAACAGCAGCAGCAGGCTAATTGAAAGTAGTCGATTAACGACGCTGAGCTTTGTACCTAAAACCATTGTTGTTGATTGTTTCCAAAGAATCGTTAATTTTCCGAATGTGTCGATTGGCTTTTGATGATTTTTGTATTTCAAATGAATTCATATGAATAAATAGCTGTTGTGTTGTAAACAAATTTATCACAATCCTACAAGCAGAAATGATGTATCAAGCACCTCAATAACCCCTAAGAATAACAAGATTTATAAAGGCCAATGATGAAAGCAACAACACGTGAGCAATTCCATGTCGGCCAAAAGTAATTGATTTACGGCGGCAGTTCGCACGTGTGAGGGTTAAAAAGAATTTGGGTTCTACATTCGAGAAGGCAAGTGAATAATTGACTAACACACTCTGTTCCCAAGGACATGAACGAAATACAATCTATTATTTTTTGTAATGATAATAAACGTTAAAGTTATTCGGTGTATATTTTAATTTCAGACAAAATTAAAGGAAAAAATACGTATAAAATTAGTACGTACGTCAGTAAATCGTTAAAGCACGGAGTCAGTGAAAATGAAAAACTGAAGACCTCTTATACGACGGTATTGATATCTGATGACAGATATCAATATCAGATATATTTTAATTAACGTATATAATGATTGACCACATTAATTATGGACAATGATCAGCGGTAATATAATGATTGTAGACAAGTTAAAAGTAAAAAAGTCCCGAAAAGAATTATTGTGATTCGGCAATGAACATTACAAGTAAGAAAACGATAAAGAAATGACAGTGTTTTCTTTCTGACTAATAAAGCAAATTTATATGTCTCAATTTAAAATGAAGCTACAGTATCGGAAATTAACTGATTTGTCAAGTACATGAAAAGTTCAATGAACAAGAGTGAGCGTGTCATGTGAAGAAATAACCACTGGATAAGTCAATATCTAAATTTAATGGGTATAAAAAACCTCCTCGAGATGAGGAGGAAAAGCCATGAGTGACAATGATCGAACAATTACAAGTATATACTTATTTCTAACGCAAAAAACAGTAATTAGAGGTTAGGCTCGCATAGCCTGTATAGATTAGAACGAATGGCCAATTCGTCTTTGCGGATTGAGAGCTCTCTTACCTGGGTTCTAAGACGCGCTGTTTAGATATGAATGCGCAGGAAGACGTTGCTAGTTAAAAGCCGTGTGTACAGCTTCGAGGTCTCGGAAACGGGATATGCCTCGGTGTGTTGACACCAAATGGGCTCCAAGGAGCCGCAGAGTTTGGCAAACGCCCCCAGAGAAGTGGATACGCCTCGTACTAGCACAGCAGGCAAGCCTGTCGCTAGTCCTGTTGAATGCGTCGCAGTTTTCCAGGTTCGTACGGGTTACAACGTTCACGGGCTCACGCGCACAACGAAATCGTCACGACTATATCGCACAAGGATACACGGAGACTGGTGAGATGGAACGCTAAGGGCTCGTCTTAAAGTGAGACAACTCGCGATGGTTTCTCAAAAGAGAGTGACTTTGTCAGAGTGAGTTGGTCAGATGCAGTGTGCAAGGAAAACTCTGCGAAAAGGTGGGAAAATTCTCTTTTCCCCCTTTGGGCCTTTGCGTGGGCCAACCATATCCTAGCAAGGGTAAAGGGATACAGGCCCGCACATGGTCCTACTTGAGATGTCATAAATCGCTTTACTTTTTCTTTTAGGGACCAATGCGCGCGTTGGGATGTTTTGGGTTTTTTACCGACACATGTTGAAGAGAAAACGGCGGGTTAGCGAACACATCCTTTTTAATCGGTTTGACAAACTGTGCTCTACCAACCAACCGCAATATGCAGTGGTGACAAATTATTTTACTTTTTCACTAGTTCACTCAAGAAAGTAGGCAACCTAGTTTCTAACTTCTGGAGTTATTAAAACATAATATCAAGTTTTAAGCCAACATCGTTGATAATTTTGTGAGATTTACTTTGAATTCTATGTGAGCTGAATAAATTTAATTGAAGATCCGATAAAAAAGTATGACAAGGGTAGTTTTTTATCGGATAAGGGTAGCCGGTAGGTATTTGCCCTACCGGCTGAGTTTCTGTCTATTCTGTGCCCGTCTATTAGGGCATGTGACTAATTAGTTGTTGTGTTGGGTGCAAATCGGCAGCACCGATTTATGGCGGTAACGACTGCACTGCGGAACAGAGGGAAAAAACGCACTGAGTCGTGCAGAGGTCGTCGTGGAAAAGAGTCGTGAAGGGCGAATCACTGATGAGAGAAGACTCCAAGGACGAGAGACGGCGAGTACGGCGGGTCAACAGCGGACAGCAAGAGGATTTCATCAAGGCAGCCGGGCACGTGGTGACTCAATGCCCGCGTGTAAGCGGGTAACATTCCGTCGAAGCCGCCGGCATGAAGTAAGTCCGCATTCTCTCTTCTGCTGCGATGCGCGTGGCGGCGGGTACTATGACCAGGTTAGCACGATGCGTGTTGCGTCGCAACAACGTTTGAATGGAATGAGTGCACACGCATGAATAAGAACGGTCAGCCGTGACAATGCGTCAAAGGGTCTTGCATATCAATTTGCATATACAAACAGACTTCAAGTCGGTAGCGCGCTTTGCTAATTCGTGTTAACACATTGTGCATGTCTCATGCTGCATCTTCACCTATCTAATCTCATCTTTACCATCCTAACTTTCAGTAGTGTCATCTAGTCTCGGAATAACGGGCTGCACATTAGAAATCATACATTTTCGTAATTTCGACTTTTTTCTTGCATGTGCATAGAGGAGTGAAAGCGATGTAAATTAATGTGCACGTGTTGAACATTCTAAATGTCATAGGTGTTGTTCATGTCACAATGCCTATGTTTTCTTAATGAGAAACAATAATTCTTCAGTGTTCGTCATTGTGACAACGCTCGTATTCTCTAAATGAGAAAAACCGATAGGATAAAGTTGTTCGTTATTGCAACAACACCGGTGCTTCCTCAGTGAGAAGCACTTCTAAATCTGTGAGTATGAAGTATGTGTGCGCAAAGTTGTCTATTGTCATGCGGTCGAAAAAATCCTGTTCACCACATGCGAAATAACAAAGAAATAGCTCGTGCAGATTTTTTGTGCAATATTCATTTTATTTGTTTCATATAAATAAATTGGGTTTTTTTCTACCGTCATAGGCTTTTTCCCATTATGTGCGCGTATTAATTTATTTTATCCTCAATATCTTTGTAATTGATTGTTAGCTTTTAGAACGATATAACAGTAGATATCGATGACATCTAAGGCAACGATTCTTACACCTCAAAACAATGAGCGTGTGCGGAGGGTATTTTTGCCAGGTTAGCCGAGGCGTAGATACGCCGGCATCGCGTAATTCTAGCCGTGGCGTGATTATGCTGAATTAAATGATTGCGTGCGACAATAAAATATGTTAGAAGACCAATTGTTGTAGGCATGTTGTTTTTGCCTTTCCTTCTCCCTTTGTCCCACCAGTGTCCGCGGAAGGGACGTTTGCTCTCCGATCCGAGAAAACATAGAACTGAAAATATGATCTGCAACTCATTCAACAAAGTGAATACTCCCAGGTTACAAACGTATGAATGATTAATTAAATAAAAATTCATGATAAATAGCTAATATTATAAAAAATATCACCGTTGAATTTTTTACCGATGATATCGTTTCATTAAATTGCATGAATTCCGATCTCACAAACAATTAAACTTTTCAGTTTAATATCCGTAGCTCTTTGAGACGGAGTCAATGGACATAGGTCGTGCTATTTATTAGTTCCATAAAGAATGTCAAAATAATGATGCTTGCCAGTTTTTGAGAGATGTCGAATTTCATAAAATAGCTTACCTCATATAATAATAAAACATAAGGAATCCTATTCAAATGAAAACATATTATTTTTTTTACAATGAGAATTATGGAAATGTACATTAACTTTTTAAAATGTATTTCATATATTCATTAACCCAGTTGTTTGTGAATAGCACTGCATCGTTAAAATAAAAAAAATGGATATACTTCAGTAATTATTAAACAGCTTTCATCTCATGCAATACGACACTTGTTTTGCAGAAATAACTGTTGTAATAATTAATGATTACATATATATAATACAACGTAGAAAACACCCAATTACATAATTATGTCTGACATGAAAGTTGTTTTTAGGTCAGTAATTCTGCTTTTCTTTGCTTACCACCTGTATCTGCTCTCTCATTAGTTTTATTACACTATTATAAGACAAATTAACGCAGACGAGTTTTCATTAGTTTTAATTACTTTGTCTATTGAAGCCTGCGTAATCAGAAAAACATTACCAACTGCTTTGATGAAGTACTTTTCCTGAAGCGTCTTTGTGAAAAATATCGCAATAACACATGCTACGGAAAACTCTTAACATCTTTACGATTTTATCAGCTGCCACAATAACATTTATATTAAGTATTTTATATCTCGAGCAACCGATGGCAAACACACTCCTAACTGATTAGAGTTTGTTAAAGAGGTATTTATATTTTTATGTTTTCAATTTGAATTTGGAAAAATGTATAATTTTTGGCAGAATAAAAAATAAGCAGCGTAGAATTTTCAGTAATTTGACGGATTTATGAATACAAAGTTTCCTCTTCAGGAAGTAAAATACGCCTACACGTAATAAGATCAGAATGAATAACTCGTATCGTTCTCGTTATTGGTATGTAGATACGGAGAATATAGTTCTGCATTTACTTCACGTATAAGTATACATGAAATTTGTCTTGATTATATATTTTCATAAGAAGACATTCACTTTAATTAAAAATGTCGTTGTACAATGTAAAACACTTGTACATAACACTAAAAATAAAAGACTATGTTTACATGTTGCGTCTTTTATAATCTAAAGAATAAAAAGAGTGCGAAAGAAAGAAAAAAAACTAAGCGAACAAGCGAGTACATCTGCCCGTTTAACAAGTACCTCGTTACCTGCGTTCTTTCTTGCGCGTGCAGAATTCCATATGTATGCGTACCGCAGATTGCCGCGTTCCATTCGTACAGTCATTGCGCGCCGAGAGGACAATTGCTTCTAATTAGCATTTATAGCGGAGACGACTTTTTGTACTGAAGCGGTTGACGAATGTCACTGTAAGCTGGTTTGCATGAATGACGAATTAAGTTGGAACTCGTGCAAATTAAGATTGGACAATTTTATCAATGAAAACGATCTAATAAATATGATCGATCTATAAGTGTTTATAAATGATCTAAATCGACCATTACATTGCGATAGTTACCCAGAAGGAATGTTCACGTTTTCTCGAGCAATCGACAACCGTAAATTAAAAAAAAAAACAAAAAAACCAAACAAAAAAATTGTTGAACAAAGACTTTCCACATGAAATGACAACAGTAGTATATACCATTGTAATTCGCCTTGCACAACTATTTCATCTGAGGTACGTAGGAGCGACGCTACTTTCCTGACAATCTAATGTTGCATCATAAAAAAATATTTGTATATTTTCCGCGAGTTACTTTTCAACTTTTGTTGTACTCTGGTTCGTCGACAAAGCTTGCAAACTACTGGTCTCAAACTTCTCCCATTGAAAATGTGCGTACCGCTAGGTTTGTACACACTATATGCTTTGTTTTTAAGCAATACCTGTTGCCAAAAACCCGTTTAATGTAGGAATACGTTTAAACAACCATCTGACAAGTATTTTAAAAAACTTTATTACTAAAAAATAAACAAAAAAAAATAAGAAAGAAATAAAATGATCTCTGATATGAGGCTTTTATCTTCTTTCCTTACCATTTTGGTTTGCGCCCTAAGCTCAATCCACAGCTTATAACCCAGTGCGCACATGTACCTAGGCTTTACGACCAGGCTGTTACGTGGCACATACGCCGAAGAGCGGAACGGTACAGTACTATATACGAACGCCCTGTCGTCGTCGGGCTGAATATTGAATTATTAATCAAGCTGGTTAATTAACGTACGATAGGTCCAACCTCCCCCCCCCGGCCCCACTCCCTTCCCCTTCACACTTCTCATCTCACGCGTCGTCCAATTGGACCACATTAATCGCGATCGTATAGAGCTCCACTAACTGGATTGGGGATGGAGGCTTGAGCCGAAAGCGACTTTGTAGGTTAATAACAGCGACCACCAAGAGAGAACATTATTCTACTTGAATTATTGGCATCAAATTTGACTTTGATTTTATAAACACTGTTCGTTTTCAACTCGTTTAACATACACTTTCTTTTTTATTATTTCTTATAGGTATTTATTTTTGTTTACTCGATTTTGTTTGGCTTCTCACAATTATTTATCTTAAATCAATATTCAGGCATCAAACGAATTTCTACAAACTTTGTAAAGTCTTAGCGCAAACACACGATTTTCCGAAATATACTCATACACACAACGACTTTCCAACCCGTCGTACACACTTGACCTTACAGCAGCCGCATTAACCGTCCACGGGTGATTACGATTCCCCGCGGCACATCGTCCATTTTTTCAAACCCCTCCCTCGTGTAATCTCTCGGGAAATTTAAAAACACCCGGCCGCATACTGATCGTCCCCCGCGCTAACGCTCATTTTCAAGGCATGTGTGGCTTCTCTACGTGTGTGATTGTCGAGTGAAGCTTTCTTGCCCGCCATAATAAAAATGTAAAAAAAGAAAGATCGATTTTCCGGACTGAATAAAATATTTCGTATTTTCGCAGCGCATATGAATGCTCGAAGCAGGTGGTTTGAAATATTTATAGGCGAAATATTGTAAATTGCAGAAAGTTTCGTCGTCGCACTGACATTAAAATTAACGACTATCGTACTGTGGCGAAAGATCAGGCTAAAGATAAAGGGGGAAGGGTAAGCAGTCAAAGCAAGAGCTGTCGACGAAGAACAATAATGCAAACAGAGACGCGGAGATAATCCGTGAATCCCTCGTTAGGAGATTCTCTGGCGTATCTACTGCAGCTGCGCGTTCGCGCTCTTACAACTTTGCATCGTGTAGTAACCGGGCTCGTGGCTTCTGCTTCAATTTCTCCCCTGCCCTCCCTCCCTCTCTCTCTCTCTCTCTCTCTCTCTCTCTCTCTCTTGGTTTCGGTATCATGCTTATTATGGGTTAGTATCTGCCTTTCAATTCTACTTTGATTATAGATTCAGATATTACAATTTTTAGCGTATAATAAGTGAAACGATAATCTGTATTCATGAATGAGCTCAGAATATTAAATTAGAACATGCAAATAGATTATTTTAAATTGTAGTATAAATTTCATCAACGTTAACTCGTGAGTCTGAAATTGGTACACGGGAACGCTGTATTTTAGTATATTAAAATCTTAACTGAGGAATCCAAGCATATTGGGCGAATAAACACATATGAAAAAGATGCTTGTACCTAAGATCTACTCTTAAGTATAGATATATAACCAAAAGATTTTTGGTGTAAGCTTTATCTGACGTAACTAAGCCATTTTTAATCATGAATGTGGAAACATAAGATCCAATTTTTATGACGACAAAATGATGTTTTCAATGGCAACTATGAATTTGCCCGTTCTTGTTTTCAAAATCATGTCTAATAAATGCGAATTCCTTTTTTGGTTTTACTATAGACCGTTTAAAAACTCTTAATAAAAATAACGTTCAAACTTCATTATCAATAACGAATATTCAAGTGCGAAAAAAGAAAACCTGACAATAAGCTCATTGCCAAAAAAACGATATCATTTTACTTTTCTGTACGTTCTTTTTCAAAAGAATGAATACGACCTCTTTTTCGGAAGGGAAAAGTAAATGTATTCTCAAGCGTCAGCATGCTGGCGTCGACGAAAAAAAAGGAAAAGAAAATAAACTTGACTGGTAAATAAGAGCTCACCCTTCTTAAGGGTACTCTTCTTTCCGAGACTGTAATTTCCGGGTAACCCTCCCCGTCCTTTTTGTATTTCTCGTCACGTCCATTGTACTCTCTCATTCCCACTGCAATCTAGCTTCCGAAAATCAAACGAACAGCTGATAATGATCCCTTAATTTCTACGCACCTCTCCGTGAACGGTATATTGATCATCAAGGCTTTTTGTCCAAATGTTCGACAAAAATAATTGTTTTCTTTTTCAGTACGTAAATGTAAAAACAATTTTATTTCACTAAAATTATTCTTGATGAATATTAATATAAACTAGTTCATCGTTTTTACCAAAGAGAATTTGTGTCGATATAGATATTTCTTCGTGATTAATTATACGTCTTCATCTACTTTTGATTTACTAAATCGGTAAACCGTAAAGTTTTCTTTTACTAATGCAAAAATTATTTTACGAGCGCTCTTTACTCAGAATATACTAGTCGGTAGTCACCTGAATTTGACATGGTAAATAATTAGGAGCTTGCATGTTACATTATCCTAAAAGTCTTTGCACGAGCGTTCGAGGTTGCTTTAGTCGGTGACTTTGTTACCGAACGCGATTATAGTCGAGGATAATGGAGTTTCAGTCAAGGAAGTTTACAGCGATGCGTCTTTACGTAGAAGTGGTTGGCAGGTAAAATTTGGTCTTAGAAACATGCAAGCAAACGCGTGAATTTTAAAAATACTGCAATTTTCCATATGGTGAAAAAATTCGAAAGTTCTCACTTTAAAAAATGTAAAGTGTAATTTTCTCCATACAGTGCACTGAATGTTGTCGAATATATTGAATATTGGTATGTTTTATTTTCAGCACACTCGTAAGGGTGCAAGTAGGAAGGTAGTGTGTGTATGTGTGTGTGAGAAAGAGAGACAGAGAGAGAGAAAGAGACAGATAAAGAAAAAAAATGATATCTTTAACGAGTATGCTTTGCGTAGAGCCAATGCATAGTCTGTATGCTTGACTTAACGAGATGATACTACACATGTACAGAGAGTGGCAGTGGCGGCAGTAGTGAGTGCGGAACGTTTGATTATTGTCCGGCGCGCGAGGGCATGCACAAGCTCTAATTGCACTCATTGCCGAGCGCCCGATCGTGTCTAGTGGTTGCGGTATACAGAGAATTGCCTTGTTCCTTCTCTTTCCAGGGCCAACTCATCGAGTGCTACTTTTGTGTGTGTATGTGTGCGCGAGTATTTGTGAGACATACAACCAAGTTACCAATAAAGTTGCACGTGTGAGAGATGTAGATCTGGGTTAGGTAGTTCGGCTTTGTTGTTTCTTTAAGCATAGAGATTCTCTCAAATTACATAACATGTTTTCGATGTGTATATACACGTGAAATACAAATTTCAAAAATTGCAATGTATGTTTTGAGATATATTTTCAACGTTACTATGATAATTTTAACAAATCTTAAATAAAAAATTTGTCATTTAATATGGAAAAAGTATTTTATTAGATATTCTTTGTTCACGTTAATGAATAAATGGTAAGAGAACGTAAATTTCCGTTGAATGATATTTCAGTAGTAGAGCTTGATAATGGTCGGACATTGCAATATCTGTATCGTAGAATCTTTAATAAAACCGTCAATTTTACAGTCTTTGTGATAAGAAATTCTTAATAATTAAATAAAAAAGATGACGTTTTAAAGGAGGTCCGCTACTCCATAGAATTTTTTTTCTTGCTTCCCAAACTCTGGTACCGTAAGCGCACGATATGAATATAATGCTTTTAATAGGAACGCAAAAAAGTCAAGAACATCAGTAGAGACTCTCGAAGATTTTATTAAACCAATAATATCAACGTACACACTACTTGACTTGCTAGATAATCATACCACTACTAATTTACTAACTTCTTTTTTATTAAACTTGGAACGTAAATTAAGGTCAAACTTACCGTTTACACTCTAATTACTTGGATTCGAAATATTTCCTTAAGTGAAATTTTTTCTCAATTTCCAGATACGTTCAAACTCAATTCCTCTCGAATTCTTTTTGTCAACTGTACGTATAAAACACTTAGTCGTACTTAGGTCTCAATGCTCTCGTGCACGAGCGGTCTTTGATGTTTTCTTTACGCCAATATTTTATTAAATCAGAAGCAATGATCAATATACGTAATAATGTCAAGTGGTTGAACGATTTTTCGGAAATTACTTACAAATTTTCACTTTTTTAGTGCTATAGTAATAATAAACAAAATTATTATTATTACTACAATAAAAATCAATGCAATAATGCCGATAACTTTTAGGGTCGATCGTTTCTGCAATTTCACAAAGTAGGTCAAGCCTTCTTTTTTCGTTAAACGATTAACAAAAACAACCAATTTGTAAGCAAAATACAATATATAATGTATATTTCATCTCTCGTAGATATTCAGAAGTGAAGTAAAAGATACTGCACGAACATCGGAAAACGCAACACTAGATAAAAGAGCAAAGGTAACGTTTATTTGTTACTCGCGCACACTTTTTGTTCGTTTCATTCATCTCTTTGTCTCATTGGCTCAATTTTGTACGATAAAGCTGTAGCTGCAAAGCTCACTCATTAGAATCTGTCGCCTTGTATATACATCTTTCCTCCTGTTTTTTCTATATTTTATTAATTAATATGGATGAGTGAGAAAAGATAGATAAAAAGTAAATGCCTCTTGGGAAGTATCAACATAAAAATGTCTTAACGATACGAGGATTCTTTTATCTATTTTTAATGTCCTTATTGAGGATTTCGTTTTTTGAATGCTATTTGCTGTCGTTGAGAGCTTTATGCTATGAAGTGTGTTTTTATGCATGGTATTCTACTTTTCAAAGACAACTGTTAAGCATTCTTTTCTATAGATTTTCACTATAACATCATTTGAAAAAGTATTTTTTACAATAATAATTGGCTCTCAAACAATAAGTGGTAACTTTTAATCTGACGCTATTTTGAAGAATGTCTGCTTCGAAACTCATACCAAATGCGAAATTACCCAGTTCCCTTGTTACGACAAGTTGGCTCGAGGAAGCAAAGTTTTGATAAATGTTTATTCAGTTTGAAAAGTCTTCAGAGACTTTTCTCTCTTGACTGTAAGTGGCTAGAAGATACAATCTCAGGTGATTTAATGAGAAACCATTACTGTAAGGTTGCATCTCTTTCAATTAAATTAAATCTCATTGTACTTGGCTTGTTATAATTCGACTGGGAATCAATATTCAATGAAAATGAACAACGACTATATGCTTTAAAATTATCGATCAACTGGAAATACCTGATATGAAATATATTTCAAACTGTCATAATAGACAGCTTTAATCACTGGTAGAAAATTGAATTTGAAGGTAAACAATCTCATTCTCGCATGTTTCCTCGCGTAAACACCATAAATTCAAGCCTCTTAGAGAAACTCGAGCATCTCAATCACCTGAGCACGAAACAGAGAGAGAGAGAGAGAGAGAGAGAGAGAGAGAGAGAGAGAGAGAGAGAGAGAGAGAGAGCTTAGGCTTGCGTGAAATTAAACGCTGGAAACAATGCGGCACGTGTGTAATGCATTCGCGCGTTCGTCTGAAATACGTGCCTCTAACGTTTATAGATGCTACATATCCACCCTACATTACTCGCAATGCTTATATACCTGAAGCGCTATTTCGTCACAAATCCTTCGTCTCTCTGTCTGTCTGTCTGTCTGTCTGTCTGTCTGTCTCTCTCTCTCTCTCTCTCTCTCTTTGAGACTATTTTCATGAAGTCAACGAGATGATTTTTACTCATCGTTGAAGTCGGATGAATTTTTGTAAAAATTTTAGAAGTACAAATAACAGAATTAATCGATAAGTAAACAATCCTCAAGGAAACCAAGCATAATTGGCAATTGGAAAGTTCCGCAATCCACAGGATATTGGCCGAGGTTTGGCCTCCCCCTTTCCCCTCCTCGTAAATCTCGATCACCGCGCCTCTCTGGGGCTCGGCTGCCGACGTTTATTGCGCGCCCATTAACTTGCGCTCGCCCGAGCTTCTTGCGACTTACTTAAGAAGCGAGAACCCCAATCAATTTCCATTTCCGCGCCGTCTCTAAACTCGCCTGCCTGCCTACTTCCTACCCTTTGGTACGCGGATTTTGAGCTCTAGTTGCAAGGAGATTCCGATTCTCTGCGCGGAAAGCCAGAAAGTATTCCGAACGTCCAGGATCGGTTACAAAGTTCAATGCGGATTAACGTGTTTTTGTTATTTTCTAACGTTGAAATGGCTTGTAAATCTTGTTATCTTTCAAATTTGTATATTAATTAAGCTTTTACGAGCATTGTTTCAATTCAATTAGTCAGTGAGTGTCTGATGATAAGAAGTATTTTACTACTTGGCTTCAATTTTACCACAACTCGCAATGGAAATTTGCGAAACATTTTCTCGATTGTTCAAAGCTGCAGAGCTGTAATGTTGGAGGAAACTCCGCAATCTAAAGTTGCCATCAAACAAAATGAAAGTCAAACGAGGTAGCTTAATGGGTGAAGCGAATCTCTCGAACGAACGAAATTAATAAAGCTCTGCTTCGCTCTTCTCAAGCACGATCATCAGAAGGCCTTTCTAGTGTATAAATTCTCGAGAGTTATATCGCTCGCTCATCCCTTCGAAAGTCATAACCGTGAATTCCGTTTTAATGCTCTCTTACTCCCATTTCGTGTGGCAACGATTAATTCTGGCATCTTCTCTTTTTTCCCTCTCTCTCTCTCTCTCTCTCTCTCTCTCTCGCTCTCTCTCTCCCGCTCTCTCTCACTCTCCCTTTGCCTTGCTCAGATTTTTTCTCTTGGTGCAGTGAAGCTTCTCAATCGAAGGAAGAATGAACGTTGGTACTCTCTTGGAGGTAATTCTCGAGAAATAATGGAGTGGACCGTTTGGAGGTTCCTTGAGCTCGTTCAAAAGACCCATAAATTTAGCGGAGCTGTGCGCCCAAGCGAACCTAAAAGTCAAGAAGAACGAGTTAAACAGCCTAGCGATTCTATCCAGGCCACTGTGCTAACTACCTAAGGTATATACTACCGCCAAAGCTTTCTCTCTCTCTCTCTCTTTCTCGCCAAACGTAACTGCGTAAGAAAGGAATCACTGACGACACGGATAACTAAATTATTTCAACTTGCCGCTATCTTACGTCGTGAACTCACGTGGGAAATTGAATTTTACCAGAGAGCTCGCTGTATTCACTAACGAACATTTTTAATCCTTCTTTGTAAAAAAAAAAACTATTCGTATGTATTCAAAAATTGTCGATGGACACCAATATAAATGATATCTTTTCTAACTATCATGTGTATTAGAATGGATACATTCTGATTTTATTATTACATCTGAAAGTAATGAAAAATGTTATTTTCGATAACGATTTATTCATACGAATGATCTATATTCTCTTATTTGAGTCGGTGACACCGCTAAAAAGTCCATCAAGTTTATCGACAAAACTTAGTTCTGCTGTATAAAATCAATTGACCACTTCACCATTTGGAATCAAAGACTTTTCACCTTGGAATGTCATTTTAGAAATTACAAAGTGAAATTGAAGTCTTAAATTCTTCAGTGACGAAAATCCTCACGCTTGCTCCACATTTCATTCTTTCTCTTTGGTTTTAAACGTATATAGGTGATACACTCGATGTGCACTAACTCTTCGATCACGGATTATACAACGACTCGGCTTGATTTGCTGGGTCGAGAGAAGACATATATATATATATATATATATATATATATGTGTGTGTAGAGGGAAAGAGGAAGAGAGAGAGAGAGAGAGAGAGAGAGAGCCAACGATCAAGAGGACACAAAATAAAAATAAACTTTCCTCTAGTTTATCTAGACGTTTTCAAATTTTTTCTATGTTTTCTAGAAGCGCAATCGAAAATGTCAGTTCTTTTAAAAAATGTTCTACTTACAAATTATAGTTTTTTCAATACATTTTGTAATTGCTTGTCGCTCGACAAAAGCTAAAGATTATATGCCTATTATGTTATTAACCAATATATATTAGAATCTATCATTTAAAAAATAAAAATAATACTTTTGATAAAACTTAAAACAAGAAACAGTTCATAATGTCCTTCTTTTTTTTCTTAAAGGACAAAATTCGGAATTTTTCATTATCTAAAAAAGACGAGTATTTTTTCAATTGCTTGGTTCCATTACGGGTCCATTTTCTCATCTTCTAACGTAAAATGGCTATATATATATATATATATATATATATATATATAGCCATTTTACGTTGCAATGAAAATGAAGCTACCACCCGGTGAATATATCGATATCCCATTAAGAGGGTCTTCGGCGCTGCATGTTTAAAGAGGCAATGATGGAGAAAAGGGTAGAGTGCTTTTGGGGGAAAAGGGAAAGGCTACAGCTCTAATCATCCACCATTAATGCAGCGACAGGATTTGTGCCACCCAGTAATCGGCTATACGCTCGCGTAAATGCACGATTCAACAACGGGTTATTTACATTTTGGTTTTGTTCAATTCCTAGATTGATTATAATTGGGTTTCAAAATTTGTCTTTCAATTAAACCCTTTTTTATATAGGCGATTAAGAAGATTATTTGATGCGTCATTCCGAATAAATGAAAAGATAATATCGCTTTTATCTTTGTCCTGAAGCTCCTCAAATATCGTTCCACTCAAAGTCGGTGGAATCGAGCGTGTACAAGTTAATTAGTCGCACAAGCGCTGCTGCTTTTACGAGGAACAATCACTTGCACACCCTGTCATGAAATTGCTCGTAAAGTACTCCTCTCTTTCTTAGAGGTCGCGTAGCCTTTAGCACTATGTATACCCTGTCTGTTCGAGTTACTAACAAGTGCTGAAATGTCATTCAAATTACTCGATGTATCACGCAGTGTCTCCTGATCCCATTGATACACGGTTGTTTGATTTTGGTTTAATGTTATCGTTTTCGTATATAGCATTGTGAAATTAATTAAAAGAAAACGCTATCAACAGTAGTAAACATAGTTTACGAAGATTTCTGTTAATAAATCACAGAATCGTTTTGATTAAATCGTTAAAATAATTACGTTTTATAGTGCAGTTGACCGAGGCTTAAATTTATGAGTACGTAAAACGAAAAAGCCATTTTGTTTCCTGAAAACGAATGGTCTCGAAATTCTTCGAACGCTTTCTAGTAGCAAAGTAAAGTAACATTTTTTTTCTTCATTCCTTGCACACAAAATGAGAACGAAGAAGCCAAATGCCGAAACATACTCTCAAGTCTTTTCTAACTAATCCTTTCATTGCGAAGAAGGAAACGAGGCTGTTATATGTGGTATTAAAAATTGACTTTCAAAAGCCTACAATTTTTCTTTCATTTGAAAAATTCATATAAATATACAGTGATTTTTGTCACACGCATTACAACGAGAAGAGACATAGTATCCATCTCCTTGGATAATCGTGAAATTACGGTTAATTACCAAAACGGATTTCTCTTTCTATAAGATATTTATCATCGAGTTCGCGAGTTTGCTGGTCATACTGTTGTATACTTAACACTATATGTTAGCATGTAACACTGATATGCACTGCATCATGTTATATGGAAGCTTCTCTCCTTTATAAGCTTGTAAATGTGTTAGGGTCTATTTATACAGGACTGCAGGACCATTATTTAATCAAAAGTTTGGCTTTGAATATTACAATTTATGGTTACATTCCTAAGCGGTGATGTTGTCTCAAAATTGTTAATTTTGATGAATCTAATGATGTATTTAATTAAAATACGAAGTTGATTTTCATTTTCTGGGACATCGTTATTTAAAATTACTTTTAAATATGTTCTGTTTATTTAAAGAGGTATGTTATATTTTAATTATTTAAATCATATTTTCATTCAAGGACATTCTTCTCGTATGTATTAAATTGCTCACAATTAAAATTAACCAAGAACAGCAGAGCTCGAGTATGGACCAGAAAAATGTGATCTTCTTTCGGGTATTTCAGTATGTCAATTTACATTCACTTATTCGCTCCAAAAAAACTATATACATAGTTTTTTATAAAAATAAAATCAGTAAAATATAGTTTCCAGTATTCTCATCTCAACAAGAAATAAAAATTTTTTTAATTAAAAATTCAACTATATCCGTACGCGATTTTTCTGCCACATAGCTCACGTTCAAACCCAATTTAATAAATGCGAACAATCAATCAACAAAATACATCTTTCGCCAGCAAAATGAAAGAGTGAGAGAGATAGACAAAAAAGAAGAAACTAGCCTTTTAAAATTCCCACGAGTCTATAAGTCACAATCACATTGCCCCTCTCCCCCCCCCCTCAACATGCGAAACAAAGACGCAGAGCAGTAGAATCGTAGCTTATATCCCCTCGGCGCGCATAGATCACTTGCGCGCGTGTATCTTCTCAGACGCAGTACATACGCATAGTGCATCAGAACTATCAACGACGAGCCACAAAATGAAAGGTTGTAAATCACCCGGAAAGCGAGTGCGCGGCTTTTGTAGATGAGCAAACATTGATAGACGCCTGCACGAGGGAAAGCCTGTAAATACAAGCTGAATGTACGAGCTGCTCTGTACACGTACGTGTGTACGTATGTGTAATTACGGTCAAAGTCGAGGTTCCGAGAGTAGTTTCAAGGCAACCGACGACGTTCGTAATCTTTGTGCATGATTAACGTATTTATGTGTGCGCAATTACCTTAGCGGAGATGCTGTCATATACGCTCTCTCACTCTCTCATCGTGTTTTACCCAAAGATAAATATTTGTTTCGGATAGTAATTAATTTATTCGACCTTTTCTTGATTTCGTTTTATTCAATTGAGAATGATCGAACAGCGAAAACTAAATTACGATGCTGATTAATGATTACTTGATTTGTCTGAAATATATGATGAATGAAAAAAGTTTTATCATCTTTTTTTTTCTTTTTGATTGACAACTCCAAGCATTTTAATTGTGCTTACTGAACCCTAAAAACGTATAGCTCGATTGAGCTGATCGAGGGTTTTACGGATGGCATTTGGCAACTGAAAAGCACCTGGCTTTTTAATTAAAGCGAATTTCGTTAGTGTAAATTTTGATAGCTGTTAAATTACTCTCTTATGCAGCCATATAATATCAGGGGAAACAAAGTTTATTCGTCATCCAAGCTAGATTTAACTTAGTAAAATAGTTATTTAGTTGGAGTATGATAAACAGATATTGCTATGATTACGCTGGAACTTTTTATAAGAGCTTAGCGACCATCTTTTGTGGATCAATTCTTCGATCCCACTTGCTTCTTAAGTAATTATTTGAAATTGTATGTCAATTCGTTTTGTACAGTAGTTTCAATATAGAGGAAGGAATCAAAATGTAATTTACAACGATTCGTTTTTAAATGCTATTTATGTCCAAATCGATTTGTGGTTTGTTATCGGGATTACTATTCACTTGTTCTTGTTTTCATTTTGAATATCGACTCATCATACAAACCACTTGTTTGACGTTCTGACATAACTATTGAACCTATTGTGGTAAATGATAAAATACATAAACTAAACTCGATAGGACACATGAATTGATTCAAAGTGAACCGCATGCAAACATTGAGCCTTAATCTACATATATAGCCTATTTGAAATGACAATCGCACTCCTCCCCTCTTCCCACCTACCCACTGCGCGTTGGGCGCCGCTGACATCGCCGAGTCGTATTGTGTTTATTTCGCTCGTGAGACTGGCTAACAACGGATCTTCATATCCGCTTTCTAGCTTAATTTGCATCTCACTGACCTCGCAATTTTCGATATAACCGAACCCTGTACATCGGCATAAGCCTTGTTTGGTATATGCCTTTGCGTGAATAGCTTGTCTGTCGACCAAATTATGATATTTTAAATTGAAAGCGAAAAAAAGAAACGCGTCGTATACTTATTTTCACACTGTTGCCCTATATTTGATTAATATTTCTTGTTTCTATTTAGTATTGATATTTCATAAATACCAAGTAATGCGTAGTGGATATTAAATTAATTGAATAAGCTAATCGAATACGCGTCGAATCACTCAACTGAAACAGCTGTAATTGATGTACAAACTGATCGATTTAACTGTATTGAAAATGATAGTAATCGTACAGTATAATTATTGTGTTGCGGATTACAGACGATACGATTGGAATGTATATCCGTTAACGCATATGTAATTACGTTTATTAATACGATAATTCTGAATTTATCATTCTGAAAGATTGTGCAAACGAATTCCAATGACAAACAAACGAATAGAAACTCACGTTACGTTGTAATATTGACAATAAAAAAACAAAGCTTAATCAACGTTGATTCAGAGCACGTAAACGGCTGTCGTGCATTTTCAACTCCAATGACACAATGCAGCGTCGGCATTCGATTACCTGTCTCCCACGACGTTGCAGTACGGGGCGAGAGAAAGCCTGACATAATGCAGTAGTAGAGAGCTCAACTCCGCATTGATTTCGTATCGGCCTCTCTCCCTCTCTATGCCCCACAGGAGACGCAAATGTCCCACGGGAAAAGGCTATCGACAGCCTTTCGTAATTAAAGAACTTCCAGAAGCGCACATATATATATGTACGTATATACCTACATATATATATATGTAGCGATATATATCTTTGGGTAACGAGATCGCGATCGGCCATGTGCAGTCAGACGCAAACGGTTCACGCCGGAGGCACACATATGCAACGCGAGACTTGTGCTCTATCTATCTGACTCTGGGATTTTTTTTTTGATTGATCGAATATTCGACGGGTTGGTTTTGATTTGTTGTGAATATGTTGAAACAAAAAATTGTTTCCAAAACAAATTCCTTGATATATTATATTTTATTTGTAACATCTTTAATGTATGTACAGACAAGTTAAATTTATTATTCATATTTAATACAAATATAATTCTAATAATTGTGCATCGACGATCAAAAGCCGATAAAAAATGTCTTCCTTTGTATCTTTTTTCTTATTTCTCCTAAAGCCAAATACAGTATACACACTATGTACATAAAAAAAGAGGAAGCAACACGTAAATAAGCGACAAAATGTTGGCCTCTCTGGTGACGTGCGTGAAAATATTGAGGAAAAATGAAAATCCATTTGAATTCGATATGCGACAATATGAAATTTTCGTCTTTATAGCTTCGTATAGCTTACAGACGTTGTAGCTATTATATATATACATATATATATATACATATATCTACGAAGATAAATTTCACACATAGCATTATTCGATGGAGGACTATATTATCTCACAGACGCGCGGAACATTTAGATAAGTTTCGATCTTTGCCTTCTTATCAACCCACATCGACAGTTAGTTATCCAAATCAATCTAAAGCAAATGTATTAATAAAGAAATTTATAAATATGATTACCCAATAATGATAAGATTAATAAAAATATGATTTTCACATGTGAATCATTGCAGTCGCAAAGTTTTTTGTATATAAAATACTTTCTCAAGTTACGTTACAAATCTATCGATATCAAAGTAAATGTAGAATTATAATACAAGCTCGTGATTAATGTTTTTCTTGCAAAATTATTAATATCAAATAATACGTAATCTTTAAAAAGGCAGTATAAACAAATATTTTACTCAATGTTTGTGAGATTCATACGCTACAATACACATGTCCACGCATGACCAGCACGCGTGCTACTTACACAGACCTGCAAACGCTCGTTATAATAATTAAAAGCATTGCACTGATCCTGGGCATTAAGCTTGAGCCATTTACCGAGGTCGATGGTAATTCCTGTGCAAGTCTTTGATTGCTCGCCACCAAGGCAACGCGTTTTTCAGTTTTGTACTCTGGTGCCGTGACAATTCGTGGCACGACAGCTTTGCAAGCGATATTGAGACTACCATCGGGAAAATGTTGACGAGTCAGGCGTAAGGAGAGAGATGCTCGTGATGACGTAACGGCGTACTCTTCGATTGGCTTCTGTGTTTTATCGTAGCGCACATATGCTGGCAGTACCTGAAATCATTAAACCAGTACTTCGTTTAATGGTTGAACTTCTATCCGTATTTCCAGAAAGTCTACCAGACTAATTTCATAGAAACTATACTATAATCGAATCCACAATATAGCGTTAAACTTAATCGTTTCATCACCCATTAAAAATCTGATGATCAATATCGTTTTCCAAAATTAATAGCTACACGTACGCATCCAGCTTCTAGAACAGACAAAAACAAACAAAAAATAAAATAGAAAGTTGCCGAAACTATCTACGAAGCCGTTTTACGCACGCGATAACGAAATTCATCGTTGGCTGCAGCTGGCAACATAAAACTCGAACACACCGCCCACTACCAGTAGGTCGATTTTATCCCTACGGGACGTCCTCATCGTTTCTAATTGAATTTCTCTTGCCGTTGGCGCCTGCGCAAATTCGTAACTTCGGCATGTACGAGATTACGCGAAAATTACACCCTTTCTTTTTTTGTTACTCCAATGGAGAGCATATGCGTGATCCCAAGCCGTTTGAGAGATATATATCTCCTAATGAATCGTCCGATACTTCGATTTATGACGTGTGCGTGTTCAACGTCTAGGATTATTTGTTGATTGTCGGGATTTTATGACAACGTTAATGTAATAACCTTCGGAAAATTGTAAAACGTCAAAGGTACCTTGTTCTTATTGATGTAGAAGATAATCTCGGCTGGTGGGTAACTTGGCGCAGATATACAATCGACATCAAGATGATCGCCTACCTGATAGTAGGGTCCAAGACCCTCGAGTACAGGACCGCTATTCGGTAAAATTGCCACGCTTACATTCGCTACCATGATGTCCGATTGGAAAGTACGCTCTACCGATACTTCACACGCGTACGTGCCTTGATAAGCTTTTATATCTGTAATTGAAGTATAAAGTATTTGGTCTTTGTTTCATGATGAAAATTCAAAAACATAGGGAGATCGATGCTTTAGATTAACGATGAGGGGAGAAAGGTTATATATACAGGAAATGATTCTTATGTTTGGAAAAGCTAATTCATCAATCTGGTAGAATGAAAAGACAATAATGAAATACATTAAACTTTCGGGATTTTCTTTATTCTTCGAAAAAGAGAAAAAACACAACGGACAATTTTACAACGTACTTACTTTTACGATAATCTGCATGACCCTCGAGAGTTAGCTGCCTGCCGTCGCTCTCGGCTAAATTGACTTTGACGTCGTCGGGTTCTTGAGAAAAGGCGGATCCTCTTGGAACTAGGCTTGGTTTATATCTGAATAGCATCTTGTCATACTTGTACCAATCGACCGAGTAAAGCTCCTTACCTTGTAGATCATACTCGCAACGTAACACAAGCTTTTTAGCGTGAGGATCTATAATTGATGGAGCCTCTAACTTCTGCACGATTTTTGGTGTTTGTGGTTGCTCTGTTCTTACGCTTACTGAAAATGCATACAAATCTGTTTATAAATACGCGTTATAAACAAATTTGTTTATTCAATTGTAATAAAATGAAATTTCGTTAAGGTTCAGTGTTTCAGTACGTTGACTCGCGCCATGACTATATTGCAGGGTACAACTAAGCAATGTTGTAGAAGCCACACGGCAAATCATTTATTCAGAGAACAGGCATTCGGGAATAGCCAACTAATTGAAAGTATTCGATTAACAGCGTGCGCCCGAGAGTTTGCGCGTTACGACCATTATCGGCAGCTGCCGCGAAATCGTAAATTTTCGAATACCCCCAGCCGCTCGATTGGCTTTTCGCGCCGAACCCAATGACTTAACCCTCTGCTTGGATGACTTGGCTCTATTTCCGAGAATATGTTTTAAAGGCGTGGCGCCGAGAATTTAATGATTGTGAATAGCATTTTTCCCTTTTTTTTCTTTTAAGGAACGACTGATTTGGCGAGGAACGTTAAAATAATGTACTCGGTGATTCAATCTCGTAATGTCGTGAGTAGTGGCTATTAATAACTTTATATGCGTTTGAAACAATATTTTCCTCGTGTATTTGATTTGAATATGATATATTATATGTACCAGATGGTAATGTTGTGTATTTAAACCCCTGATAATTCAATATCTTACATTTGTATTATAAATTTCTTATTTAGAACAATTTATTCAAGTCATATAAATAATCTATTTAAAATCCTCGTTTCTGTTGAAAATATAATAATCCTCTAGAAACAAATGAGCGGTAGTATCTCAAGTTATACTATAATGGAAAAAAGTTAAGAGCGTACGACATTGCCGTCTGTTTTTGAGCAGATGAAAACCAATTAAAGCCAATTGTACCTCATCTCCACCAAGCCGCGCTCTCCGCCTCTGTCTTCATAAATAAAGTGCGTTACTCCGTCGCGGCACACGTGACATAAAGAAAGGGGTCAAAACGAGCCATTTGTGAAATGAGCAGATGCATCGCGTTGCGTTGTTTTCGTCTTGCTCTGGAATACACGAGAACGACTTGGTGAAAAACATTTTCTCCTGTCGCAAATACAGACGGAAAATGTGTTCATTTAACCGATTACCTACGTTTTTATAGTTTGTTTGCTG
Organism: Chouioia cunea; assembly: GCA_030064505.1. NCBI lineage: Eukaryota > Metazoa > Arthropoda > Insecta > Hymenoptera > Eulophidae > Chouioia > Chouioia cunea. Next base: position 30,194,016 of record JAOPFQ010000001.1, read on the forward strand.
TTTAATTGGTTAGTCGATGAATTTATTTAATATTTTAATTCATTTAAATATTACATCCAATCACAAAATGTTGGAAATTGAATAGCAATATCGAACATTGAGATTAACAAAAAATAAAATTAATTAATTCGAAAAACACGCAACCGTAATATAATCCGCGTAGTTATGAAAACTCAGTTGCACACGCATAGCGTCTATAGTATCAACGTGAATTTCAGCATAGTTCTTTGCTGTTGCTTCAAAAGTAGACAATGAACCCTCTCAAGAAGTGACCCACCAAGTTTTCTCTCAGCGTGTCTCCGGTTCAAAACGTATTAATTAATCCACTAATTATTGAAATGACTGCCGAGTTAATTGGCCCCAACGGACTCTTGGGCTCCCCTACTTTAATATCGCCCAAGAGGTTGATTATATATAAAGACAAAAGCCATATACCGAGAAAGTGATGTAAATTATTTACGCTTCGTTTTTTTTTCAGCAAATAAAACACAGTTGAATTAATGAATTATTGCCGTCATACGAACGTAAAGAAAGCCTGTTGTAGCGTTTTTCTTCAATATATTCAAATTATGAAAAAAAAAAAGAAAAATAAATTAGATCCACATTAATGCATTTTTTAAAGCGAGAAAATTCTTTAAAACGAGCCGGGAAAAAATTAATCGAATATACGTGTACGTAAAACGAGCCAGTCGGCTAACACTGCAGATGGTTCGCATGAAATCAGATTTTCTTATGATTTATTCAAGAGCGCCATGGTTCAGAGCGAATAATCGATATCCCAAAGACAACGACGACGACGGAAGAAAGTTTAACTGTTCAATGACTTGCGCACACCGGAAATTCCAAAGATTACAGGCTCGAAAGAGAAAAAAATCTATTCGTTGTCAGAGGGTAATGCATTCCAAATGTTCGATTTGATGTCGTGGAACGAATAAAATTATTGCTATTCAAGCTTGGTCATTGTAATCGCATGTAAATTAGTGGCCAATTTATTTTGTTTTCTATCTTTGACGAATTTTACGAAATATTTACTATTTTTTCATTATTCTAAATACATTATTCATTACGTTTAAGTGAAAATAACGCATCACATTTTCGAGCGGCCTTTTTCATATGATTTTAATCAACTGTGCATTTACCTTGATTTACTTGTATATTTTCACTCATATTGTGCCCATAAACAACCGAACGTACACGGTACACGTACTTCGTACATACACGATGTCTATTGCAAATTTCAACGAAAATAATAATTAATATTGTAACAATTAGTCCTTTTTCTGTTTAAAAATATATATCCAAAATATTCAAAAAGAAAAGGAGAAAGAGAGAGAGGGAGAGAGAGAGAGAGAGAGAGAACTAGTGAATTTTAGACTAGAAAATAATTTTACGGGTGGTATGCTCAAGTCGTAAAATCAGATCGGTCGACACAGGTCGCGGTGGTAGAGTCCAGCGAGCCGGCCGGAAGACACATAACTCGGGCTCCCGGCCACGAAATTGAATTTGCTTGGTGCGGTATGCGGATCTACACACACGTCGTAGCACCAAATGATCACGTAGCCATCTTATATGCAACCAAACTCATCTCGATTCTCCGTAGCTCGGATATCCGCACGTAGTACCTCGTCAAATTAGATGCAGCCGCAATGTGTGTGTTATCTCACGAAATTCTCGGGCGGCGCTCATATAAGTCGGATTGCTGTATATAGGTGTATGTTGTAATGAAGCTGATAGCCGTAACGGCAATTACGTTTACAACGCTGAGATTCTACGCTCATAATCCACTTGGCTTAGCGAGGATCCTATGGGTGAAATGAAATTCCAATAACGTCATTACTTCGTGAAACGCGCGCCTGTGTGTCTACGCTAAATATCGAAGCCTCAGGGAATATGCTTCGCTCGTCAGGTGCATAATTCGTAGGTCCCGTATGATGTATATTTCCTCGTTGCTATTTCGTCGATAAGATTGCGTGAGATAGAAATATATGCGTTCAAAAGAAACACTGCTTCAATTGACAATTTAAAAAATGACTAGTTAATTATCATTTGGCTCGTTAAAAAATAGGTGCTCTTTTATACTCAGTCTTAACTAAAAGAAACAATCGCAAGATCCAAATCAATTGACCGCTATTAAGCGAAAAGGTCCTTGACCAGCACCAAGCACGTCCTCCATTTAATAAAACTATGAAAGAAACTATCGCACAATTATCATAAACACGCACTCATAGCAATTTCACCCTCATTGTTGCGTCATGAAGATCTCTCCCTTTAAATCTCGCTAAGGCCGCAGCCACTTATTTTTTACGTTGGCTCTCCAATTGTTTCCTCTCTTGCGCTATTCACTATTTAATTGGCTCTTTCATGCTTCTTTTTTCTTCATGGCCGGAAAGAGCGATAACACGCGCTTCTGTTCGTGATTTTTTTTTGAACTACGGGATTTGAATGTGTATTGCATGCTTTTACAGATTGAGGCAATTTAGAGATAGACAACTACCACCCATCCCCTCTGCGACCTGTCGACCAATTTTTCCCTTTATTCCACACTTTTACACTGTGTGAAATAGCGCGTGCATGGAGTTTACATTTTACCGCAAGTTTGAACGGTGAAATATTTACGACATTTAACGCTTATTGCTGTACTGACATAGCTATGGAATTGATTTTTTTAAATCGATTGAAAATTTTGAATACTTTTAAGAATGTAACTAACAGAAAATCGATATTTTTTATCGCAACTATTACGTTATATTTTCTTGATAATGGTACATTAATCTCATAGTAAATTAATGTGAACTTTAGAATGACTTTTTTCTTTGCAGTATTAAAAAATTTTGCATTACTCTAAAAAGGAAAATAAAGGACCTCTCTATTTGAAAGAAAATCCTCCGACCCAGTGTATGTTAATCTGACCATACAAAAAATGCTAATTTTCATTAAACACACCAGCTTCATTTACATCCGCAGTAAGGACGCGAGACGAGCTAAAAGGTAAAAGAAAGAAAAAAGTCGTTTGCCCTCATAATGATAATAGAACTATTTGACAGGATTAACAAGCAAAAAAAACTATTCCACAAAACTACAACTAGATCTATAATCTAACTCGAAGTAAATATCAAACGAGATCAACAGACAATCAAGCCACAAGATAATTGAATAAGTTTGGTGCGTTATAAATTGCAGAGAGTAGTAAATAGACAAAGAAGCCTCAACAGGAAATCAGTTTCAAACGATTATGTAAGTAAAAGCCTTTCAATCGCCTTTTAGCTTACGGTTCTTATTTATTACATTATTCTTTATTATTTTTCAATCGAAATATTTGATTATAATTTTTTCAATTTTCGCTTGCAATACACGTATTTATTGCAAATTTCGTTGAAATCAAATATAATCATATATGTCAGAAATCACATTGGAAATCTGTATTCTTCCATTGAATTATACTTGTTTTAATACAGACTTGCTTGAACGCTCCATATTTCTATATAATAAAGATGGAATATACTGAGAAAGTATTCAGCACCTTTAATTATGTGCGTGGTTATTCATAATATCAATCAAATATAGATGCTCGTGCAAGGATTAAGAAAAATATTAATGAAGCTTTAAAGTACAGCTGTATAATTCATACTCGTCTGTTTCAAAAATTTAATCGGCTTATTTGACTCGGCGATTTCCGATTTCCGATAATGCATTAAAATACTACACATGCGTTCAATTATACATTTCATTATCTATTTCTAATGTACATTTGAATGCACTTATATCCAATAATAACTATAATATAATGTTTTTTATTCAAAAGCTTAAAAAGGGCTTGTAACTGCTTTTTAAAATAATTCATTCCAGGTGTTCAGTTATGATAGACGAAAGAAAAGAAATATTTCTATTTGTTGTAAAAAAATAAAAAAATGTCTATATATATCATAGCAATTTGTAAACTTAGCCATTGAAATTTCATATTTGAATAGTTATCAAACACGAGAAAGTGGATGGTGTGATAATTCGAGTTACTCAACTATTTTCATAAACGATGGCATGATATTGCCACTTATTAAATAATACAATGCTAACTTAAGTCAGCTGGCGAAATCGAAAACGGAACTCTTCATTTGAATACATCGGTAGTTAAATGTTTGAAAATTTACAAGCGCAACAGTTTTCGATAAATATATTGGCAATTGAGTTTCTCGCAAAATAATTACGTACTCAACTGAACTGTAAGGTTCATTAAATTGTAACTTCAGAGAGAATTTCAATTAAAAATCACTTAGTGTAATCCCATTTGAGAGAAAATTCCACTTGAACTTTATGATCAAACGTTGAAAGTTTCTCACGAAAAATATCGCACAGTCCAGTAACTTTTAATAGAAGGTTCAACTTTTCAACGAATATCTCTCTCTTCCTCTCTATCTGATGCATATACAATAAAAGAAAAACCTGAAAAAGCTTTAATGAAAACATGACGTTGAGCGAAGGGCTCGTTTTCAAAATAACTTTGATGGTATACCGATTGAAAGTGATGTTATAATCAAAATTAGTCATACTTATCAGACGTTATAATGAGAATTAGTCATATAAAATTTGTTAAAAATTCTCATTGTCAAAAAGCGAAAAAAAACGCCCAACTACTTGTAAGATTTTATTTTACCCAAAAATCTACGAACAAAAACTTTTAAAAGAATCACAAAGTAAAAAGAAGTCTCGCATATGCTAACGTGTCTTAAAAACTTACACATTCTCGCTTTCAACAAAGTACAAGTTAAATCATTCTAAAATAAAAAATAAAATAGACAGTAAACCAAGTCTGTGTATGGAAAAGAAGTAAAGTACAAGAACAAAGTAAGCAAGAGAGAAAGAGAGACAATATCACCTGTGGCGAGTGCGCCGACAAGTAGTAAGAGTCGTATTGCGTTCGGCCAACTATGTAGGAGGTACGATTCGCTGGCACTCATCATCTTTCCTTTATACACTTGACAATTTTCAGCCCAAATTAGTTTTCCTCATATCTTTGTCAAAATTCCGTACAACTCTCGATATTCACACATAACTTTTCCAAACATCTATATTACCAACTTGATGCACTCTCGCGCACATATACGTACACATTCGTTTTACGCAGTGTCACAACTAGAAAAAAACTATTCAAGCACGTGTTTCATTGCACAAAAGCTCACTCATAGAGCGATATGATATTGTGTATATGTACACGTATGTACGTTCGACTTGCGCGCTGCCGCAGCACAGACTAGCGCCTCTCGCGCTACCCGGCAACGCCACTCCCACTTACGCGCATGCCCTGTTCTATATATACGTCGGTCGTGTGTATTCGACTCGCTGATCCACGTGCCCATGGCGGTGGTGGTGGCAGCGCCCGAACAATTAGTCCTGTATACGTATATACCAACAGCGACATCGACATGTGGAATCCGAGGCACGCGTCAATATACTTTGTTTCAAGGGATCAGTATTTTGCAATTTTGTTTGCACGTGTTGAGACTGGTGAGAAATATCGTTTGTTCGGATATGGCTTACATCGGATATGAGATTTGATGACTATCTATTAAGGGGACATTTTTGGCTTCTCAGTACAAATGAACATGTCGGCGATTGCGATATTTTGTTGAATTTCATCAAATTTGACATCGATGCATACGTGAAACGCGGAATATTTATTGATTCTTTTTGTAGAGCTGTACTGAGTTCACACTTGACTGTAGTACACATGGAATACTGATATTTCATGCATTAAATTTTGTTCGAAAAAGTTCAATAACCATTAATATGAAAACTACGCGACATTAATTTCACAAAAACCATCCCTCATTACTGTGCGAACGAAGCTTCATCACAAGTAATTACTGAAACTTCTCTTTGAGAAATACAAGTTTCATCCCGTTTACTCTCTCCCTCTGCTCCTGTCAATACATACATGTCTACCAATTTCCCATATGTACACTCGGTGAGTAGGTCATCGTAGTTCTGCTTTTTGTATAAGCACATGTGCACGTGCGCGACTAGGACTTCCGTTCATAGCCGTAAAACCAATTAATTCGGATCAGAGGGTTGGAAACGCCTAACTTTTTGTTCACGTTCCCTTATCTTAATCATTATACTTGGACGGATTTTCTGGATAGGAAACCTTACGGTTGTTACTTTCTCATGTCGCTTCATCGTTTATACACGAAAAATATTTGTTTATCTAGCGGGTTAGTGTGTAATCGAACAACATTTATTCACAATATATCACGCAATTATTGCGACGTATGAATTGTCCTTATAAACGTTCTTTCTCAGCCGGTGAGTCTTTGTCTAGGTATATCGAACCCACCACCCTGCTTGCTTGCGAAGCAAAGATCCTCGTTTCCTGACTTGATGTACGCGTAAACTGGAAAGTCCTATCGAGCATCGTCGTCTGTGGCAGCCGCTAATGGACTCACGAGTGCACACGAGATCGTATTTCTTTCCTCAACGAGAATATATCCACGCTATACCCACACATTCGTTCCTTGGCACCTTTTCGTGAGGTTAAATTGAACACATCCACGTGTAAGTAGGCCAATGATTTAGTACTACGAGAATTTTTTTTCTTCAAACTATTCTTTTTTTTAGTTCTTATTCAGCACGTGTAGGAAAAGTTTTAAATTTTTTACAAGGAAGGATGTATTTAAGATGTCCTTCTCGTATTTAAGAAAGTATATGGACACTTTATTTTTGAGGGAAGAGTTTAGAATGGTGATAATATGCTACTGGGAAACAGCTAGCGAAAAATAAATTTTTTTCTTCGTAGATGCGGATATTACTTCTTACGAGAAATTTTTGGGAATGACAAAGCATATTTTGACGAGGCTAGGGATGGGCTTAAAACGTTAATAATTCTATTTAAAAGATAGATGGGTTACAATTTTATGAGATATTTCATTTGAATATGTTGTTCAATACTTATCATATTGATCACGAATTTGTTTAACAGTCATGAGTTACGAAAAGTCCAGTATTTACAAGAATCCATTATTTTTAGAGTAGACTGACCTGTTGCAGAACGTGCAATGTTGCGAGGAGTGTATTCGACTTTTTGTTCACACTCGTAGAGAACATTATAGTTGCACGGTCAACACGTAAGGACTTTAGGCCACATAGAAATTCCGCAAATAGTTTAGTGGATGAATTCTTGGAAATAATAGCTCTTAGAGAAATTTCAATTTAATTGGAATTTTTCTGACAACTTCGAAGTGAATAATAGGGTCAATATTGTAATATTGCCAAACGGATTGTAAAAATGCGATTTGTAAACCTTCAATTCGCAATTGATTGAGCTCTTCAGAGATATATATTACACATGCAATCAAATTATTGATTAAGTTTAAAACAGCAAACCGATCGGTTTCGTTGACGAATAACTGGTTTGCTGGTTATTAACGTGGCAGCCGCAAAAGCCCATTATTCCGCTCGGTTTCTATCTAAAGGATTTCCTTTATTTTATAATAGTTCGTCTAACACGACAATTGCGTGCTTTAGCTAAATTATTGCTCCATTAATGAACCGCTACTGCCGTGTAATATCTATTACTTACTCCATTTGCGTTTCCCACTTACCTTGGTAGTTGTTCTCGCTTTGGTTTCTCATCTGTAGAAAAGCTCAATGAATGGCCATTACTTTTGTATTAAATTATTCTAAAAGCTTTTTCATTTTCAGTGTGGATCGAAGTATATGTCGCCGGTCCCAAACATTCTTTAGGCCAGAAAATAAACCTAAAAAAACTTTACATATCGGCACATACTTTGAAATTTTTTCGAAATATCATTTTGAATAAAACTGATTATCTAGAAACGAAGTATGAAATCTGTAATCGTTGTAGGGGGTAATTATACTTTTTTACTTTAAAACTTTATTATATTATTTCATTTTTCCAAATCGGTACATACAATCCTGAAAAACTTGCAGTCTTCAATCTCGCAAAAGCCACTTAAACTTAGGCGAATTGCGTGTTCTCATCTCGTAATGCGTGCTATGTGCGAAACGATTCGTCGCATATCTGTGTATATATGTGTGACGCTTGTCTGAATTCCTTCCCACATTGTCTGCTTCATAACCTGCAGAAGTTGCATCGCACCGTGCGGTATTATTGCGGCTGAGCGATGCTCCGTTGCACACATCTTTTCACATCGTTCCATGGTTTCACCCTTAACTCTGTATATTCTCATTCTAGCTTTCGCTCGCACTCTCTTATACGTTTAACCATCCGCCATATTACATACGGCCTAGTGCTTTTAAAATAAGCATGGTTTAGCGCATATTGTTAAACTTTTATTTTGTAAATATTTATTTGAAAATGTAAGGATTCAACGATATTAATATTGTAATGAAAACAAAAATTCAAACGCTTTATACCTTCAATAATCTAGACAGTTTAAATCATCTACAATAACAATGACAAAAATGAAACAAGTATATTCTCGTGAACACGTTAACGTAATCAAGGCAAAATTGCTGATCTTAAATCTGCGACGCAAATGTGGTTCAGGAGCAAGATCTCTCTCTCTCTCTCTCTCTCTTTCTTTCTCTCTTGGGTGCACAATAGCCTGAGCGTCAAACCCGCCCATCCGCACTCGGATCGCGGGCGTACTGCTTCCGTAATTTATCGGCGACGGCGACGCGAAGATCCCACAGTCCATGGCATTATTCGGGCCATCCTTCAAGTACACTCTCAAGTGCACACGCCACGGCAGGAAATGGAGCTGCTGAAGGGAATTCACTCTGGCCACAGCAAGCCCACGAGATCCTGTCATTTTACTAGCATCTCTTGCCGAAGTCGCCGTCAAGCTTTTTTTATAGGGAATCAGTGAATGTGTCGAGAATGTACGAAGAGTTTTGAGAAGTATTCATATCTTCATTCTACGTATTGAACAATCATCGACGATAGGTATTAATTCGGGTCAATTCCCAACGTAAAACCGGCGTATAATGTTTTAGATATAACATTTCATTAAAATACGCTATCCATTGTGGACACTCATCTCCTCGAAGGCAACAATCAAGCCGTTGAATGATGACGTGACCCGCGCAACCCCTAATAAACGAAGCGTCGTAAATCACAGAGGAAACAGGAGAGATGCTCAGATTTCATCTGGTCGTTATCAGAACTGCGTCGTAGCCAAGTGGTTTGCGCAGAAGACCGTCGTATGCGAGGGAAAAGAAAAAGCTAGTAAATACGGTGACAAGGCAAAGTGCAAACACAAAGACGAGACCGTATATATTTACTCGTACTTGATCACATAGACAAAGTCGCCTACGAAGAGAAGAGTTCCTGCGCACCCTGCGTATATTTGATAGTGCAATGGATTTGTTTGCCATTCAGCTCGAGGGATGAAATCGTTATGCTTTTGCACGTTTTTGTTGAGAAGATAGATGGAAAAATATATGAATGTGAATATTTCGTCGAATTGACTTGATGTATCATCATCTTCGTTACATTAAACTCGCGTCAAACATGGGAAAGGAACGACACGTGCTGTAGTACTTACTTTTTCCGTCGCGTAAAAAAAGTTTGATGATAGCTAGAGAAGAGTAAGAAAGGAAAAAAAAGAACGTCTCGTATGAGAAGAGACAGACACACGTAGCCAAAGCAAGTAACTTATATACGGCGTCATATTTTTTTCACGAAGAAACGCCATGCGTGAGAAGCTTTGTGCGACTTATACGGTGGTCTGGCGCATATCTACCCATTCCGATTATTTGAATTAAAATTAACTAACGAGTTATAACGAAGAATCACGAATCTACATAAATACATGGCTACTTCTTCTCGACGCTTACTAATTAGTTTAATACAAATTGCCAAAGCTATCTTACTAAGACAAATGTATTTAAATAGAAATAGAAATACAACTGAATATTATATTAAATAATTATTACGAAGATTCACTGAGTATTATAAATGCACAATGTATTTATATTTTCTATAATTCTTTGCGTATTAATGATGTATTCAAAATGGCAAACTGCATGTTTACTTATTAAAAACTTTCGTTGTGCATATACTCGGAATATTGTTTTCGAAGCAAGCGTTAGTAACCTGTTGCAGAAAGCGCATATATGCCGACGTGAATGTAGGTCAGCACGCTGTTACATTTGCTTGCAGGGAAACAATATGCGAGAGAGCTTAATTAGCGCGCAATAGTAGCCTTCGGCATATTTGGAAATTGTTTATCGTCATTGAATAAACACGCTACATGTAAACTTTCCGTATAAACTCTACGAGATTCTTGTCTCAAATGTACGAAAATAAACAAGACACTATTTAACTTTGATGTTACAGCAAACAAAAATATTACTAATTAGTACATGTACAAACTTTTCTCTAGTTCACAACGAACACCACATGTATTTCACGTTCGTAAAGCGTACCAATCGAGTAGTATGTACGGGACATATACCAAAGCAGATAGGCGGAGTCGTAAGCGATTATTGAATTGTTAATTAATTTGGATAATTAACGAACGATAGCTCCCCTCCCCCCCCCCTCCTGCGTCGCACACATGAGAGAAGGGCATATACGTCATATTAAACGCACATCCAATCGGGACGCATTAGGTATTCACTCTCCGACGAATAAGTGGATTTGGCTAACGTATTCGCGCGTTGCATTGCGTACAACTTCTAATTAGATTCTATCCGAAAGCTCGTTATCGCTCTCGAACTTTATTCAGATAGACGCTCTTTTGAAATTAGTCCTCATATCTTGCATTTATTGTGAATAATTAGTTTACCATTTATTTTTATAATGATCATTCGTATACAGTGGATCATTTCGCCGGCTTCTCCAAACCAAATAAATACGCGTTAAAAGTTTGCAAAATTAAGACTTGTCGAAGCACACGTGCATCTTCATATGCTTCAATCTCTGCGGTAGTTTTCATAGTCTTAGTCCTCTGGGGAAATTAAAAAAAAACACCCGAGTGCAGACTGATCGCCGCTGACAGGAGCTCGTGTGCAATTATTATGAGACAAAAAACCGAACTGAAAGTAATTGCTCAGTAGCGCGCAAATCGATCCCAACTAAACATTACAAGCGTGTGAACAATTTATTCAAAAGACGAATATTCGTAAAATATATGATTTTTGTTGAAAAATTGATTAAATTTTTTAATTATATACTTATCGGATGAAACTATTCTACACATTTTTCATAAGAATAATACAACTATAATTTCACCGAATGTTGTGTCCTTTACCTCATATATAATTAGATATAACTAATATGGATTGTTTAGTGATATAAAAATTTGGAGTTTGAATTACTGTCGCCATCTATAGTGCACCGCGTTAAGTTGCTATTCGACACTGAATGAACGTACGTTGATAAATGGTTTTTAAAATCAATATTATCTGTTTTTTTATAAATGAAATAATTCTTAATAATATTATTAACAATCGCAATATTAAGATTTTGCCGAAAATATATTGTTATATTAATATGATCTCAATCTTTGAAAAGCTGAAATTATATTTACGAGCAATCGGATTATTACAAATGCCCTTGGCTCTAATAATTGTTGACTTGTATTAATACATTTTAAGAGCAATACGGAGCTTCTCCAAAAAATTACAATTTGATGATTCGCTAATTTACGTAGGTACACTTACGAAATACGAAATACATGAATCAAATGACAATTTTCTTCGCAATTATAATCACACTCATAAAATTCTGTTTTCACAAAATTATCTAATCAATTAATGTGAAATATTTGCGAAAATATTCACTTCCATTTTCTGGAATAGATAACAAAACAAAACAGTCATTAAATTTATGAAAATTATTAGAATTGACGAGCTTGAATCAATATACTCTGTGCGTATCTAACCGAGCCATGGTATAAACTAACATTACCGGTTAATCACACCCTGATAAATTCACAGGTAAGAGTACAGTGTAAACATCCGATTATCAATTGAACAAGTGAAAATAAATTTTTTAATACAGTGTCTTATCTTGTGGTACACGTTTTCAATGGCGCTCATATTACAAGCCGTTATCCAAGCTCGTTTCATATCCGAACCGCCGCGCGCCAACTAACGAACAAAGATATTGGCTGTGATAAGCGCAAATCTTTTGCCGTCCCGAGCGGAGAATCTACAACAGGATTATCATGCGTTATATTGAAATTTTCACGAGATACACAGTGCGTACGCTTTGAATCTGCATTTGTAAAAAAAGACAACATTTCCGTTTGTTCACACTGCTAGTACTTTACTAATCTTGGCAATACTAATTACTTTCGTTATTTGTTTATCTTTTCAATATTTTCTATTTAATAGAATAATGCGATATCTCTAAAACTTTCCAAGGGTAGTTATACTCAACTTTTTGTACTTTTCATTTAGAAATAGGCGCGTGACCAGACTGTTCTATAAAAGTATACACGATCCGCACAACTGATCCTTTTTCTATTAGCGACATCTCTTCGTACTATTATAAGAAATAAAGTCAATTCAGTTTTGTTCATCTCTTGATCGGTATCGCTCAAGGGGATTTTCTTTGTTATCCGTTATTTCTAGTATTATATTTTCTGTTTTTTTGCTATCAACCGCTTTGTTGCGATTTCATGATGATATATGTATCATAAAGCATGATATATGTCCATTCTTGACGATTCTTTGATACCCGCGTAACAGTGTCGAAAGTTCTTCTCAATTCGATTAAAATATAAGGTTTGTGAAATACATACATTTAAATATATGGAATATTTAAATATATGAAATAACAATTGAAATATTTCATAGAGAATATCATTTTCCGAGTTGAAAACTAAAAACATTTGCACAATCTCTTGAATAAGATGAAAAATAGCATAGAATCGAGTTTCTCATTAATCTCATCAAAGAAATTCAATAATAAGTTTTTATAGATGATCCGATTAATAAGCTTACACTCGCAGCGTTGACTAAATAATTGACGAAGAAATTCTTTGTACACTATCTTCAATTTTAAATAAAATTGTTTTATCCTGAGGTAAATAGTTGTGGATAGATTAAAACTATTGTAATTTACCTGTCGTACATCAATTTGACATAGACGCAAGTGATAGATAATGAGAATACAAATTAAAGTTTTGTGTGTTTTTTAAATATGACATACTACTGATAATGTATGATAGGTAATGTTAATAATTATCATTTTTGTACTCACAATTACAGTGGCTTTCAAGATAACATTACTTCAAATATTTCGAAATCAACATAAATTAAATTAACAAACACATCGAGAAGTATTGTCGTAAGTGGGCGTCTGAATAAGTAAACGTAAAACAAAAAAATTACAAACATCATCGATTAACACGTGCAACTTTAACATAATGACGTCAGATAGCGACTCACAATTTTATTGGTTGATACGTTACGTTCCCGAGAAATACCTGACTCCTGTCAAAAAAAACAAACTATCGCGAACAACGCAGCGTAGGCGAGTCGTCGGGGGTTGGAAAGGAGAGAAAAGAGCGCGCCGCCAAGCGCGCTCTATACCCTATATAGCTGGCTGTCACGGCGTCGGTTCCCTCATTCTCACTGTAAGAGTTGCACGCGCTTGGTGACGAATTTTTCCAATTTTCGCTTTCTAGCGGCGAATACAAACGAGAAACAAAAGAAAAAGAGGACGAAGGAGTTATATTGGAGATACGAGGTGGGACTATTAGTGAAGTGAACTAGCCTCGCTGATCCATCGCAGCAACAAGTGAGTGTACCACCGACGACTTGTAGCTACACGCCAGCAACAGGCTGATTTGGATTTTGTGGCAATTTGTTTTTTCAATTTCCAAGGTTTGTTTCGTCGTTTAATTATATATTTAAAGGAAAAAACACGTTCTGTAAAAACGGTTTTTGGGATCGTTTCCTTAATAACGTCAAAATTACTATATAACTTCATTTAGTAGTTGTTAAAAGAAGTTGATATTTTTAGCAGATATTTACACAGTTATCTTCGGACTTATTTGTATAACGAATAAGTTGAACATGATATATAAGCTTTTTTATCAGAATTTCCCCTCAAACCGAGTTAGTTATATCCAAGAAGCTGTAAGTGATTCTACGAAAATAGGATATTTCTATTACACGTTGGCCGAAAGAGTTTAACCAAAAGAAAAACAAAAGAATTTTACTAAGCAATAATTTGTAATTCAAAACATTTTCATTTGATTAAATATCATTTTAAAATATGGCCCCTATATTTCCGTTATAACAACATTATTTGTCTTTATTTTCTTTACAAGGGAATGCAGGAAAATGTTCATTTTCTACGTAACACTATGGTATAAGTTATTTGCTTTTACTTACACACCCGTATAATCCTAAAATAATTGAAAAGATAAGTTTGGTCGTCACAATCGATTAATCCTACTAATTTGATTGCCTATTTCTATTAGACAAAGGTATTTCTAGTTCAAACGAAGTATTTTTTCTCGATAAATATCGTGAAAGCTCTATATGAAGTTTTTCGTTTCGTAATTAGACGTTAATTCCATAATTCCCATCAAATTAAACGGTTACTTTACGGCATCGTATTATTAAATACGACTCTGCAAACATTTCAAAACTTCCTTGTAGTTTTCATATATTAATTAAATTATTGGATTGGCTGGAAAATAGTTTGAGTAATTAAAATAAATATTTAAATGTTCGATATAATAAAGTTCAGCTAATTTTGTAAAACTGTAATAACAAGTACAAAATGTGTTCTTTTCTAATATAGTAAATAAACGTATGGGATTAACTAGTACTTGCACTACTCTGCTTGCGCATAAAATTCGCTCAACAATAACATAATCATTATTAAATTATTGTGCATTCATACATTTTTCATCTAAATATGTACTAAACAATTAGAAACAGAATTTAAAGTCGAGTGCAACCGAGTTACAGATAAGAGAATTGAAAATCCAACGTAATCTGTCTGTTATCGGGTGACGGTTTATTAAATAATTGCTGTTGGTATCCGCAGGAAATCCATAATATGCAAGATAACTATACGTCAACAATGACGACTGAATCTTTTCTCAAGTGCAATCGATGAAAGTGAACTGTATTTAACAGCCGATAAGACGATTTTCTTTTTGCGATTGATGAGAATTTCCATGTCATAATTGTTTGAACTTGTCAAGATATCAAAGATTTGTCCACAAAGCAACAAGTAAAAGCAAATACATCACTTTCAATCAGTACTTTATCGTAAAATAGAGCACTTGACTCATTATCGTCCACTACGCAATCCATACGACGCCTAATATGCGACACGTGAATTATCCAATGACTTTCGTAAATGAAATTATCCATGCTTTCCCGGCTAATATGAAGAAAATTACAGCGGCGAATCGGAAAGTTTTGAATGAACAACACTTTCGTAATAAGCCAGCTGCTGCTGTGAGTCACTTCAAAGTAATACTACCAAACGTAACGATTGACATTTTCATAAAATTAACACTTGCACCTTACGAAGTATAGCGTAATTTGATTACTCACTTATATAGTGTAAAATGCAATGTACGAGTCGAGGACTACGTCACCTCGTTCGAGTGACAAGCCAATAATCGTCTAAGGATAATACTAGGAATCTTATATCAGTAACCTACGTATGTGGCCATAAGAGTCACAATTTAATTTCACAGGTTGTCAGTCGCCTACCGAGAATATCGGATCGACGTTAATTTCATAACTCGTTTCGCGTATTATGCCTGATAAAGATATAAACTCTTACCTTTCATTGCTGGAATATGGAGAAATTATACTTTTTCTCCATAACAAAGATAAATGTTGTGCTTACTGTCAGGTGATCCGTTTATCTTTTTGTTGCTTGATTATAGATCGTGCAGTTGTTCTAAAATACTATATACGTCTGCGTAAATTACATAAAACTATTTTGAATTCTCGTATATATTATTTAAACGATATCCGATCTAGAGATTGACATCTAATATATTGAAAGAAAAAATCTATTTGATAGACAATATGACAAGAGACCGTTAAAAGTGTACTATATGATTATTTGGTATTTGAGTTTTTGGTACATTTTATTTTCATGGCATAAGAGCTTACACTCGATGCATTTACAATATAATTTGGAAGGATTGTACAAATGTATAAATGTTATTCGGCAAAATAATGTAAAGGATGTGAAACATGTAACTTATGAAAGTATGAACTAAAATTTAGCTTCGTTAGTTTCGCCTCAAACCCTTCTCGTGACGAAGTAAACGACCGTAGATATTTTGATACTGAACGTTTGCTTCAATTAAATTGCTTAATTTAGCATACATTAAGCTAGTTCGTGTCGTTAACACGAAATGACAGATTGAACCTATTACTTGACTATGACTATAAACAATTTGAAAATGTAAGAGTAAATTGCAATATTTCTGGAAATTTTATGCTAAGTTCATATCAAATATGAAATAAACCAATACAAGTATTTTTTTTTTCTTTTAAAAGTGTTTTTATACACGGTAACTTTTTTTATTAAAAAATATAAGAATATTAAACATAAATTGGTTTTATTTAAGTGTCAATAATAGGTTCATATTTTCCTTCAGTCTATTTGTTAAAGTAGGCCTTAAAAGCGATTTCGATCGTGGGGAGAAAAAAGACGTGATTGTGACCTCTTTTTTGTTCTCATAAAAGCGGATAACAGGCCATGTTTTACGATCGTACTGAGGAGCATAATCAGGAAAAGTCGACCATCCCAGTATAAACATGAGTAACTGCAATTCAACTTGAAATTACTTTTTACTGCACTCTTATTGTCTCTTTGCAATTGTGTTGAGCACGTGATTTACGGGTTTCATTTTCAATGTTGCTGTAAAACTTTTTTAGGCACTAAATAATGTAGACCAAGTATTTGTTTTACTTTTAAATTTTACATTTGTCTAAGAAAATACGCCGAGCTAGGATGCAATTTCAGTAAAGCGAACTTTACGAGATAGCTAGCGCTTTTTGGTATGATGCTAAAGTGACGCGCGACTGAAACATAATTTCACGAAGGATCGTGCCTCGCGAGAAAATATAAGACTTTAACCACGAACACAAATCCGATTGTTTGCTACAGATGTATTTTTTCATAAGGCATTATAACAAATGTTTTATTCAAGAATTTCACTTATGTATCCATTTCAATTTACATTTAAATAAACACAATGTAGTAATAGATCCAATTTTATAAATTTTATAAATTGTAATTGAGCGATGACAAAATTACAATCCTAAATTATTATACACGTTTGATTTATTAATTATTCTGCTATTGTAGATATGTTAGGTTAGTAAACAATTTTAAAAGTCAATACATTTTTATTATTTTAAAAGATCTTGCTTGTTTTGAAAACTGCAGATTTCGTTATAAAAAGCAACACTGATGCCATTGTCAATATTTGTACATTAAGAACTTGCACGGGAGCGACCAAAATATCTAGCATAAATATCCGTCATCTCTCCACTGCCAAAAAAGTTTGAAAATAGCATAGGACGCCTGAGGGGTGTTTATCGGTTAAGAGGTTTTGCGTTAAGTGTCGTTTCTAACGCATAATATAAATCTTTCATACAGAGTAGACAGCTATTTTGAATAATTTTAGTTTGTGTTTTCATTCCATTAAAATTAAGGCTCGAGTTTATTTTTTGTTCAAAATTCAAACTTGCTTGCAGTCTGAATGGGTAAACGAACTAAAATATAAATTAAAATTAAAGTCATTGATCAACGAAGTTTCACGAAGAGCATTATATAGAGTGAAAATTTCATAACGTAGACATGATGGAATTTGTACGCTTTATTTCTCAGATTTTCTCCGGCTTGGGTCTACAATCACGTGCGATCTCATATAATAACCAAAGTTTTTATAATTCAAAGTAATTCAAGTTTAGTCGGACAAAAAAGGTAGAGACGCATTTAACTTTAGAAATATTAGAGTTAACAAATGCTTAATCAACATAAATAGGTGGGCATGTTCATATAAAAGTAAAACATTATACTCATAATTAAACAACTAATCAAACTTTTTCATGCGAATACTGAGGAGTAACGAAATTGGATGTACTGAATGATAGACATTTTACTTTTAATTTAATTATGGATATCTAAAAATCTAAACTATTAACTAGTTTTGAAAATAAAGAATTTTTTATTAAGGATTTCAGGTCAGAAATAACTTTACAAAAAATGAAGTCCATCAAAACGACGCACTTAATTTTCTTATATGTACTGAGTGTCCTATACGGCTCGACCAATGCAATAGATGATCCGGTATCGTCACAAGATGGTACATTTTCAGATCCTCGAGAGCAATCAGTAGGGGGGAAGAGGGTTTACGAATTTCGCTCAGAATATAAAAGACTTCCACTATTTCAGTTCGGTCTAGGCAAACGCATGGCACCAGATTATGAAGAAAAGGTTCGTAGTTATCCAATATTAGTAAAACAGTATGAACTGAGGAAAAAAATGAATTTATATTCACATAAAGAGGAAAAATATATTTTTATAGAGAACAAAACCACTGAGTTTTGGTCTAGGTAAAAGAAAGCCAGGATATGTGTTTGGTCTTGGAAAAAGGAGCAACTACAACGAGGATGATTACTCGGACGAACTATACGATAATTCTGCTTCGGAGAGTTATACGCAGGATAAGCGTACTGAGAGTGGCTTTGCTTTTGGTTTAGGTAAGGTCGCATCATAAGAATTTGAGCCGTATACATATTAACGAACTTGCGCGTTATTTACGAGACATTATTCTATGAACGGTCATTTAAAATCCTGTCATCAACCATTGCAACCATAAAAATGAAGATAATATCACTTGCCATTATTTGCGGTTTGAGTTCGTAATTGTACATTTTTGTAAGAATATCAACAAACAGTATGTAAATTAACTTTTTGTACGAGTATAATTTTCTCATAAAATTAGTATGCATTACTCGATATTAGACAAGCACCCAATACTCCCAACTAGCAATCCACTCATGCGGAATTGCCTACGCGTAAATTTCTATTTTTGCATCTCCACGTGTCTGAAAAGTGATCTCCATCATCTCCCCAATACACTTAAACATTCTCATACGTCTTTTTTTCTTACAAATCGTAGGTAAGAGAGATGACGACTCGAACAATTGGTTGCATAAGAAAAGGATTATGATGGAGTACGCCAAAGCTAACTTTCCTTTCGGCTTAGGTAAACGTTATTACGAGGATAAGTACGACGATGGACTTTTTGGATAAAAGAATTCTTATGCCTGTTTAGAATGACAAAGTGAAAGATACGCGCGGTCGCTGAATACCAAAGCCAATTATTGTTTTATGAAATACATTTGTTTATTTATTTATTTATTTATTTTATCACTAGTCTCGTGGCACGTACTTATTTTTTTTCTTTTATTTGTGCGTGGTGCCGGCAAAAGAAAGAAAAAAAAGTCTGCGTTTGTAGAGAAAAAAAATGTATTCTTTGCCTAGATAAGAGACATATGCCATTATTGTTATAGTATTGGTGTATGCTTTTACGCCGAGATGTCATAATATACGCACAAACACACGTTCTGAATTGAAGTTTTAATCGAGTACTGTATGTAATAGTGCTGCTATGGAATAATAAAAAGATGTGAATGCATTATTGTTTATATTATTATTCCGAAGCTCCACTGTTATTGTAATTATGTATTTTATTATTTGTACAATATTATTTATCAAATAGATTCTTTATTTGATATCGACAAAGTTCACGTTACATAAATTTGTACTATATATTTTATTTGCTTATAGTAAATTATAAGAGTATAACAAATTATGCGAATGAATAAAAAGTGAGATTGGCACAAGCACGTAAATTCATAACTTAGTTAGAATGTATAATATACTTTTTCCAATTGATCTCAACCATTCACGAACAAATTGTTTCCTGAATAATGAAAATGTATATTAGACAAACAATTGATTAAATAAACAAAATTCCAATATAAATAGATTTACCAATGTATTTGCTGATTACCCACTGACACTTTTTTATGTATAATGTCGAGTCGACAACCGCCGAGTAAGTGACATTCGATGCTCGAATGTAAACGCCCCCTCAACTTCCCAGTCACGTAGTCAGTCGTGAGCATGGAGCTTCATTGGAAAGCCATCGTTTTATTGACGACAATAATAAGCTTCGAAAAAGCTGAAAGCACCGTGAAACAATGGGCTGGCGATTGGATTGTCGACTGGGAGAATCCAAAGAATTGGTTTGAAGGTCGAGTACCAGAATTGGATAGTTTTGTAGTGTTCCCGGTGGAGATGCGACATGCCATTGGGCTACCAAAAACGGGTAATTTTCGATTTAGTGGAATTCAGTTACCAAAGAACGGCTTCGTTTCTTTGCCTGAAAATGGTCGTATTGCAGTGAGTATGAAATATTATTCTACACAGAATGTTAATTTTGCAGTATCTAAAAACCTCCAAAACCTACAAATATACTATAGAACAACATCGTATTGGCGTTAAAAAGTACATTAAGATTATACAACCACACATTAATAAGTGAAATAAAAAGTGAAAATATTTGATCTTCTGTTATTAAATAATGCATGTGACATTAACTCCAACATTTGCGCTTTCATAAAGTGATACCTGTTTTAAACAGCTATCCAAAGTTCTAGTGGCTAATATAAGGGCAAGCTCTCCATTCAATATATATATATATATATATCAGTTGTGTACTTTTGAAAAGATTATTATTAAAATGTAGAAATAAAATTTAATAGCATATCGCGACGTTTCCAAAAAATGTTGCGTTATCATACCATTAATAAACTAACCCACTAGATAAGCACTGACCAGAGCATCGAATCGCGTTGGCTTTGGGAGATGACATTCTTATGGATAGACCCACACATGTGGAATGTATCATCAGAAGCAGTACCATATCTGGAGAGGCTACCTTGCCAAGCGGATGTGGTAGTTCTCCCCGAGAAATCGCATGTTTTTACTATGCGACTACCTGCTTCGAGAAATCTTGAGGTTCAATCAGTGAGACTAGCCGATGAGAATACTAGTCTCACAAGATGGGAATGGGGCGAGATGAAAAAGCGTACAGAGTTTCTTGGTAGCCGGTTTAACATCGAGTAAGATAACGAAGCTTTTTAATTTTATTTTCTAAATGAATTTCTTATTAAAATATTGTCCGTAGGTATAGTCCGCTTGGTGGTTGTGAAAATTGTCCTTGCCAAGAAGGCGATATAAGTAAATATTGGGAGGAAGTATGTGACGTTATGCGACCCAGATGTGGATCTCCAGTTTGTGAATACCCTTTAACGGTTGTACTTTTACGATAAGCATAAACTATTTATTAATTTTTCATTAATTTAACATGTTTACGACAAACTCCAACAGGTAGAAGGTCATTGTTGCTATTACTGTGGAGGTAGGATTACACTTTCGAAAAAAGCTCTACTAAGTACAGCTCGCCGAATAACAGACAGAGCATTGCGTTCTTACGCGTCCTCGATCAGTTGGTACACGAGAGTCACGTCTGGGGGCGATAATGAAATACTAATTACAGAGAACTATCGGTATACGGGAGCAGACGTTATCATAGCTCTTCGTGAACTCCAAAATGCTCTCAAAGGTAATTTTCTATTAAGAAAAATAATTTGTTATGGAGATGATGCATTACAAATGTTTATAGAGCAATCGATGGAGATACTGTATATTGAGAATTCAGGCGATCCACTATACGACTATCGACTACTCGTTACTCTCAGTCCTTTGTTGGGTGGATTTTTTATAGTAATATGTCTGACCCTGCTGTTATGCCTTTCATTTGGCTACTCATTTTCTCAGTAAGTATACGCTCATAAAACTTCTTTAATTTGAAGAATCATAGTGTGAGACTGAAACGACAAACGGAGTAAACGAGATTTTACGAATTACGGCAAATTAGTACGTCAGAAAAAAGTAATCAAAGCTCAATTTTTATCCAAGTCTGTACACGAAAGTAGAAAATAAATGAAACTTCTTATAATTGCAAAATTTGTTCGAGATTCACACGTCAACGTCTATTAGAAAAAAGAAAGTAACAAATATAATGAAAGTGCTAACTGGTATAACGAGAAAAACGTTCGATATCCTATTGGCAGATAAGCTTTTACTAGCGTGTTTTGACTTTGAGCGTTCAAATTACGAAGCTGTGACGCCCTTAATACACGAGATCTTGGCAATTAAAATGTTGTTGCTTTACGATATCTGACGTTCAACAATTCATCTTTCCCTAGATAAAAAACACACACGACTAGTGTAAAAGCAAAGTTTTCGTAGAAAATGTTTACAAAATAAAAAAATCTGGCATATATATAAATATGGAAACAATATCATCCATCTATAAATAGCATTCAATTAAACTGTATGAAAAATTCATGCGCATTTGTCACTCAGTCGTGACACACAAAATAAGGTTGGATTTATTTTAATTTAAGAAAAGAACCGCAACGAAGCTCACATTACCAATTGTCATTTTTCCGTGAATAAGTCTCGAGTTTCCAAATATCGCTACACGCCCGCTTTTAATTAGTTCGACTCTCCCTTAAGGAAACGCGTGTGCGCTAAACTAATGTTTATTTCATATTCCGGCTGGCGCCTAATAGTGTTCCTACGAACTCGATTTTCCGTTTCAAGAACACATACGTCGCTTTCTTAATTGCAGAGTAAATTGCCAAGAATTTACTCAGTCCAGAATTTTATTATTAATATTTTACATATTCAAAATGATCGTTCCACGAGATTTTTTAATAATAACTATTGATAGGCTTTAAACGCTGGAACTTTGATTTAAAATTTGTTGCTGTTATCAATGGCTCGTTAATTTTTTATGCCTCGTTCCAAACCCATACTCTACATAGTTAGATAACTCTTAAATTTTTAAGGTTTAATGTCTATGCATACTCTACTTTGACAATTACAGAATATGGGAAGTTATCCGAGAAGTATTTGCAGTCATATGTCTAGATAATCGAATAAACGGCATCAGAAAGAAATCCTTCACGTTTGCTCGTTTCGAGAACGTGTCTGAAGGCAATGTCCAACTTTCCGAAGAAGCAAATCAACATACTGAAAGCGGCGAGAGATTTGAAAACCCACTATACAGGTCAACCAAAAGGCGCAAAAGCCAGGAGGCCAAACCAGTAGATTTTCAAACATCCGTAAGTTTGACTGCACTGCAGCAGTCCATAGACTTGGATAACACTGAAGAAATTGAGATGGATATTGAAAATTTGTGAAATGGCAATTCCACTTAATTTTATAATTCAATTTTATTTCAAAAATTTAATTTTATCTATTAAAAAGCTATGCAATTGATAAAAATGCTTGTTAGTTAAAAGACCAAAAAGTTTTTTTTTTTTAATAATATTTTATCGGATTGTTAAGAAGTGATGTATAATTCAATAAAAGCATAAAATAGATGTATTTATCGATTTATTTAGGTACTATCAGCTTTTCCCAATAACAAAGTAATTTACGCATATAATTGTTAATCCTGTTAATTCAAAACTACGAATTCGTTTTTTAGTATTCAATTATTAACTCTTATTTAAAAATATTCTGATAATTAGACAACTTTTCTAACGAGATACAAATAAAAATATCTCCATGTTATAAAAAATTCGGATGAAGCAGAAAATAAAAAAAAAGTCAATTATATATCAGTTTATCTGTCCGCGAGAAACTTAATACGAGGTATACTCGACGAGGATCTTTCGTCGATCGCAACGACGATAATAAACAATCAAGGAAAAGCACGTTTTGATTAAGCTCTTCGAGGTCAATTACTCTTTTCAAGTCCCCTTAACTCAGGATAGATCCTCAGTGCTATTTTTATAGTTGACGCACTCGTTTCATTCCGCAAACTTCTCGGTGTTTTCATTGACATTAATAGAAGATCATTGTTGCCTTCAAATTGCAATTGACTTTGGTAATCTATGAACGATGAATCCTTTCTATAGCGTAATAAAAAGAACACTATTATTTTTCAAAGTATTCAATAAGATAAATTACTCGTCAACGTCCTTGGCTTTTATTTATTAATATTACTATCCTTGAATACGCAAATAATTGTAGTCTAAAACCTTTTTATTGACTAAATAGAAATATATAAATTTCTAAAATATTAATTACATATAGTTTTACATATAAAACTGCTCAGAAGTATCAGGACATAAATGAAAGGAAAAAACAAATGTAATATTGAGCCACACGATTTTTATTTGTTTTCTTATTGTCGGATAACACCCAGTCAATCTATTTAGTGAGGTATGTATGCTAAAGTAGTAATATGTTGCTGTACGTGACAATCATTTATTCACTTAGGCATACATGCAGCAAAAAACAATTCTTTGAAAACATATAAAACGTCGTTAACAGATTCTCAATTATCCTTCGTAAGTTCCACATAATATACACAATTTCGTATCGCCCTCGCATACGGCTTATAGTAATAATATACTTTCTCTCCATTTTTTAATCACCTCTCACTCTTATAGTATATAAATAAAATATTTAACATTTACGACGCGCATCTTGAGCAATGCGTGCTGGACGCTTTTGGTGTACGCGTTCTTTGAAAAAGGAAAAAAAATGTTTAATGTGATAGTTTACAACAAGTAACACGAAACAATACAACTTGTATTTTTAGATCTTCGGAAAATTGATGGTATAGCCACTCATATATCTTTCTATTCTGCATATATATTTTATATATTTTCATATAAAATATATAAGTGCTATGCTATAACATGTATATAAAGTGAAATATATTATGTATATGAAATATATCTTTAAAATACGGCGCAAATATAATTTTATATTTTATAAAAACTTGTTATAGAATATATGATTTATTTTTCTTTATGTATATTCATCTCGTCTTTTGCTCTCAAAAAACAAACAACAAAATAAGTCTTTAAGATTGTATACTATTAGCATCAGCCCCGTTTAAAACAATGATCACCATTCGAAAAACTTTGTCAAGTGCATAGGTAAAATAGAATGAAAGATCATGAATTCTTCCTGGCATAATATGGAAAAAAAACGTAAACATAGATATCTCATGAAAAATATCATAAAGATTTGTTTGCACCAATATCTATGTATAATTTGTCTTACATCGAGATCTTCGACAAGATTATGTTGACAGGAAAATTGACAAAATTTGAACATTTAGAGTTGCAGTTAACATGAAGTGTACTTGATTTCAATTTTCTCATGGAAAAAAAAACAAACAAGTTAAATGCGTTCTTTCAATCACACACTCGTTAAACGTAAAATTAATAATAAAGAAGGAATGAATAAATGGATGATGTAAGATGAAACAATATCAATAATATGCTAATCACTTTTGCACGACTCCCGGGCGATTTGGCAACAGTCCATTATCAAGACATTATTACGACGAGAATTTGTTGGTCGCGCAAGGGGCGGGGAGGGGGAATAAGGCATGACTCGATAAGAATGTGTCAGCACTCGTCGCCTTGTGTATACGTTCAAACTCTCTATGTACATCATCAACTCTCTATTATACTTTCAACAGCATTATTCTTATAACATCTGTCGATAAATGAGCCGAGAGAGAGAGCAAAAATCTCGGATCACTTTGAAAAAAGTTTTTCTCTTAGCACTACGACAAGGTGATAACGGACGTTCCCCCTTTTGTCCTCAATGTATAAATCGTGGCGTACATAAGAGCATAACTCGCGGTCCCTTAATCCCTAACTAATAGAAACGCTGCGTAAGAAAAAAAAAGTTTTATTCGCTGATTTTTGTTTGTTTGTTTTTTTTCTAGGTCCCTTATAAGAAATACGCATTCTCTTTGGGGCTGCAGGTACGCGCACGTTACACGAAGAAGGCCACAAAACAAGTCCGTATACGACAATTATCATATCAGTACAAGCTCGCAAGCACCGTCGGCGGTTGCTTTTATTTTTTATCTAGGAAGACTTTCACTTTCGTTGAATAAACGCTTGTAAACGTTGCAGCTCCTTCAGTAGCTGGCGGTTTGTATTCTCCAGCGCCATTAACTTTTCCCGATAGGTGCTATTCTCGTTCGTTAAAAGCGTTACTCGCCTTTCAAGTCCGTCCATGTATTCCTTCTTCTTTCTACGAGACTCTTGGGCGGATATCTGCATGACAATGACATTTTTCAGATGAGTATCAGAGTCGTGTGAAATTTTTCAAGTATCGAGATGTTATTGTACAAACCTTATTCTTTATTTTCCTACGGACTTTTTTTAACGATTTCTCCTCCATCTTGGTGAGGGGCAATTTCGTGGGCACGGGAAACCCTTCGGCTACCAACGTTCTCTTTTCCTCTTCAGTTAATATGAGGATGCCCGTCGAACCCTTCTATAGCGGCAAAATATTGATAGATCAGTAAAAATAAATACATAGTGTACTAAAATTCAATAAATATTTATAAAAAAAAATAAAAATGTTTAATATGAAATTGAAAATCAAAAAGTAATAACAAAAAGTATACAATAAAAGCGACATCTTACCGGTTGGCAGGAGATCAACGGAGTGTGTATTGGCTGACGCGTGCTAGTGACATGCTGACTGATAGTGTTGCTAGTTGTGACATATAGCCTTGGCTGTAGCAAACCTCGCAGGTTTTGCACGTGGACGGATGCGAGAGAATCCCTTCGTTCAGGTGAACACGAGGCTGAGACGGTACCTTCACTATCGGAGCCCGAGCTACTTGGCGGCGTAGGTGGCAGTTCTTGACTTGACGTCTGATCAACAGCGTCGTCTTCGCAACCCGTCACATGATAATCCTCGACTTTGAACTCCTAATTTAAAAAATTACAATTATCAATTAGATCGTGATCGGTGATCGGATTTGTTGTAATACCTTGAAAACGATATTTAAGATTAACCGAACACAAAGCTACATAATAAACGTTTGAATAGAAATTGGTCACTCCATTGACGGTTAAAAATAGCTTTTTTGCACAAAAGAAATATTATGCATCGAGACAAAAAAAGCAGCCTGTTATTCCTCAATGTTTACGACGTACAGTCGCTTGTAGACAAACTCGAAAATGAAATAAAACTAAAATTCACTAACCATCAGTAAATCATCTTCGTCCTCCTCGCTATCACTACTCTGCGAGCCAGCGAAAGCTGTTAGATGTAAATTTTGCGGTGAGATAGCAGTAGTATTTCTTTCTTCGAGAAGCATTGTTGGATCGGATGCACATGGACTACCAGGCGCACTAAGAGGTTCTCCTTTGATGATCGTACACTTATCGTTAGTTGTAGTCGTAGTTGTAGTTTCATCGTCAGCTTCGTCCTGCCTTATATTACATTGCGGTGTAGAAATAGGTTCCGACGTTGAACGTGAGGAATCTCTGCCTGATGCGGTGTTCATCGGGATCGCTGGGTAACACTCCTCTTCCATGTCCGTCACTGCAACAATAATGCATAGTCGTTTAGTAGTCGTATAACCGATGCATGCACGTGATTCATTTGTGGCGATAGATGAAGAGGATGCACAGAGATATAGAGTTACATAGCTTTTGGAATCGCGCCATCAACGTATTTATATACGATTGATAATCATACGATTGTCAGATTGCAAACGACACCATTCGATGTGTGATGCTTAAATGTCGTTATCTTATACTCTTTGTGTACGGCTTGCAATGAGGCCGCATATATCATTGGAATTGTTTAGCGCGTATTTGTTGGAGAAAATTTTACTGTTTGTAGCGTCGAGTATTCTCGCTGTTCTCATTCGCTTGGAATTGCGCGGGTTATTTCGTTATCACCGGCAATTTAGGTGTGCATCGTACAACAACCTTATTAAAGGTATTCAAACGCATTGGGAAACCGGTTTGCAAGTCGGCACGGCATAATTAAATGAATTATTAAGTAGCACGTGCTTTGCGTTGGACAACAAAAAGGCATTGTACATTCAATTCTAAGCGCTTTTTTAAGTAACTTTAACAAATCATTTAGAAAGAAGCTTGACTAAAACAGATAGGTAATCAATTTCACCTGTTTGCACTCTCGAGGCTACCGACCGATAATCAATCGGATAAAAATATCTTGAAATATAACAAAATTCCCGGTGGAACTGAACGACAAGATGATTTGAACTATTATATAAATTGTATATATTTTACTGGAAATGCACGACCTTGTCATAGAAAGCTACCTTAGCGGCAAGAAGTATCGATTAGGTATCAATCATTGTCGAAGTGACTAACTATAAATGGTCTGTCCAAAAAGATAAACAGACAATTTTCTATTTTTAAAATTAAACTAAGGTAGGTTTTTAAATTCTAGTGTATGATTTACGTTAAACTTCAAAATTGATCATTTTTTCAACATTTTTTATAGAAATACTTTGCGATTTAGCAGTAGGTATCCAACTATTAGAATAAAGTTTTTTATACCAGTACAATAGAAATGTAAATATCTCGTTAAACTGACAATTAAATCATTGAATATTTCTTGATGCAATTAGCGAAATTTCAGGAAACAATTAAGCGTATAACGTTAAGACAAACTTTACAAAATTGAATGAGCATCTCTGGAACGTATTATCAGTATATTAACTTTTCTCGCCTAACAACGTGCTAACGAGGTAAATTTACAAAATTGCGCAACCTTGCTACTGATGTTACAGTAAATATAGCATTAACGTTGGCGGACGGTTTGCTTCCAAACGCTATGCGAGTACCGTGTTTTTTTACGCGTAACACCATTATGTAGCCAAAATACTATTCTTTAAGTAAATTTTTGTTGATAGATTTGAACTTGAGTGGGATTTTAAAAAATAACTAGAAGATATGATAATTTTGTTTTGATGAATAAAATTCCTTGTTTCCCATTATAACATTCTTTCTACCTGCTGCTATCCCTTAAAGCCATTCAGCCTAAATTTATCTGATGAAGAAGACTCAGCCACTCCCGCTCTCCAAAACTCGAAGTTTTTCTAGATACGGTCATTCATAAATCGTAGTCTCATCCATTGACCGTGGAGCTAAAAGTTTCCCACAATGAAAACTCACCATCGATCCTGCTGGTTTCACTGCCAGTACAAGCAATCGGATGGCTGGTCTGTTTGATCTTCTGCACCCTGACCGCTGGTTCGTTGCATTGGACGTTTGTTCGTGGTGGACTGGATGCAATCATGCTATAGCTATGCTCACTCTTAATGGGCTTTGAGCCACCTAAAGCAGCATCGGTCATCAGTCGATCCCTTAATATGACGCCACCGCACGACGACAACTGTTCAGCCTCATGCTCTTCCATTATCCAGTCGTCCTCGTTGCAGATCAACACGTCCTCGTTAAGGCTCTATAGAAAAACCAACAATTCGAATACATTATTATCTTTAGCCATCTAGCGGGACTTTGGAATTCCAATGGGGTATACGTGCGTGCCTACTTGCACGTGTGGTATACGTTCTCTCGTCTAGCGTGTTGTTTCTTTTTCATTGTGTATGGGTTAGCTTTTCTGAATCGGTAATTTCTTCAGGTGTGGATGTAATGTGTTACGTGAGTGTTTAATCAGTGTAATTTACGATTATTAATACAGGTTGATTAGAATTAGAAAGACTATTAGGCATTTTTCGTGTTATATCGTCATCGAATATACGAAATAATCCCATTAGTCATTGAAATCACGTTGAGTTTATTTATGTCGCGATCAGATACACGACTCTGTAGATTGACTATAACGTGTCGAAATACTAATTACAAAAATTATTAACGTAGGCGTGTAAGCATGTTATCGATCAATTTTAACATTTCATCCAAGAATAAAAGCCAAGCAAATTTAGCAAAACTAATGAATAATTAAAGAACGATTCCAAAACAATCTAAAAAGTATTTCATCAATTCCGATTGTTTATTTATTTACGTGTAGCGCAATCGGCGTTTGGTGAATGCAAAATTGGCGTCGATGAAATAAAGTTATGGCGCGGACAAAAAAGAGAGTTTCGCAATATAGACAGTGAGTCATATTCCGCCTTTCGCGTTTGTTTCCTTTTCGCCAACGTCGAAAGAGAGTCGTATAACAGCTAGAGCCTATTCAGCATTTTACGCGTCGCACGCTTGTCGTTCCTGTCTGTTTCGTATTCTCAGTCGCGAACATACTAATTTTATATTAAAATAATTCAAAAATCTATAATATAGTACTAAGATAACTCATCGGTCGTAACGACAATTCCCTTATTGAGGATTTTTAATGTGCAACGCCGGTGACGAGAGAGAGAAAGAGAGAGAGAGAGAAATAGAAAATTTGTTTAACCGCAGTTAGTGGTACCGGCGAACGCACCGAGTATGTAGGGAGGTCAAGGACCGCGCGGTCAAGTTGAAGGTCTCGCGTGCGTGCCGCGCCGCTTGCTGCTGCTGCTGCTGGTTGCGGCTCTCTGTTGCGAGCGAAACTTTTTTTATACATATATCGTTGGAGTAAAACAAATTTGGTAGGCCATAGAGTTGAATGGGGGCATCGACTTTTTAGTATTAAGACCGGTTAGTTTGGTGACTTATTTTTCATGATAGTTTTGGCCTAGCAACCATTGAATTAACGAGTGACAAATATATCGGATTTGCTGAAAAAGTGTAAAATGGAGAACAGGTTTTTTGAAAAGTTTTTTTATGAGGAACTTAGCCATGCTGACGATTCCTAAATGATTTGTTCAAGTTTGATTATTTCAAAAACTTAAATATTAAATTCACGATGGACCATCGATTTTAATAATAAAATGAATTTGAAAATAGACATCGCACATAATGAGTACAAAGAGAAATAACAAAATTTCATCAAACACGATTCTCGGGTTAATTCTTAATTTTGAACGTTGTAATATCGCATCCTCGAAAGCTATATCAAATAACACACCGCAACAGATAACGACTTCTATTATTAAAAGAAATTCTACATTTAATCGAAAATAACACTTTCTCTCTACTCTCATCGTCGTACTAAACGCAAACATTTTTATCTCTCAATTTGGGCACTCTAGTGTCTTGTATACCTCGTATCAGCAGGTCCTAGAAAGCATGGTGATATTCCGGCGAGTAAGCATCCGCCGGATACGCTATCATTCTCCTTCAATTCCTTTTCTCTCTCTCTCTCTAGTTATTTCTCTACGATAAATTTCCGTGAGACTTTGGTGTGTGACGCACAGGTATTATGAGCACGCGACAATAATAATTTGACTTTGCGGCAGCGCAGTTGGTTGGTTTGTAATGAAAACTTGCCGATTCGATTATAAGAAGCTTATATACCAAATTATCGGGTGTTGATAAACATTGCAAGTCTATAACGGTACAAGCCACAAGGTAATGATTCCGTCTGGTCGATGACTACCAAAAAAGTCGCGGCAAGACAGAGAGTTCTTTAACCCCGAGCAAGGCGACAAGTAAAACATGCCAGGGACTCTATTTGGGCGGAAGCCTGGCCTAAGAAAGAGCGATAGAGAGTGAGAAAGAGAGGGAGAGTCAGTGAAGCCGAGCGAGTCACAGGCAGGTGCCTCTCTTGGAGAGTTACGAAAAAAGGTGAACGTCCTCCTACAGCGCGAGCGCAGGTATAAGAATGAAGAGGGGGACATATTTACCTTTAAAAAGCCCCGAAATACTAAACTTTGTGGGATGAGGGAGGGCATTCCATAAAACCAGCTTTCCTTTGATTTTTCTGAAAGTTTTAAGGGGGGTATATATAAATATATGTCTGTCACTTTATACAGGTGTATCGTCCTATAGACTTTTTGAACGTGTGAAACAGGTTTGCAATCCAAGAGAACCTTCGAACATACGATTTTTGGTTAGACGCCCGCAAGATGGCCACGCTACCGGTTTGTATAATCGTATCTCCCCCCCCCCCTCTCCCTCTATTAGGGGGGATGCGTACGAGACACGCCTGGGAACTACCATGGCGGTCAAGGCGTTTTTCGACTACCCTAACATAGATATTGATCGATTGGAAGAATGAGAGAAGCTTGGCTTAAAGAACGGTGATGTAATCGAAATTCGTGATGCAACCTACTACTAATTTGAAGTGTATACTGATATGAGGAGTTAGTTGTTATCAACTGTGCTCAAGTTCTAATCGCGCAGTATGTGTCTATGTGCACGTTTGAATTAATATTTTGGTAGATAGAACATTTCACATCGAAGATATACCAAGTTTTCAATTCAATCTACAAACGTACACATTTGAAAAAAATGTATATATGTACGGACTTCAGGTAGCTCTTGTGAAAAAAAGTGTTTTTATACTTGCTATTTGCAGATAAATTATCTAGTCATGCGTTTTTTATTCTTCTAACCAACTGCGAACATTCTTGAAGTTGAAAGTCAAATAAAAATAGCACTCATAAGCGTTCCGATAAAAATGACTTGTGAGCAATACAAATTGAACTTCAGCGATATTTAGCGCTCAAAACTACAAAAAAAGCGAAAAAAAACCACATTGATTCCCATTAGCTTTTAATAGGGAAAGTTGATGTCACACGTATAAACGACCTTCCCCCTCCTCCTTATCCACATTAGAAAAACTAGACTCATCGACATAAGATCCCTACAGTATATCAGCGATGGTATGCGCGCGATGCATTGCTCGCGCTCAAGGCCGCGACGCCGAAGCCGAGTTCTCAACTCCACTTGCCTTGCACTGCACGATGCCTGACTGTATGGGTATATATATATGTATATATATCTATATACGATGCCTACATAACTGTAAAGAGCCGGCGTGGGTTAACTGTAACGCTTTTGCACGCGGGCGCACGTGCAAACGACAATCCATAAAATAACCATTTTTTTTAACTTTTGTCGAAATAACAATTGCTGTCGTAGTGGAACTGAATACGAAAGCACCTGCAACGAAATTGAAATAACCGGAAGTACAATTGAAAAAAAAGAAAGGAAAAAAGAAAAGTGATATGTGTATATTGATTTCCCGGCCCCAACGCGCTATTTAGTCGTATGACGCAATAACCCGGCTTCTTGTGTTTATGTCTGTCTCTCAAGCGTGGGATGTCCCCTCCCAAAACTCGCACGCTACCAAAGATAAAAGGAAAACATAAAACCTTATCTTATATCGTTATCGGTGGCATTTGCAGGGGAAAACCGTGCCTACCGAAGATTCACCTTATGTGTGTCCACGTGACGAACTCGTTATTTTCAACTGAATTGTCGTTGCGCAAAAGTTTGATAAGCCGTGTACAAGTGTGTGTGTATATATACATATATATATGTATGTATTAATGTGTATATATATACCTTCCGACCCAATTTTCGTCGAAACGATAAGCTCTCGAGACTCGATTCGTTCGAGATTATTAATTGTTCACGAACTCTACATAAGGATGTTCGCCGTAGAAAATGCATTGAGGCTATATATTGTATGTTTATCATGTGCACAGCTTCCCGCACACGCGCGCGCTTGCTTTGGATTTTTCATTTTGTTCGCGCGCAAGTGTAGCGACGGAACTTTTATCGTTCTCGCGGAAGCGGAAAACGGGCACAACGTACACTAGCTACATAAGCAAAAACTGCTTGTTATCGACGATTCGTTTTGATATAAACTTGTAACACGCGCCGGCTTTTCTTTTTTCGTTCGCGTTGCGTAAGCATGTCTGTTTCTTTTTATTTTTGCAAGCTCAAAGTCCGCTCTTGAAAAAGATGCTAAAAGTGAAATATACTGCTCGAATGTCGATAAGAAATGGGTCACTTCTATTATATGCGCACACGATAAGAAGACCGAAAGAGAAAGAAAGAGAGAAAAGCACCTGTTCAAGCTTCGTTGGTAATCATTGTGTTTATGTTATATCGATCGTGAGAATAAATGTTTGATCGAGGTGCCTCCATAATCTTGCAACTACCGTAGAGCATAACATTGAACAATAAAAGTGTAACGCTATAACCTTTCCTCGTGTTATTTTTACCTTTGTAAAGGCGAGCTTCTTATCTCAATGAATTGTAAAGAAGAGGAATGGCGAAAAAAGATAAGAAAAAGAAACAATCACGCGTGTAATAATTGCATGATGTACGATCGTGAGGGCCAAAGTAAAAACGGTAATGTAATACAACGTACCGTGTCGACCGAACTGTCGACAAAGTAAGAATAGTCTCCCCAAATATCCTTGAGGTCGCTTGATCCTGCGTCGTAATATTCCATCATCTTCCTCCGGCGTAGGTATGTGTAAGTGTGCGTATGTGTGAATCTCTCTCGAGATATACAACCACCGGCTTTTTCTCTCTTCGTATAACTTTCAATTGTCGTTCAACAGCAGCAGCAGCAGCAGCGGTAGCCTTTCTCAATTCGTCACTCAACAGCAACACTGCATTGTGAATTCGGCCCTTTCACTGCAACACATTCACAAACACATCACGTATATGAAGAGGGTTACGAGGGTTGTAGAGCGCAGGTTTTCATCAATTATAACAAGCGAATATATACAGACTCGATCGATTCGGCCTACTTTCCTAGCTATATTCTGTACGATTCACGTGTGGTGTATATATACATCAACGCCGGTCAATGGACTCTAATATTGTTATTATATGCTCTTTAAATTCGCAAACATCGTATATATTCTCGTCCAGATGGCAACTAAGTTATCCCGTCTCTTTAACCAAGCAAGATTCGAGAGATAAGCCGGCGTAAGAAACGCATTGAGTGTCTTCTTTACTCTACATAATACTACAACGCGAAACGAAAAAAAACTACATCGACCTTAATTTGAAGCGCCAACTTTGAGCTTATTATCGCGCAAAGAGACTATTAACCCGTTTCCATTGCGCGCAGATCCACTTGCACGCGAATCAATAACAATTGGCAACGGTCTCATATATAATACATATATATATTTCTCTATCTCTCCCTCTCTCTCTCTCTCTCTCTCTCTCTACATGTATGAGTTCGCGAGCTTGGCTGAAAATAGACCGCGAAGCGGAAACGCGCGCTTGGCTGCTGCATCGCCCGCGCGAGCAAGTATATAGCAAGAGAGAAAGAGAGAGAGAGCAAGAGAGAGAGAGAGCAAGAGAGAGAGAGAGAGAGCGAGAGAGCAAGAGAGAGAGAGAGCGAGAGAGAGAGAGAGAGATAGAAAAGTACGAAAAACCGGTTTTTTGCGCCGGCAATATAGTCGTGCACCGGCGGAATTTCCCCCATTGCCGCTCCCGATAAAAGTACAACATCTGGAAGAGAAGTGCAAGCACGTGCATTTTTTTTCGTTCACAACACACACAATAATTCTCCTTACACTTTGTTTGCAAACAATAAGGTAACGATATCACGATAGTAGTTATCACTTGATCACTATAATAGAAATGAGGGAAAATTTTGGCATATCTAGCGAATTATCAAAACACAGAGAAACGAAAGTCGCGACGAGTACAAATAGAGCTTTTGCGCAAAAAATAAAAACATATTGCATTGCAAGCGCACACAATTATACGTGACCCTGCGCTGAAGAATGAACGCAACAGTGGTTTTGCCATATGGGCGAATTTACCTGTGAAAGCTTGTGTCGATAAAGTTGTGAACGAATATAGAACAGTCAAATGTTATCTGACTGTCGGTCAATCACAACACACGCGAGATCGCTTGGGCGTTGTCCTTTCGAATTTTCGCGGCGGCCGGGAAACAAAGTTCAAGCTGTGGGGAGGGGTATAGGGGGGCAGTCAACTTTTAAATATACAGGATGCCTCAGTCCGAACGCACGTGGTACTACGGCCTTACTGAAGCTCTTTTACTTAGTTCTCTCTGTCTCTTGTCTCTGTAATCTCTCACTCCCTCTTTCTCCCTCTATATGCGCTTTTAGCCTGGTGCTCGCGGTCTCTCTTGGGCTGCGCAGTACATGAGAAAAACGCCGCGCCGTCGAGCCGCCGACTCGGTCTCGACCAACCAACGTGAACCACCTGTTACTAACGGAGAGAGTCAGAGGCGTTCAAAGCGCCTCCATACGGCCGTGTTATTCAGCGACGAGTATCGATCTCCATATAGCCTGTCTGCAATGCGCCGCCCGCATATTTTACCGCCCCCCCCCTCGCCCCACTCCTTTGGCTTTCGTTTTTCCCATCAAACTTGGCATATATGTTGATACATAGGGAAAAACGCCCCCTCTTTGCAATTGTAGAGCTGTGATGACGAGGGTGCGAAAAAGAGCATTCGTTGTGTGTTTTTGTAATACGAACATATGTGCATACGCTATGTATGAGGAATGCGGGTCGAGATCGAAAGAGAAATTCATGCAGGAATACGAGATATCACGTATGGAAATGATGACGCGATGCTTTTCATGAGTTTTGTGTGAAATATATCTTCAGAATGGTGATTTATATTTTACAGAGGCAACTGTAAAGTGCATTCTTGTGCGCTTGACGAGGCCGCAATGCAATTGTTAGCCAGCCACGGAGATTTGCGCAATGGTAATTTGTGAGAATTGCTAGGATTGACATGATTTTTCTGTGATGATTTACTCATTTTTGGAGTCATTTAGCTTTTCAAATTGTTTCATTTTTCACGTCTGGCTGAATTGACTCAAAATTATTTTGGAGCAAACTTTACAAAAGCTGTTTATCTAACCATGAACTTCGTTATGTTTCTTCGTTGCTGTTTGATTTTTCGTTGACTTATTTTTACCGATTCGTATAATCGAACAAACAAAATACACAATGTAGAGCAACAGTCAATTTTGACAATGGTAAATTGAGTCAATTTTTCTCCGAAATAATACTGGAGCATTTCTGCCTTGTCGATGATTAAAATAACTTTCTACTTTTTTTCAAAATGATATATAAGTAGGCTGTGCATGCTTGCAGAAAAGGCAAATCAAAAAAGTGAATGGAAAGAATTCGCTCCAAGTCATCTTGGAGTGAAAGTACGAATAACGTTTTTTGCTTGTATCGATCCAGAAATTATGACGATTTTGCAAATTCGCATTTTGAAATAAAAGAATCTCTACTAACATACCTACTGTAATGTTCAACGCTGTGTGTAATATAATATTAGGCTCTTATAAGATTTGATAAAATACTTGTAAAACAATTGTTAGAATACAATTTTGAAGTATAAATAAAGGATTATTTTCCAAATAGCAGACATTTTGATTCAGCAATAAATGAGTAACAACGAGACAATCCCGCAGAGACCTAACACTCACACTTGGCTACACAGTCTTGGAGTAGGCGCGTCCGCTTGAGTGAGGATCTCTGTTTATAATCAGCTATTTTGAAAAAAGCGTCGATGACCGATTCAACGCCAAATCGTCGATGGAAATATATGCGGGTGTAATATACATATAATTGTACGTATGTAGTGTAATGCGGGTTGTCAAGAGAAAATCTGCAGCTTCAAATGCGGTACTTTTTACTTGTTACAGCTATGCTCAGTGCGATTCCCGCCTACCTATAACATGTACACATATGTATTCATACATTTGTCGATGCTCGCGTAGATGCCGATAATACTCGCCAGCGAATACCTCGAAAATAATGGGATTTCTGTAACGAGCCTCATTACAGTATTTTTAGTGGTCAAGTGATTCATAGATCGTGTGTTATTTGCAAAAGCGTCAATGACTTTTTGTTCAAATTAACTAGACATTAGGGAGTCGGTACATCGATGCATTCGTAAAATATGACGCTTGTTAGAGATATCGTTGGCAGTTCGAAGTATATGTTCGTCAGGGCTTGTCAAATGGATTTTTAACGAAGTAAGCCTAGTCTGACAAGGCCACTTTTGCCTCAACTTCCATTGTGCTTTCAGAATTGAATGGTACTTACCAAGATAAAAGCGGATATCTTTTCCTACTATCAAATCAGACGGAAAGATCTACAGATTCTAAGAAACAAAAACAGAAAACACTCCGCGGCACAAGTAGGAGGATCTATATCTGTTTTACCGATTGACTCGTCGATGACTAACACGGGAACGATGGAAATGAAATACAGTAATATAACAACGACACACGACTGCAGCGCGTATCAGTCGTTTTTTTATATCATAAATTATTTCTTTTAATTATTTTGAAAATGTTTAAATTTATTGCGTGCCTTGTATTATTCTGTGGAGTTTTCGCACAGAAAGGTCAGTCATAAAAACATGTCAAACTTCGTAGACAATTCCAATACATCTTTCATAACCAAATTACCATTGCGGGCGTGGCTTTATAAACAAGTGCATTTTAACAATAAACTCTAATTTAAAAAATGACTTAATTACTATCGTTCTTATTTAAAAAATATTTTTTCCTATAAATACGTCTGCCGATTTCGTTTTTACTCATTACAAGAACTTTAACGTTATAATCTACGATTTATTTCGATTATCAAAACACTGTTATTGTTATACGGAATTTGTTTTTCAATTCTTGTTTTACTAAATGAATATACATTGATTGGTAATATATTATTAACAGGAGATGCATGGTTATACTGCTATCGCTGTAACAGTAATCAGCCAGGGTGTGGCAGACCGTTCAACTGGTTATGGTACTGGGGAGAAACTTGTCCAGAATATGATGACAAGTGTGTAAAGATTATTGAGAGAAGAGGAGGTAAATATATCGAATCAATGTTCTTTTTTGACAAGTTTTTTATAAAATAATTTAATAATTAATCATTTACAGCTGAAACAGTTATTACTCGAGAGTGTTTGAGTGCCGTAAGAGGATTTCGGACCGATATACCAGCTGATAAATATGAAGGCTGTCGACCAGCTGCTAAAGATGTTCGATTAGGACATTATGTGAATAATTCAATTACTCAATTAGACATACACAGAGATTATTATGATGAAACAACGTGGTGTTTCTGTTACTTTGACCACAGATGTAACGGTGCCTCAAGTATCACAATGTCTGCACTCCTGGTAGTTGGCATTGCTGCCTTTAGATTATTGACCTAATGTAACAAAAGTTAGATAGTGACATTTATCCGTCCATTATATTGATAAGAATCTCAAATCACAAACATTTGTGATATTAGTATTAAAAACTCCGTCCTATTATTAATGCTTGGCAGAATATTTGCATGCCAAATAATTATATACATTTTTTTACACAAAAGTGGAAAATGTTTATTTATTGATTCAAACCTACAGAAGAAATAGCATTGCTTGTAATTTCAAGCACAGTTTTGGTTTAACCAATATATTAACAAAGATTTGATGCTCTTATCTTAGTAAGATATTGCAGAATACGATTTTTATAGCATAGTAAAGTTTTGATACTAATGTTTTGATAAATGATTTTTATATTTTTTAATAAGTGGTAAATAGGTTGCTTGTAGTATAATAACGATTTATTGTCGCAAGACCAAATGTTAATTTCCAATTTGACCACTCAAGAGATATGTTAATACAAATTTTTATATAAATGTAATTTTTCATGCATATTGTGAAAAATGTAAAGAGAATCATGCTTAAATAATATCCATCATAGTGAAGATATCGATAATGTTGATTTTCTTTTTACAAATACTCCGTGTTTGTCCTTTACCTTCAATAACTTCCTAACGATTTCGTGCACCTTAAGGTAACGTTTTGGCTTATAATTCAAGTGCTGCTATAGTAATCTACTTGTTTGAGAGATTGTATTTATAAGTATATGTACACATATAGAACGTTTATCGAATGTACTTCTGTAAATTTAAAGCCAATTTGTATAAGTATTGAGGAATAAAAGAGACTTTCTCTTATATATATATGCAATATTATGCATTTATATAATTAAAAATTTAAACGTTAGTATGCATTTTTTTAATTGTCAATATTATGCAAAAAATACTTAAACGTTTAATAGCAGCTTAGACAAAAAATCGTGTACATATGTAAAATTCTGTACATATTATCCGATTGCTCGACACTTATATTCGCATCACAGTCACTCCTCTAACTTCTTTTCTTTTTTTTTTTTTGGATTTTTCGTTGTGTGCCTGCCCATTTCAAGTTCATTTGCATCGAGATAGAAAAAATGAAACATTTCTCAGTCGCAAATCGCAAAAAGTATGTTTAAAAAAAACGACTGGAAATTGTCAATTTGCAAGCACGCGTTTATAAAAAAACTGTCAAATTCACATGACTTTACAAGCAGGAGAAATCTTCGCATAACATTCACAATAAATAAAAATCTGGGACTAAGAAGATTGTTGTTTTTACTCCTGAAAATATACGCGTAACAGCTAGTTGGGGGAGGAAAGCTTAGAGCATACCAAAGCCTTTTGAGTAATTAATCGCTTTGAGTAACCGATCTTGCAATTTTTCTAGTGAATTATATTCTGGTAACAATAACACATTAAAACACGTATGAGCTATTGGTAATCTGTAATGACAAATTACAGAAAATTAATAACTTTGAACAATAGAAGATTTAAAAAAACAAAAACTTAAACATAAATTGTTTAAATCTTTGTAGCATTTTAAAAACAATACGATACCTGTCTGAATCTGGGCCATGTCGAGCAATCACCAATTTGAGATGTGAAAGACCTCCTACAGGTACTCGGTCACTACCGGTAGTAAACTGCAGAAGTCTCCTTTGACTTTCAGGTGATAACGAGTGAGCGACTTGCCAGAAATTCCGTATCGTATCACTGTCCGCTGTGTAGCCATCGTATTCGGTGGCGGCCTCCAATTCGGAGAAATCAAAAACTTTGCTACCACATATAAGTTGCTCGATTTCCTCTGGTCTAAACAATAAAGCTAATGGACTTTCATCTGTGACCATTTGAAAACCTCGTCTAAACGCCTTAAACTGACTCTCCACTGACTGGTTAA
This sequence comes from Chouioia cunea, assembly GCA_030064505.1. Lineage (NCBI taxonomy): Eukaryota > Metazoa > Arthropoda > Insecta > Hymenoptera > Eulophidae > Chouioia > Chouioia cunea. Next base: position 30,234,799 of record JAOPFQ010000001.1, read on the forward strand.
GAAGGAAGTCGGCGTAAAGATCTACAAATTCTCTTTTGTTTTCTTGCGTTACGTAAATTTCGTCACCATTCTCTTTCAAGTCGTGGAATAATACAGAACCGAAGACGTCCCTGAAAATATTATTTGTCACTGATTGGATTTATTCTTACGACGAAAATATTTATCTTAAAAAAACTTACTTGTAACCAACTTTGAACGTCTGCATAAACATGTCGGCCATATCATCACCAGAATAACGTAACATTTCTAACATTGTACGATATAGCGTTGGGTTCCAATCTTCCAAATCTAAAAAGCTACCCTTTTTACCTAATAATTTACGATAAACTACCATAGGAAAACGTATATCCAAAATAACGTTATTGTAAATTGCTAATCCCAGAACTACACCAATAAGTGTATATTGTGCGTCACTTTCAAACGACGTTGGATTGAACCAAATAGTCTGTGTGTCTTCCTGTAACAAATTCATTTATAGAATGGTTGTTTTAATAATAGAATACAAAATCTCATAAAAGTTTTATAAAACACTTACTTGTGTAGTAAACATGCCATAGTCAGGATTAAAAATTTCTTCAACTACTAATTGGAAAAATTCTTTTGAAACACCACCTTCATCAACCCCCAATTCTCCTTCAAATTCTACTACCAATTGTTTTTTCAAATCATAAGGATTTTCTATTGCTACTAATTCTAATTCGACTAAAGCATCTTCTATAAGATGATCTCTTCTGACCTAATAATAGAAATAATGTTATAAATAAAAATACTAAAATCTCGTTAAATCCAAAGTAAATTTTATCAGATTGAAGAAAAAAATTGATGTTATTTTACCTTTATTCTGAGAAAAGGATTGGTAGGTCGTCCAACAACAGTTTGTAAAAAACTCATTCGTCGTTCACTGTACATTCTTATACGACTGTCGTAATACAGCCCAAGAGTTTTCGTCGCAGGAGTCAAAATAAATGAATAATTCATAAAACTAAATTTCTTTGGCTGTTCACTTTTATAGTAAGCAAAGTCTTTATCCATCTCAACAGCATCACTCAAAGGCTCGTTGTAAAAGTCTGCAAAAGATATCAATGGATTGCGAGCATCCAATGATGAGATACCCAACTCGACAGCTAAAGGGTCCTGAAATTGTATTATAGTATACATAAGAAATGAGTTTGTAAAACATATTTATCGATTTTATGCTTTTCACATACCTGAAATGCAGTTGCTGCTTTTTGGCTAGCTTTTTCAGCAGCATTCGCTTCACCATCATCCTCATCATAAGAAAATTCTGGTGAATCCAACTCACCAGCTAAAATACTTGCATAGTACAAAATTTTCATTACTTTTGTCGGGGCTGTAATGGTATCTGCGTCTTGGACGCAGTAGTCCCGAGTAAAAACACCACCAATTACCTAAAGAACACACAATAACATTTATTAATGCATTGGCGCGAATTTGGAGTTTTGACAGTCGTAGCATGATAATTTTATTACTTTAATAGTAATAAGCTGTTGAAGAGCCTGCAGTAAAATTGGCAGACGATGTTTGCAGTGGCGAGCCCAAATTCGCACAAGCTTGGCTTGAGCTGAAACTGGTAAACATGCTGCTGCTTTGCACAACATGTGTAGCGCCATTTCTAAGTATTCACTGCTACCCAGCACAGGTATTTCGAAAACAATTAAGAATACGTTCAACAGACTATCCGTACTATCAGCAGAATTGCCACCAAATACTCGCAAATCCAATTCTATGTTATCTGCCAATGTGACTAGAGCGTGAACCAATGCAGATTCAAATGCTTCACCTGAAATTCAATATTTCTATAAATATTTGACTATTCAGATTCAGTATTGAACAAAATTTTTAATTAATCTGTCATTTACCTGGTAAAGACCAAAGAGCTTCAAAAGCTCGGCGAACAGCTGGCAAATCGACATTTGTATCATCAGCTTGAGGAACTATAGGGGTAGGATCACTGCTATCTTTTTCTTTGTCTTCTCCTTGGAGTGATCGAACAGCCTCTTTGCTCATTTCTTTTAAGGGACATAGCAAAGACGTTGGTGCCCTGTCAAGTAATGCCGTTATAGGTGAATCATTTTTTTCAGATTTCAAAAAACTTTGACTCAAAGCTTGAGCAGATGAAAAGACTTCTCCCAAAGTTCTAATGAGGAGAGAATACGTTTTTTTCGCCTTGCATTTTTTAATGATATCCAAAAGTTTGGCTTCTGTGAGATATGGCACTGATTTTGCTGAAAAAAGAAACAAAAAAAAACCGATTGTTTTCAAACAATGAAAATGAATTTTTTTGGTATATTTATTAAAAACATAATTTTTCATGTGCACAATAAATTTTCATAAAACTATTAATTTTAACTAGAATTATAGTTTCATTTGGGTCTTGATTCACTAATGACATTTTTCGCATCCACGTATCTCAAATATAAAGCCAACACAATTAGTTTATGAACTAGTGAACTATCATTGTTATTTTGGTTTTTGGAATTTTTATGTAACTTGGCAGTTTTTCTTTTAGTTTTTTTCTTGGAAATACTTGATTTTTTGTGTTGTTTATCTTTACTTTTACCCATGTCAGAGAAATCTAAAATTTGGAAAGATATTTTAATATTTAAAACGATCAAAGCATATTAAAAAAATCGATTGATAACAAACTTTTATCAAGGGGTTTTATAAAATCAAGTATTATACTTCTGTCATCAGTTTCACTAGAATAATCAACAATTGAATTTACAGCGTTTGTCCCTTCTTGTAATATGCTATTAGTGCCTTCTACTTCTATACTTTCAAAAATATTTGAAAATAAATAAGAGATGTAAATTTAGTCTTTCTAAGTATACCTTCAACAGAGCACGCAGGATTAACATTTTTGCTTGGTAGGCTTTTGGCTACTGACGCAGGACCTGGCTCCAATGTTGTTCTTGGAACTTTACTTGGTTGCACACCATCACACAAACGTGCATCTTGAGCAAATAACGTGACTGCCTGTCCTGCTGCTTCGTTTGCTGTGAGATTTGGAAGCTAAAGGAAGAAAAAAGCGAAGAATTTCAATTGTGACTATGGCAAATAAGTTACAATTCACTTTAGTAGACTAAAACTCAACTAATAGTTGTCAAACAACTGAAAATATATTATAAAAACACTGTCAAAGATTATCATACTTTGCCACTTGATGCACAGTGCTGATTGTCACAGTTAGAATTGCCACATCCATCAGTCAGCTGGTAGAAGTAGCGCTCAATTAATTTCTTCACAGCTGCTCGCTTCATGTCGTTGCAAGGGCTCTCTGCTCCCACCCTACAAAAGTCCACAAATAGTTCATCATACACAGAAAACCAAAAGTATAAGTATATATCTATTCATAGCTGAATCTTTGTTGGGTTAGACAAGAGATTATTGAACTGATTTCACAACATATTAATAGTATGAGGAAAAGCACAGTTTTTTGGCAAAAGGTGCTCTCATATGATAAAAATAAACAGCGCTAGAGAAAGAGAGAGGATCTACGTGCTTTAAAGACAAAGCCGACTAATTATAAATCGAAAGGTCACAGATGAAAAAAATTATCGTGACGTATTCATGATTCGTTAGCCAAAGATCAATGAACTCGTAGAATGAAAGCAACAGCATAGAATTCTTAAAGAGAAATTTCAAATTAACCTCAATTCCATGACGGTAATCGTGAAAACTCAAGTACGAAACGGAGATGCAAAGGTAAACAAAGACGCGCAAAACGACGGAGCAGTAGCCGCTTTTAAATGCCCCTCCTTTCCTCCCCACGCTCTTTCTTTCTCTCTCAATGCGTATCGTCTGCAGCAAATGTATATATCTTTCTCTGTCTTTCTTTCTCTCTCTCTCTCTCTCTCTCTCTCTCTCTCTCTCTCTCGTGAGAAATCAACCTGAAAAAAGAGCAATCGGTGGCCCCTTTTTTTTTATTTTTCATTTCATCGAGGTTAGTCGTCGTCAACAAAACTTTAATTACATAATTATCTCTTTGCCTCTTGCGACATATACGTGTGTTCTAAATGCACTACGTATACACACCTGGATGATGCGCTATCTTCTCCAGGGTCCCCTTGGCCCTTGGCGTTCATAGAACGTGCCTCAGCCTCGTGATCTCGATCGTCGCTAAATACGCAACGATGAAACCCTTCAACACTTGCTTGATCAATGGGAGACCAGCCCCCAAGGACAAAGTACCCAAGGGGTTTTTTAAACAACCAACAACACCTGGATTATTGGACACCACACAGGTCTGCGAACGACACTGCCTTTGGTACTAGGCAATTTCTTCTTTCCGATCAGAAACCACACACGTACACATTACACATATATATCAGAACTGACGTGCGCGCAACCATGTATGCGCACCAGAGCTGGTTCCTCTCTTTCTCTCCTCTCCCCGTTTACTGGTGAATATGTGTTCGTTCACTCATGAATTTTTATCGTTTGTTTACTTGTTGTTTGTTTATTTCCTCTTGGATACCGCTACTGATGAGTTTTTCGTTTGGTTACTTTTTTCCAAGCTGATTTGACGGAATTCTTATCAGGGAATATTTAAAAAACCTGAGCCGGAAATTAAATACCATCCTATACCCCAATCACTAATGTGATGTTAATGTTTGATAACTATTTGAGTTGCCTGTAAATATGATTAAACAATTGATAATCCTTTATAACTTTCGTTGTTATATTTTTTGTTTTGCTTAAACATTGTTTATATCTATCATGTTAAATGGCGAAAAGGCAGGTTATCATTTTATCGACGGTAAATAAAGAAACTGTTTGGACTTCAATTTGTTTATCAATTTCTTATTAATTGATATTTTTTATTCATCTACAATTCTGTATAATATAAAATGAATTATATTTATCATTTAAAATTAATTGGTGTTTTATATTATAACTTCATTGATAATTTCGTTTACGTTAAAATTATAGCCACCCCAGTTTTGTCCAAACTTAATTTTAAATTCTATAATTACAATTTCCGGGGGCTTGTTGGGGTGAAATGAACCCCAATAATATATTTATATTCGGAACCTTAACGGTGACACATACGATCAATACCATACAAATAATAACCCATTATCATGCATTTCTGACAGATTAAATACAATGTTTGTGTTAAATTATATTTAATCTGTTAGAAAACCTTAAAAACGGATATAAAATGTTATAATTAAATTATCGGTTAATATTAAATCGTAAAGCAATACAAAGCTGTATTTAATAAATATGAATATATTAGTATATTTAATTTTTAATATACTATAAATATACACATTTATTATTAACATAGAAAATATAATTTAATACATATGTAATATATACATGTAAGACAATAGGAATGTATTGATTAATGGTGCAATCTTTCTACAGAAATAATCATATACTTTGGACTTATGCTCAAAATGAATGTTTGCAACTTCATTAAGTCACGAGACCTTATTGAAAAAAGTCGTAAGAACTTTGCTTTGTACCTGTTTACATCGCTTCTTATTCGTGTTTTCACTGATTATTATCGGCATCCCCCTTCTAAAAGTCATTCATGTGACTCTTGACGTTTGTTTTAACTAAATTTGGCAGCGTCACTCTAAAGCCATCGAGTCGCGAATCTGCTATGAAGAAAGGGTGTATATAATGCAAATGATTTTGTATCCTTCTCCCTCCAATAGTGGTATTTCCCCTTGAACTGATGCCCAAATTGATCTACCATCGCCATAATGTCTACATTCGCTAGCTTCAATCTTTTCTTTTTTCATTCATCCCCCTCGTGAAGTTTACTTAGAACTTAGGACGTGTAGACCAAGTTAATCGCGGATGGTTATAAACAATGTATAAGCAATAAAATTGCCCTGACCCAATGATGACTTTACCTTGTGAAACAAGCTTTTTGCAATTTATGTACTCTTGCATTTAGTTGCTGCTGTTGCTGTGGTGCACGCAGGTGTGTATGTGTATGTGTGCTTGTTGGCAATATTCTTCAAAACAACGCAATTTTACAAAAAGTGGGTCGCCTTGCATCGTGTATATCGGGTATACCTTTGAAAATATGCCACTAACCAATAAATATGTTACGACTTTTAGCCACGAGTTGGTTTTCAAAAATATAGCGACGGTTACAAAAAAATGTATACGTTATTTGATGTACAAGAATGATCGAATTTACGATGCAACCACATATCCAATTAAGAGACGCTTAAGAGGATTATACATTTTTTCAAGAGCTCACTTAACAACACTTTTGCTCAAACAAAATTTTCGCATAACTAGATCGTTCGTTAATGAGCTTTAAGTCTTGATTCTTAGGGTCGCAAAAAGAAATGTTTTACTCACTACTGGAGTTTTATTTCATTTCTAACTGCGTAGGATGATGGAAAAAACATCAAAAAGATATAAAGTAAAACTAGGTAATAATAAAGTTTTATAATATTCCATTACATGGGATATCCAATGTAAATAATACTCATATTCAGCGCCAGCTGCAGACGCCTACGTCTACCTTATTTATCAAACTTGACCGGAACTTGCTACAAAATAAAAATATAGTTTGTGTAGTTGTACAATTTTTTTATTAATTAATAACTCATTAAGGACTGGCGTTACCATATAGCAAAGTGAGTAGTCGATTAATTCTTATTTTTCTAAAATAGTAAAATATTGTTTTTTTTGTACTTTTTTGCCTATAGGTGCCACATAGTAACAGTCTAAAACTCAAAATTTGGGAGATATTGAAATTCACCATCGCAACCAAAATAAAAAAAAGCACAAAATATTTTTAAAAAACTCAGTTTCTAATGTGTTAAAAACCAACCCTGTCGATAAATAAAACAGTTTGATTATGACATAATTTGGCGTTCCAACTGTGAAATAATAAATATTTGAATCAATAATATCTTCAGATAACATCGTGAATATAATTAAAAAACATACCAAGAAGAGAGCATAGTTTAATAACCAAAAAACAATGAAACCAACAAAACTTTACGTGAAATCGGGAGTGAATGAAACGCACTACTGAACCGGTAAAATAATCAAATCAAACAGTGTATCATGTAGTGAAAAAAAAGCATCGAATTAACCGTAAGTATATATCAGCTAAACCGATACTTTCAAGAACACGAAGTGGCCTCCGACAAAAAAAATGTAAGCAAGAAGGAAGAAGCTGGATCGAATATAATTGAGAAAATCGACTGCGCACTTGTCTGAAAAAAGGAGGATGTGCAAGCTTTAATCGAGCCGCCCCCCCCCCCCCCTCATCGACGAGGCGCTGATAAGACAGAAAATGAGCCTCGACTCAAGCATCCTCTTCTTTTGTGTAGTTGTTCGATCGAACTTGCCACGTGTATAAATCGTTTATTCTTGAAAGTATTCAAAAGAAGCTGAAAACTTTTAAAAGCGTCGTTTTATAGTTTAGCTATATAAGGAGTCAGCACGTGTAGTTATAGATTTATGTTTAACAGTAATATGGTGGGTTTATATCGGGTACGCATTAAGCGAACTACATATACGCACGTGCTCGCTTGAACACGTGCTTTCGCAGGAAATTTGCAAGGAAAACACGAGAGAACGCACGTACATGCGAACTGGTCGATATTGGAAATGTGATGTTTTAACGGAAACACGCACAACGGTTGTTTAATTGTTATTGATTCTTATTTGTTTGTACGATTTATCGACCAAACATCGCTTGATGACAGACCCATATATACCATAGTCGTGTATTTTAATATATTATAACGACCTCGGTTTACGAAAGTCTTAGGCTTTAATCGTCGTGATAGCTGCGATAGTTATAGGAATCTGGGATATGGAAATCAATAACGCGTTCGAGTTTCGAGGCTAATAACTGAGCTCATGAATGCAAACTATTATCTACTAGCATCAGTAAATTTTTCATCCAAGGGATAATTTTTTGACTGAAACAAAAAAAATAACCAGCGTTTATTTTTAGATCACCAATTGTCACTTCCGGAATAAAACGAAGAATATTTCCCACTTTCAATATCATCCCAATTCTATTATCCTTACCAAATTCTATAAGGTAAGCTTTTATACAAATAAACCATAAATATTTAAATTCAATCTGAAATCATCTTTTCAAATCCCCTTAAAAAGCTCCAGAGAACAAAGATATTTAGAAATTCCTCTAAAGCAACATATAGATATATTTATTGAACGTATAACTCAGTCTCAGTATGAGCACAACATCGAAGGATCAAAACACACATAACTACAGAGAGCAAGAGAAAGAGGGAAACACTGGCGATATTAAAGTAAAACGACTCATTGCCGCGGTGCTATTCGGCAAAGCCGTACACGCTTGGTATCAGCCAGCAAAAATATAAAAGGCGCCAGACTGTGATTTCACAATGAGACCGACCTTCACCTTCGTTAGCCACCACCGTTGAGAATTCCTTATCTCGTTGCGATGATTGGATTGAAACGCGCGTTCAGAGTATGAAAGCTCTAGCTCTAAAATTGGCTGTGAGGATTCACGTGATGCGATATGGGATTCCAAGTTTGATTGTTTGCGACAACTGAATGATGGCTTCTATTGTGTCATTATAGGTGGGGAAAATGTCTTCTGTAGGGTAATGATTTCTTTCTTACTAGTATGTCACGAGTTGTATAATGCCATTCATAAACCAATTAAACAAGACCCATTATAAACCCCATTATAAACTTTACATGTACAAAAAGATAAAAAATACAAAAAAATTGGTGTGTATTCTGTTAAATTTGACGAAAGTAACAAAAATTTATTATAGATATAAGTAGAAAAGCCTATGTGTAGTCAGCCTACACGATCGTCTACGATTTTTTTTATACGTCGAAAGAAAATAAATAGGAGACAGATCTCAAGCCGTCGAGCGTCGTAGAAAAAGATACAGAGTGAAAATAGTTCTTAATTCAAGGAAGGCAGAGTAAAGATGACGCCACACACACACACACGCACATACGCACACACACATACATAAACAGAGACACGCGTGCAGCGGTAGCAGTAGCAGCAGCCGAAAATCCGTTGAACGCGCGCGCGCGTGCAACGGCGGACGCCTATCTAGAAATGATCAATACACCTTGGCCCCCAGCAGCAGTAGCAGTAGCAGTGTGCTCCATCCCTCTCTCCAACCGAGTTAGAGTCATGTCTGATCGATGTTGCCGACACGCATTCTCCCTTCCTCATTCTCGTTCTCTCTCTCTCTCTCTGTCTGTGTTTGTGTCTGTGTATCTATCCCTGCTATTTAGTTTCGAGTTGGTATCTTGTCTACTTTTCTTTTCTTCTTTCGCCTTATTTATCCAAGGGGTGGTTTTTATAAGAGCGCTCAGGGATTATTCGACGAAAATTTTCCACGTGGCGTTTCTAGTGTTTCATTCTCACACCACACCGCCAACGCTCTCGCAGTGGGGAAATTTAAGGCTGAGGGGAGTCTCACAAAATTTTCCATTGTACGAATCACGTGTTCTGTACCATTCTCTCTGTTGCCAAGTAAACTGCTTTAGAGTGTCAAAATTGAAAATTAGGTTAACGTTGATTTTTATCGCAGTAATCAGAAAATGCTGCGGCTATACTGTGATTTCTCGTAATATTGGAAATTCATTGCTTTACTAAATTAGCATATTTCTGGAAATTAACAAGCATCCATACACATCAAACATTTCTATACATGAACGTAGATAAACAAATGTTTCGGGGAAAGATCGTTACCTAGAATTTCTAAAATAAATCATTATTTTGAAAAATGGTTTTAATTAAACGTAATTTATTATCCAAAATAGAAATGATTCGAATACGGAAACAAAAGAAACAATATACCACCATTCGATTACAAAATTCTCAACTAAAATATAAATAAACCCTCTCCAAAGAGCGTAAAACATTCAAAAAGTACCAAAGAAAAGCCTATTCATTACGAGTCTCGTTTTTTTCACTCTTTCTACATCGTGCAAGCAGTCTCAAGTTCTGTAGAACGGGTTTTTGGGGAAAATAAAGAGTTGCATATCAAGAGAGCTACAAGCATGTATATACAATATATCACCTCTCAAGAGAAAAAGGGAAAAATGATCCATAAGAGTGAAAGGGAGAAACAGAGAGAGGAAAAAAAACAATAGCCGAGATGTTTATATCTATCAATATAGGCATACACATATATAAAATGGGAGGGGGATGAAGGGATAGATCGTAGTGAAAGCCGAAAGCTCGAGATGCGTCGTTAGCTGAATGAGGCATAAATCTTTCTCTATCTCCTAACCCTCCCTATACACAGTGAAACGGAGCTTGCGCAGTAGAATACAAATGGAAGGGGAGCTTTTGCACCCCTATGGCCGTGGGTGCAAGTTGAAGGCAAGCAAGGGAGAGAGAGGGAGAAAGAACTGGCGGCCACACAGCAGCAGCGGCAGGAGCAGTAATATCGATCAGCCCTCGGCGCAACCCAACGCTTTCACTCGCTCGCAGTCGGCGGTTGGCCGGGCGCACGAACGCGACGTTCTTCTTCTTCTCTCTTACAACCTTAACTCCATCCTATCACCACCCCCTCACGAGTCGCTTGCTATAAGTGCGAGTTTGCGTGTTGTGTACGTGCTCTATTTCCCAAAAAAAAATTTTGTTGAGTGTGTATAAAAGTGTAGTAAGTACAAAAGAAAGGTGGTGTTGATAAAAAGTGCGAGGCTCTTGAGGAAGAGGAGAATAATCAACCGGCCGGCCAGCAGCTGATCGGCGCGCGCAACGTTTTATTCAAGGTCGCGATGGAAGTGCCTTTTGCAAGGTCAGCTCATACATCCACGTAGCAGCGAGCTGGTGACTCTCGGTGCATCAGACAACAGCTTTCGAGTCTAATTATTCTATATTGTAAAACGAAGCATGTGCGGCGAGTACGGCGAAGGTGTTGTTATTGTTGTTATTGATGCTGTTGAGTCGACCCAGTTACAAGTTAATTCGCTGTAACCTCGCTGGGCGAGAGATATGAAAAAGAGAAGACTGCTACATTGACGATCATCTTATATACACACAACCGACACATCATTATACCAAACGACACCATGGAAGATTCATCACCGAGGATACGCCCTTACCTCGACTGCTGGGATGTAAGTATATCCCTCAACAGTGTATATATAACCTTCAGGCGCGAGCGATGACGTATACGTAATTTACACTCGTCGCCTGACCAAACTCGAATGGTACTACTTGGAGCTTGTGAGCTCGATTCTATCGATTGCACACGAGGTCGTGAGAATAGTGAGAGTTTCATTAATGAAAACCTATCGACGTGTTTTATTAGTCCCGCGCGGGCGGTGATGACAAAATTTTCATGCTATGTTGGACGATTATGTAATACTGTACTTACGGCGACGTGGAGGAGCGTTAATGTTTTGTTTAATTAACGCCTGTCTCTCCCTATGAATGCTACAAGGCTCGGTTCGCTGCAAGCAACCATTCGAAATTAATGAAAACAATGATGAAGGCTGGGTCGTGGGAATATATACTTTTCTTGCGCAACAATTATGTTTACATTTAAGATGTTGATTGTCTTTTGTCTGGAAAATAATGGTTTATTGATCGATTCGTCAAGTTTTAATAAGTTTTAAGTTTATCTAGAAATTTGATATTGTTGAAAGTTTTCGTAATTGAGTGTTGAACGGACTAAGCTAACATAACGCGTATTTATGTCAAAACTAGTTACAAAAGTTTACCAGCTTATAATGTGGCTTTCGTTTACCTATGGCTAAGAAGCTATTCTCAACAAAGTATTTTAAAGTTTGCCAACATTCAAAGAATATGTAAACGAACTTAGATTGCGAAATTTTCTTTCTTTTATTTGCAACATCAACTATTCTATCGATTTCTATTAAAGAAAGCCCCCGTTAAAAATCATCTTTGCCGCGTGTCGAGTTATAAATCAATTTTTTTCACAAAGGATGGAGGGAAACAAAAACGAAACATTTTTTTCCACTTCCGCGCGGGACTTTTAAAATTAGCGCACTCGCGATAAATTGAGCGTGCATTGTGCATCGAAAAGAGAGTAGTTTACGAGGCATTCACAGTCAAAGCGAATACAAAGAGAACGAGGGTTGCGCGCTTTGAGTAAAGAAGGGGAAGGGGAGAATAGGAGGAAAAAAACTTATCATCGAGTTGAAAGGATTTCGTAACAGTTCCTCTAAAAGCTTTTCGAGACGTCGACGAAGAAAAAGAAAGAGCCGTTCGTCTCGCTTTAAAGTCGACGCGTGGCTTTTCCCCTCTTGTAAGGGGAAACAGTCTCTGCGTCATCGAAGTAATTATCACAAGTAGTAGCAGATCAAAAAGACTTTATAAACATACACCCTTGCACGTGACGCAACAACTATTGGTATGCGTAATCGTCGTCGACGTGCACGTAATATATATCGATATATGCATGCCTATATGTATATACATACGTTTTTTTTATTTGCAAGTTTCGTTGGTGAAATCTTATATAATACGTTGTTTTATGCACAGAACGAGGACAAATATTCGGTAGCCAATAGCCAAGCACCCCTACAGGCTGGTGAAGATGAACATCCAGAACGTGGCACGTGGACCGGCAAATTTGATTTCCTACTCTCATTGCTTGGATATAGCGTTGGACTTGGTAACGTCTGGAGATTTCCTTATCTGTGCTACTCCAACGGCGGTGGTGCCTTTCTCATACCCTTTACCGTCATGCTCATCATTGCCGGGCTGCCTTTAATGTTTATGGAATTATCGCTCGGTAAGTCGAATCTAGCCCATCCATGATTACGACTTTGAGCTTTAGAAAAGCTTTTGTTTTTTTATTATGAAACACGCTTTACGTAAAAGAAAATCACGTACAGTGTTTGTGAACAATAAAACAATTTGTTAAAACCAGAGTAAAAACTGGATCAACGTGACATATCTATATTGAAGATATTCATCGAATGAATAAATATTATATTTTGTGAAGTGCATTCTGAACAATCAAAAATTATTGTCGTGGTTTTATTTTCCACTGTAAGACGAAGATAACGATAAACTAGAACAATTCTGATTTTAAAAATAATGGACAATATAATTGTTATTGAGGAAATTTTTTTAATTTATCAATAACTTATGGTTTTTTTTTACAGTAGATTTATTTCATACAAAGATTAAAACTTGTTTACATAACGCCAGTCTCATAGAAAAAGGATCATAAGACTTTGTCAAAAAAATCATTTTATCTTTCCGTAGTACGTGTTCAATTTTAATTTAGACAATCTTTTAAAAAGGATTTTTCCCATTTAATCCTTCTCGTAATCCTAGTGTGGTAATGAAATTCAATCAGATCAAACGTTTCGACGATTAGTCAATTCAACTGTTCATTAATCCGCAAATCGTTGATCCACGCGAACATTAATTAGTTGTGTTTCATAAGTCACCATCACGGTAAATTTATTTACCATTCGCTGATTAATTAATTCATTTGTTCTACCTAACGACCAATCAACTTGCACAATATTTCATATCTTACGAAAACCAAAACTACCCTTGGTAACCGCAAATCAAGAACGAAGCGAACCAATTTTTGAATATCTTAATGATTAATCATTTCAAGCCCTCGCCTTTGAGAAATTTGAATAATACATCTGCATCATCGTTGTTGGTAATAAAATGGTTTATATAGTAAAATTAAATTGGGGCCTCTCGTCTCTTTGCGTGATAGTATCAGTATTTTTATACGACCTTGATCCCATCGCGTGCCTAGGTGCACTTAATCGTCAGCGCGTGCATTTTACTGCGAGAAATCAGCTGTATGTGTGTTTGTTTATGCACATTTATATAGGCCAGTATGCAAGTCTGGGGCCAGTGGCCGCTTACAAAAGATTTTGCCCGCTACTACGCGGTCTTGGATATGGCATGGTTCTTGTTAGCTCGGTGGTCATGCTCTATTATAATCTTATCATTGGATGGACCCTATTCTACATGTTCGCCTCGGTTGCAGGTGAGTTCGTTGTAATATCATTTACTTGGTTGGGGCTTTTCAGATTCAGTAAAAGTTCTCTGTTAAGACAATTTTAGACTTTGTATGGGTTATCTGAAAACATAATGCGAGGGTATTTCATTTGCTTATATACAGTATTTATTTAGGCGATAAAAGAGGCCATAATATGCAAATGATTTGATGTATGAACAAACTTTATGAATATTTTAATAAGAAACTTTGCTATAGAAAGAATACTAATTACAACTTTGATAAGAATTACTCGGAAATCGTACGTATAGTATTCCTTATAGTAGAAATTATAGTAACGAAAATAAAATATCACAAAGTCTGGCCGTTATAAATATAAAATCTTTAGAGTATTTATTGCTAGTGAGCATATATAAAAGTTGCTGAAAAAAAATTAACCACAGAGATGGGCGAGTTACCATGGAACAAGTGCGAGGAAGAATGGAGCACGTTGGAGTGTTTCATGCCCGAAGTTGCTTTGCAATGTATAAGCCAGAACATGACTTATTACGAACGAAAATGCCTGAACACCAGCCAATTAGCGACTCTTGGTATTACCGAAGCGAATCTCACCCACGCCCACGCAGTCAGAAAGCCTCCCGCCGAGGAGTACTTCAAGTAAGTACCATCTTTTTTTTCGCTTGATAATTCTCTTTGAATTTTCAAGTCCTTTCAACGAGCTTGAATGCCAAAGATGCTCTAACGTATATATAGCTTGCATACTTTGGCGACTGAGGCATTTCATTCGTTAGAACCTTCATAAAGTCATATTACGTTTATGGAAGATTTAATCTTGTAAATAATGATTCATAATGGAACATAAAAATAGTCATATAAAACTGTTTCACAGTAATCACGTACTTCGGCTAAGTCGTGGAATCGAAGAAACCGGCACAATAAGTCCAAAGATGGCCGGTTGTCTCTTCCTTGCCTGGGTAATCGTCTTCCTTTGTCTAAGCAAGGGAGTTCAAAGCTCCGGTAAAGTCGTCTACTTCACAGCTCTATTTCCTTACGTCGTTTTGGTAAGTTTCTTTATGCGTTCATATTTTGAACTTCATTTCAAAACACCCACGCATCTGACCTTGTGACGGATGAACATGCCTACATCAGCATTAAAAAAAATTTTAAAAATGAAATTCTCCGGGCATATACAGCTTGAAATTTTCAATACGTAGGCGAATCTTTTTCCACACAAGAATTCAATAATTCTTTATACCTTTGACAGGAAAATAATAAAACGTATATGTGAGAAGTATAGGTAAAATTCGTTTATGATTAAGCAAATATTTTCATACGGAAAACTAACAGATTACAAACAAATTACAAATGACAAATTATTCATGATAATATCAATTTCGACGTACAATTTCACTTTTTAAACATAAAGTAGCAATAACTCTTTCGCAATAATGAATTCCTGGTCAAACATCTTTAACCGAACATTCCGTTTTGTACATAGATCGCCCTATTCGTGAGGGGTATAATGCTACCCGGTGCCGACGAGGGCATTTTGTTCTATCTGACACCTGATTGGAAGCGACTTGCCTCGGCAAAAGTATGGGGTGATGCCGCTGTTCAAATTTTCTTCGCATTGAGTCCAGCTTGGGGCGGTTTAATCACCTTGAGCTCTTACAACAAGTTTACCAACAATTGTTACAAAGACTCATTGATCGTCGCCATTAGTAACATCGCCACCTCTTTTTTCGCGGGACTCGTCATCTTTTCCGTCATTGGCTTCCTCGCACATGAATTGGACGTGCCCGTCGCTCAGGTCGTTGATCAGGGCGCCGGTCTTGCCTTCATCGTTTATCCTGAGGTATGGCTACTTATTAATATAATTATTATGAATAAAATATTTCATTTGATAAAGTTTCGATCGAGATTTGAAATAAATCTAATAGTATACTTTTAATTAGAATTAATATTTATACGATTTATAAACATTGTTAGGTCGTAGCAAGACTGCCAATAGCACCACTTTGGTCAGTACTGTTCTTCGTGATGTTACTAACCTTAGGCTTGGACTCGCAATTTGCTCTCATGGAGACTGTAACGACTGCTATCTTGGACGGAATACCAGCTCTGAGGAATTACAAGTTTTGGGTTGTCCTCGGCTGTGCTATCTTTGGCTACGCTGGTGGCCTCATTTTCACTACTAATGTAATTTACCTTATCTTCAAGGAATTTCCAAAAAACAAAAATAACATTGCAATATTTTGCAATTAACAGGCCGGCATGTATTGGTTGCAACTAATGGACAAGTACGCTGCCAACTGGTCGGTTCTCCTGATCGCTATAAGTGAATGTATTCTGGTTGCATGGGTATATGGCGCCGATCGATTTTTGGACGACGTGCAGCAAATGATTGGCGCACGCGGTCGTGTTTGGCGTCTGTTTTGGACGTGGATGTGGAAAATTGTCACTCCAGCGGCATTGTTTTTCATTCTATTTTTCAACTGGGTGGAGTATGAACCTCTCACTTACGGAACTTACATCTACCCAAGATGGGCTGATGCCGTCGGCTGGGCTGTTGGTCTTGTGCCTGTTCTCGTTATTATTGGCCTTGCTATTGTAAGTATTTATAATATTTTTTCAATATTATTGATAATGACAATTTAGCTCAATATCGGAAACATTTTATCAATGCAATTATCGTCCAAAAAAAAAATATATATATATATATATATTATTTACAATTTTTCGAAGCTGGAAATCCATAAAAATTAAAAAAAATTATCAAACAATAATTATCACAGTATATACAAATGTAATACTATAAAGCAGTATAGTAATATCAAATCGACATCCGACCCCTCTTTTTTTGCTTACTCTATCTGCAGAGCCAACTATTAGCGAGCAAACGTCAGCGACTAGGATACGAGGATGATGATGAAAACGATGACCTTCGTGGTGGTAATGCTTCAGAAAGTGTGTGGAAACGAGCGAGAAAACTCTTGCAGCCAACCTCGGATTGGGGTCCTGCTTCACGCAATCCCCTTACACCATCAAGGACGCTGCCTCATACACCCTCGCCCGGTAATTATGAACCTGTGTTCTCTCTTTCTCTCCCACTTCCATTCATTGGTTATTCTCTCCTCGACGCCGACTAATGCATGTGACAACTTTGATAGAAGAAAAAAAGTTACAAGACGTGATGAAGGGAAACGTTTTTTTCGGACAAGGATTTATAACTTTAGCGATTTTCTTTGCGTGCTGATTCTTTAAATTCACTTTGTTTTTGATGTATTTAACGTATTATAGCTATATAGTTCGTTGCGACAGTGTTAGATAGTCATGCTAATCAATGTCACTGACTTTGTACTGAGATTATTACGAATTTATTCATGTATGCTGAAGTACTGACGGATATTGAGTGACTCTTTCTTTCTTCTTTTTCTCGTGCATGGCATTACAGTGCATAACAATGTTATCATTTGCTCGACCTGAAAAATATTCAAATTTTAGATTTTAGATGTACGAAGTTAATTTATTGATACGTTAATTATTGAAGTTGGTCAAAAAGGAATCAAAAAGTAACTTTGATGCTTTTTCCCGCTTTGTTAGGGACATTTCATTAAAAATTCCTGCATGCCAGTTTTGTTCATTAGAACCGTAGAAAGTGTGACTGTACCGTACATACCTAGAATCCTATGACTCTATCAGTCTTTTCCATATCGAGCTTAGTACACTTAAATTGAAAGTAATAATAGTTTCTATATTTTCTAATTTGATTGTACCTATACTTATTCAGAAATTAGTATTCTAGTTTTCAAAATTAAATTACAATTATGAACGTATTTTAGCACTTTACGTAGCAAG
Organism: Chouioia cunea; assembly: GCA_030064505.1. Classification (NCBI taxonomy): domain Eukaryota; kingdom Metazoa; phylum Arthropoda; class Insecta; order Hymenoptera; family Eulophidae; genus Chouioia; species Chouioia cunea. Next base: position 30,252,606 of record JAOPFQ010000001.1, read on the forward strand.
GTCATATAGACAGGGAATGGCGAATCGTTATTATAAGAATTCAATGAGATTGAATACCTATCTGATAAAATATTAGTATTTACATGAAATCAAATCTTGAAATAAATTTTCGAAAGAAATTTGAAAAACTTGTTGTTCGAAAATTATGGAAAAGATTAACAACAATAACACATGTAAATAATGACACAAACAACGAATCAAAAAAACAACAAAAACCCTTGAGTGTGCAAGCATAATAATACAAAACCATGCGAAGTGAAAACAATCTCCGCAGGCGGTGGTTGTGGTTACGAGTCAGTACGCGATACGATCGTTCTGGTGAATGGACAACCAATGACAGTACAGGGTGCTGCTGCCAACAATCCAGCCACATCGCAAAAATTACCAGGTCCATCGATACTCAAAAACTCGAGCAAGACCGACTTGATAACATCACAACAAGTCTGACAAGAGGATGACGATTATCCCTCCAAGGGCCTGACTTTCTCTACTTTTGGCTTCTAGCGCCCAATGCCTTCCGACGAACAGCCGACGACAAGTCTTATAAAAAACACGTCTTTCACAATCACAAGGACGAGCGAGGAGCGTTGTTGATTTAATCTTGGAGGATATCGATTACGTCTTTTCTTTCCAAAACTGATCGAAGATTAATTATAATTATTATCATTATTATATGGATAAAGATTATAAAATACTGCTTCCTGCTTTGTAATATGGTAACTTTGCAACAACAACAGAAAAAATATTATTTTCAATAACGCGAGACGTTTGATGAGATTATTTAAGGATTTTTTAAAACTAGCTTTTACTTGTTAGAGTTAAAGATTATTTGAAACGTTTGTAAGCATAAGGGAAAAAGTTTTCTCAGATTAGGAAAAGTTATTGTTCTCGAAACTTTAACTGGATTAAAGTTGTAAATACAAAGGATTGAAGGAAAAACTAAGATTCAGTGAAAGAAGTCCATTGCTGCTTTGTTAATAATTAATCGATGATAATGTCGAGAAAAGTTCATTACCCTGACTTTTGTAGTAGTTTTTTAGAGGAAGAATTACACGTTCTTTTGATAAATGTTTACTTTAGAAGTATTCGGTTACGAGATAATTAGTAATTAAATATGTATGTTACTTGTAAGATAAAAATTAGAAATTTATATGTTAAAGTTCAACGAATTAAAACTATATGTTTTCTTTTTCTGTTGGAAGATGCAAAAAATCCAAGTTTTTTGCAAAACTCATCAGGCTGTGGTGGTTAACTGCAATTACAATTCAAAATGATAAAGGCGCAAGATTTGAACACATCGCTAATGTTGTATAGTTAGAGTCGTAGAAAAAAAAACATAAATCAAAAAATGAGTTGCATTGTTCAATGTCGATAGTCAATACCGAAAAGAGCCGTTTAAAAACTGCGATCCCTCATTAATTGAAAATGCTATTGTACGCATATAATATTCGAAAACACAAATGTCTAGGTATGTGTTCGACAAAATGCGATACAATGCCGGATTCGAAGATTGTATTCGCACGTGTTATTATCTGTAATACTAGCATACAATGTGCATAGATGTTGCAAAACTATTGGAATCCGTATGATTAGTTTTGTTCGTTTATATATAAAAATTATTACCATGGTTATAATAATAAGATAGACAAGTGTTTGTACTCGTGCGAAATATGTAAACCATATTGCCATTTAGAAATTACGATGATGATTTTTTTCAATTATTTTTTTTATTTTGAAATCATCCACAGACTCTGAAAAAATTTCATGTGAAAATGAACGTCCGTCAATGTCTGCCTTTCGTTTTCTACGAATAGTATTTTACACACGTTTCTTATTTTGATAGAATGTCATTTTGACTACGAAATCTGAAAGTCTTTAGCTGATAGATACAAGTTCCTAAGCTTATTTGAAAACTATTTTCTCAAACTACAACTTTATAAATCTTCTATCTAGAAAATGAATCAAGCATGACTTTGTATTTTCTCGACACAGAGCTTGATTTTCATATTTGTACACAATTACGTTTACATTATAACGAACATTAAAGATCGTACAATATCACAAAGCTATTGGAGCTAAAGAGATTCTATTTTCGCTCAAGAATAGACAGAAGAAAGTGCTTGGTAGATGTATTTTTTCAGCACGAGTGTAAATAACTACGTTTTTAACAAGTATGATGACTGATACAACTTTCAAAGCTCAGAATATTCTCTTTCATATCTTTTATCCAGTAAATTTTCCAGATTTTTATTCTTTATTTTCTTATGAAAATTGGTAAAAAATAGCAGTTTCGATGGATATTGAATCTTTTATATAATAAGATGAGCAAAAATAAAAAAAAACTCTGACTCGAATATTAAAAAAAAAGTGATTGCAATCCAAATTATGAATATTCAATTGAAACATTCCGCGTAACGACTAAACAATCATATATTTTTAACTTTCTATACAAATAAATGGTAGTTATTACAAATTTTCACTAATATTTATACATAATTAATATTGTTATTTTCCAAGCAGCTATCTTTTACCAGTTTTTATAACTTGTACCTTAATTAAAAATGTGGCTATGAAATGTAACCCCTTTTTTCTGTGCCAACATTAAAAAATAATTTATTCTTATGATTTCATTACTAACAAGCAATATAACGAAGAAATTCCACAACATTTCAGTATTTTTCAAATTCGTATTTCGTTCCTTAGTATTATGCGTATTATGACACTGGGAAAAGTTTTTTGATCTATGATTGGAATAGAGCTTTAAAGTCGACTAAAAATGATGGACTCTGGTATTCTTGATACATTAATCTATTGAAAATACATTTTCGAAACGGCCGACTGTTTCACTTTCTAAGTACTAGAGCACACTAATGATATATTGCACTCAATTAAACTCTTCAATCAAAATATTCACGCACTTGAAAATATAAAACACATGAATTTATAGGCCTGAGAGTTGACAAAAAACTTTTCTCTGTGTGAGAATTACTTAAATCGGAATTGAAGAAAATCTCGTTTCTGATGTGGTAGACATAAGCATAAAGTTTTAGAAAGACAAGTAAATGTTCACATCAGAAATTACAATAAGACATTGGGTAAATTTTGCCTGAATTAATATATACATATATAAAATTACAATGAGGAACGCCGTACCTCTTGTTATTGTTCAATGCGAGGAAGAAATGAAAAGGCGAATGTTTAGAAGCCATAATGAACGAATGCAAGTCCGTTAGAAGATTTATCGCGTTGCAAACTAACTTATAAGCGAAAAGTGTATTTGTTGCACAGATAAATGTAAGTAGATACAGTGCTAACGTAATAAATCGGGCTAATATTTACGCGAGAATAGTGATATTTTTTCCTGATAAGAAAAAAATCTACATGTGTAAGAACGAGTGACTGATCTAGTTAGCGCATCAAAATGAACTCAATGTCCAGCGCGAATTAAGTAATACAGTATTTCATTATTGCAGGTAACGTAAGTTTCAAAACCAAATCAAGTAGAGCGTGTATAAAGTACGATTTATGACACTCATCTGGTGCTTTATACATAGAAAATGGAAACTTGCGCCATTATATTTGATAAATATTAGAAACATTCTTTTGTAGTTTCACCAGCTACAGAATAAACTCGATAATTCAGATATATAGGTCACTCACCGATTTTTATTTATCTATTCTCGATTAGATATTAATTAGGTTCTTGCACGCAAAATTATATTCAAAAAAGAGTACACGCGATATTAAAAGAAAATGTTTTGGCTTTAGAAAAATGACAAAAAAAAGTTGGACAATTTCAAGAAAAACATTTTTCATAAGTAAATGGAAAGAAAATGAAATGATAAAAAATTGAAATAAGTAAGATAATACAAAACGACCTTGTGGGCGAATAGCGCGCATTTAGCGCATCATTGCGCGTGGCTAAGTGTTCTGAGCTTAAAACTGAGCTACCAAAATATAGAGCAGACAGTACAAAGTAATGTGTCCTAAATATTGTACGAGCAAAGGGTTAATAGAAAGTAATGTTAAGTTTAAAGATTACATTTAAACAATTTAATTTCAGCACCATTTGCGAATTCCAACCGACAATTTAAATATCGATATATAATCGAGTAGATTTGAAATAACTTTAACTCTGGAAGTCTATAGAGCACGTTAATTTATACCAGACAAAATTTTACCTTGAAAATTTTTAAAATTAATCTATGTAACCAATTCTCGTACACGTCGTTGAATATCCATGTGTGAGAGAATGAAAGCAAGAGCGAATGCGTAAAAAATATACCTAAATCAACATTTTCGAAAGAAAGACAAAATTAATTACTTGATGAATAAAAGTAAATAACAAAAAAAGCGCGGTGATCAATAGTTTATAGAAAATTACAGTGTAGGCATAAAAATTTTTGAAATTGCAACACCTTCGTAAAATTTGTCCTCTGTACTCTCAAAAGTATAACGAATTGCTTTACCCGCAGCAGTAAAGTTATTTTTAAATTATACTCACACGTTGTATGGAATAGGATACATTTTTACGTAGCAATATTGAAACAATGCCGAAATGAAATTAGAAATTAATTCAGACGGGATGTTTACAAAGAAGTATCATATACATAAGAAATTTGTCGAAGCCTTTAAAAATATGCTTTATATTTAGATACATTATAAAAATACGTGTTTAACGCGAAATAAATGCAGATAATTTGGCCAAATAATTATCATTGTATAAACACATCGATTCTACAGAAATAAATTTCCCAAGTAATACAAAAGCATTCAGTTTTTCAGATATTTTATTGTACACATCGCGTTTAAAAATATAAAAAATAGATGCAGATCGATATATGTATAAAAATAAATATATGTATACACGTTGTTACATAATGATAAGCAAATAAACCAGAGTTTTGTTGCGATTAAAAAAAAGTATTCTTGTGAAATGGCTGACTGTATTACACAAACAAAAGCAGATGTATTTTATTTCAAAACATTGACAAAGTTATAATGTACCATTATACAAATATATTGTACTATGAAAGAAAATATATACATTATATTCTGTGTATATGTATATGATGCGTGTAAGATTAATAAAGTGTTGATATATGGTTGATGATACACATTGTGATATTATCTCAAGGTTGCCTTAAATATCATACGAAGATACATAAATTACACCATAAACAATATCTGTTAATGGGCGTGTACTGTACATACAGTACGATAATAAAAGAAAAACTAAGAACAATGAATGTCACGTAATATCAAAAAATTGGTTTACCTACAGTATGACTTCTATACTAGCCACACGAACGAGATGTCGTTTTTCAATTTCGTGAACAGATTGGGAAAAGATGATAAGTAGCGACATACGCGTATTGAATACATCATGGCATCGTTACGTAATGTATACATAGAAACTCGTAACGATGACTTTTGTCTTACTATTACTGGAAGAAACATATTGCGTAAAAAGATCGATACAAACAGTGTGGCGTACAAAATTTTACTCTATTATTCGCTTTAAAATACTAAAAAGCATTGTTTTTTCTTTAATTCTTTCATGACTCTATTACCTACAGCTAATATTTAAACTATAGATTAAGTCATACTGGTAAAAAATTGAATTTTTAGTAAAGTACAAAAACAAATACAACAACGTTATAACAAATTTTTACGCTTCAACAAATATGTTAATTATAGAATAATGCATGCAATACTTTCTCCCGGCAATAGCTCTAACGACACACGCACTCACGCCTATTATTACACGGCAGTAAGTTGCTTCAGCATGGAGAATACAAAGTACAAATAATAAAATTAAGAAAAAAAACCACGACATATTGCTTAATTAATACGTATCTTTGGATATGCACCGAGGATGATGCAGCACGCGTGCGCAATGGCGTTTCTCTTACGCCCGTCGTCGGCTCTCTCTTACAGTTTTATTTTTTCAAAGTAAGATTCTCTCAGTCTGCCTACGATCGACTCACCATTGTTGTGAGAATTTCCGTTTCATCAAAGTCAATTTCTTTTGTAGCTGTCTGCGTAAGTCTTTTTAATAGACTGCGTTGAACTGCAGGCATCGTTGTCTTTTTTTTATAAGCACGTGTTTATAACTTTTCAAAATCTTGTTTAAATTTGAAAAAAAAAAATCTCTTCACAACAAATCTTTTAAATTTTGCGATGAAAATATTTCTTTTAAAATTCTATTTTTTAAAAATTAGTACAACAAGTAAATAAATTACCGTTGCGTTTTCGATTAATTTTTAATTATTGTGAACATGGACATTCCATGAATATCTCAAAGAGCTTGTATCATCGAGAAAAGCCATAAAAATATGAAAACTTCGAAAAAGACACAAACTAACTCGCAGCAACATTGCTGCTAGACTGTGCGGATGGTGGAGGTCGCATGAGAACCCTCGTCCTAGCAACAGCTCCAATAATAGGTTTAACGATCACCAAAACTCCAGCAATAAATAACGACGCGAATACAAGACTTCTGCCAGTTTCGGAAGCACCGATATTCGTCCACCACTTCCTGTAAGTACCATTAATGACTGTCGCCAGTAGTAGGATCACCATACAAATACCGGCGTACGAGTGTACGACCTTAAGAAGTACCGGTCGAACTGTTGGATAAAACCACTGGGAGTTATTGGCGAGAATGCCAAAGCTGGCAATAGCACAGGCGATTACGAATACTGATAGTCCTAGTTGTCCGTGAGTCGAGGTGAAATGTTCCTTGTTGTTTTGATTCTTGTTCACAATAATGATCACCATACCAATTGTCAGCAAACATAGACCCACTAAATGTAGAACCCAGTGCAAGGTCACACGATTCTTACGTGTGAGTTTCTTGGAGATCAATGCTTCGCCGGAGATTGCGTAGACTCCTTCGATTAGCAGAAGGCCAGCCTGGAAAATCCATTTATTTATGGAGTTAGAATTCGCTTGACAATAGATTTCATTGTCGATGAAAAATATCATAGAACCTGGGACATTATTGAGCTATTTAGGAATGCTTTATTTTATCAACTGGAAATAAGCTATGTTCCGTTGGTCGACAAAGAATCATAAAAAATACGATTTTGCTACGTCTGATTCAGAATTTAGAGCACGAGTACAAAGAAAAATAAAAAAATAATGTTGCATCTTAACTAGTTTTCCTGAGAAGTTTGTTACCTTGAGCAAATATTTTTCTTAAAATGTTGTCAAAGAAATCATTATTCAGGTATTAATAACATGACATAGTCAGTTATCAATAAAAATCATGACTTGAAGATTTACGATAACTTATAAAAATGTAATTAATAAATGTTTGTCGTACAACGATACGATTAGATGAAAATCAAAATCTATGCGTATACGTATCGCAACTTCATTTGCCAGCTATTTTTGCTACTATTACTTCGCCGACATGATCATTCGAGTCGATAAATAGTTATCTCATCGGTCGACGAATTCTAATTAACGGCATATCGCACGCGCGTTAATTTTTATTTCAATCAAACTTTTTCAAGCTTCATTTACCATGCGATTTATCAAGAGAAATTTTAACGATTATGTCTGCTGATTACGTTATGATCAAATTTGTTTATCGGCAAAGGTGACACAAAAGCACTCGTTTGTTAGGAGTACACTGACTTTTTTCATATTTTCTTATTTTTCATATGAAATCATGAAACTATACTATCCTGAGAAGTGCCAGACATTAAATCATTCATAAGCAAGCAACAATTAACGTCGCTGTGAATTTTACTGGATTCGCTGACTCAAGGTAGAGGCATGTATAAGAAAAAGGGAGCGAGCGACGCATTATTTAACGTTTATACGGCCTCGTTGTCGACCTCTTTTAAAAGCAATTTCTAACAATTGTTCTTGATTTCATATACACCCGCGAGGAGGAAAGAGTCATCGTTCTTTCGAACACGCATCTTTGTTGACGTAATACTTACTAAATTAGTTACTGTCTTAACCTTCACCTTACATTGTTTCACGTTCGGTGATTGTTAACTTTCATTTATCACGTGTTAAATTGTAAATATATATGACATTAAAGTGACTTGTTATGTTGCAGTACGTTTTATTTTTAACAGTATCTATTAAACGTTGTATTATCTTATTATGGGTCAGTCTATTCTTCACTTTTCGGGTACCAACCTATTCATTCACTATTATTTTTATGAAAATATTTAAGAAAAATGTAAAGATTAATGAAAACATTGCCTCTCACTAACATAAGTATTTGCACAATTCTAAGAATTTATTAAGTTTAAAACTGATGATTGTACGTGATTCATTAGAGTCCGCAAAAGAATTTACAATCGAAATAGGTGTCTTAATGCTGACAATCTTGGTAAATCTACATTAAAGGCGTCAGAGCCTATACTGTCACGACGACAGGTCAGTGTGGCACGCTATCAATTCTTAGAACAAAGAAATCAATAGTGAGTTATTTGTACCTATCTCAAGTGAATCTAGAACTGAAATTTAGACATGTGCGTTTGCGAAATTATATTGCTCACTCTCTGATGTTTTAAATGCAAGCTAAGTGAGCATGGAATGAGTAGGCATAAAAAAAGTTTCTTTTTATCTTCCTTAACGGTTGATCAAAGGCAATACTTGACTGATTTCATATCTGTAAGAATTTAGCAGTGACTATAGAAATTTCAATTTCACAACTTTCACTTATCGCTGATGTTTCATTCATAAACATATAATTTCAATGTTTCCTGTACATACGCGTTATACAGGATTACGTAATTATAATTCCCTACTTGTGTGATGGCAAACTGTTTAATCTAAAGTAAAAAAGTAAACCCATTAAACCTAAGCTATCGTGCCAGTTAATCAATCATAGCTTGTAATTTACAAAATTGCCATAAATATGCCGATTGTCAAATTCATCAATTTTTCAAATAAATATAATTTATTATAAAAGTTAAACCAAAGATAATCTCACCCCAAGTGCCATGCATATTGGATGCCAGGAGAAGAAACTATAACTCTCGAAGCTAAGTCCAACGATGTAAAGCACCGGGAGCAATAACAGAATATGAGTGAGCATACTGAAGATGAGCGCAAGAGTGCTAGGCAGTCCTTTGTCACCATGCTGTTGCTGTTCGTTCTTCATCGTGTTATCTTGTATTATCTCACTCTCACTTTCTGTCGTATTGCTATCAAAATTTATGCCACTTCGATAAACGATATATCTCTCATAAGGCACAAAAGATCGACAAAATTCTTTCAGGAAAAAGAGACCCCGCCTGCAACAAAACGCAGAATAGCGCGTCAAGTAGTCAATTAGATGAGAAACGCTGTAAGACAGAAAGAGAGAGAGAGAGAGAGAATCTCTTTACGTAATGACTACAAGAAATGCTCGGCCGATGATTCATCGAATCATCGCTCTCGAACGTCGTAGTCGTTGCAACGATGCAGCGTCTCCTTTTTCTTCTAGCCTGCACGTGCTCCGGCAAATATTATTCTTCGACGTGTGAGCTTTTTTGGTTCGAACCTAAGCTCACACATACGCTCTCTCTCTCTCTCTCTCTCTCTCTCTCTGTTTGTGCAACTGATTGATGGGTCTCGTACTGTATATTTTATTAGGCTGCTCACGCCTGCCGAGTAATTCAATACTACTACTTATTAGGGAGGCGCTCGATTCCATTGTTTATTAAAGCTTTATTCAAGTTTTCGGGAATGTTCACGCTATACATGTCGATGTTGTAATAATATTTGCAAATCTATCTTGTATGAAGAAACTTTGGTTGATGCAATTGATACTTGCTATGGTATCGCCATGAAATAATGTGGTTGTTGAGATCTCGTGGTTACCACAGGTTATTTAATTGAGAGAGAAAATTATGAGGTTTCTTATGATATTTAAAACATACTCCAGAGCTTTTCCGACAACATTTAAAATGTCAACATAATTTTGTAAACATTGAACATATTTGACTATTAGCTCGTATTATCTAAGGCTATGTTTGCAGAGCAATCAGGAAAAAAATTTTTTTTTCAGAAATCTGCAAAGATACACTGATAAGAAGATGTATCAACCAAACTTTTTCGATGTATCGTTACTCGAATGACGGTTATTTCCAACGATTAATACCATTCGTAATAAATTTGCAAGTGTTTCCTGGATGACGTACACGAAAGATAATTACCACTTTTCAACTGAGATTCCATGAAAAACAATCGTTATTTCTTTGGATATTCTGCAATGAATTTCGTCTTCAAATACATATAAAATAATATGTTATACATCACTTAATTTTACGAAATATTGGAACGTCGGCTCAGAGCAATACAGTATAACATTTAATGAGGCAATAGCATAAATAAGCCTACTGAATTACGAGACTATTAGAGCGATCGTTGACTAATTAAGCGTAGAATGTTATTTACCGCATAGCACAGTCCATACCGTGTACACACTATTTTGTAATGAATAAAAGATACACGCCTTGAATCTGCATATAGTAAGATGCAAAAATTCACCTGATGGTACAGCCATTTCAACTATCATATATTAAAAACTTCTTTTCCAAACTTTTTAAAACACAACGTATTTTTCTACAAAACAGTTAAAACGCTCGCTTATCTTGACGTAAAAAAAAACTAAATATACGATAGCGCACGCGCGAGTAAAACACCATGTATGAGATGGAAAATAAAATGCCTCGTTTCTATAAATACATTAGTACTCAACCGAATTATCCGGAAAGTAACGAGGAATAAAATAAAAAGGTAAGTCGATCAGAAAAAAGGCACAGCACACACACACACACACACACACAAACAGACCTGAATGAAAAGTCGGCTCGCAGGTGTCTCGTTTGGAATCCGCGCGGCGACTGTCGGCCTTGATGCCTCAACTCGCTCAGCAGCTCGTTTTCTTCTCCCACCTACAAGCCCCAACAGAGAGATCCCCCATACACATCACGCATCGTCGTATTCTTCTTCTTGGGCGTCTGCGATTCCTTAGTCGCCGGAAAAAAAATAGTAGCGTTTAATTGTTAAGAATTATTTAGACCAAGGCGAGCTCGTGAAAAAAATAACAGGCGCAGCTTAGATAGATTCGTTTAATGACTTCCTCTTTGATTGCGCATGGAATGATACTTTATATTGGAGAAGAACTATACAATGATCAAAACATACGAGTATATAAAGACAACGCGTATTCATGAATGAAAAGTGTCGTCTTACCTAGTATGTACGATTACATTCGAGCAAGAAGATTCTGTTAACTACTTATGTATTGTTGCCTCGACTAGTCACAAACTCTCCGAGCTTAAGAATGCACGCACGCCTTTCAACAGGTTTTCCATATTAATCTTATTAATCTGTTATTCCGGCAATAATGAATTACTAAGTAGTATGGTATCATGCCATTGTTATGCTATCAAAGATCTTCTTCTAATAGATGTGTGTAGCTGTTGATTGTATTGTGCATATAAGAGTGTAGATAACTGATACTAGTGTCATAGAGTCGCGTATTATTCTTTTTTGATGCGAAAAATCAACTTGTCGTATAAATTTAACTTCAATTATTGAAATGACGTAATGCTGCTGAGATTTTTTTATTATTCGCAATGTTGGAAGATTGATTATGCCAGAAATACTACACGAAAAATCGAAATATGTTACTGTAGAATTGTTACTTAACTAAATTACTCTGAAATAATTTTGTCGAAAGCTTCCTTTCAGTTATGTCAATAATTTTACGGTGACACCGTCCCAAGAACAATTGAACAAATGTATTCTTTTATAATACCACACAAGCAAGTATGTTAAGTACATACCTCGAGTTGCAAAATACCCACTGGTAAGTATGACAGTTTCAAGCAGGGAACTCAGTCCTCAGTTTGCACTTGCTGTACATCAAATTAAAGTCCATCGATTTCATGCAACGCGAACGGTCACCGAATCTCGGTCGTGCAAGGCCAAAATTGTGATAATGTACGTATAGTCGGCAATAGATAACTAGAGGCGCGTGTATATATGTATATGAATATACATATGTAGGAGAAGCTGCCCGCGTCGCGTGCATATCCATTCACTGAGACTTTTTGTGTGTACTGCGACTAGGCGTTCGTAACTATGGATACGATGCGACCAATACACACATTGTTACTTCAGCCAATATGTGCAACGAGTCGAACGTTACGTTCCGAAATAATTGTTTACGTTGAAATTTAAAGGAAAAAATGGTTGCGATGGATAAGAGACGAACGTTTCTTGTTACGACTGCTCATAATTTTTTTGACATTTTCGTTGATGACGAGCTCGGCCAGCATGAGTTAAATTCGATTGAAAAGTTTTTAGACCGGAAAAAATTCCGAACTTTGTGTGCTATTTCCTTGGATTCAACTGATCACTCTGGACAACGTATCAAATTCACCAATGAACTATCGTTTTGTGAAAATACTCTTGTATTTTATAAGGTAATTATGTTTGATATCAAGATTACGATGCAGGTTGTATTACGTTGAAGTACGCAATACACGAAAATTGATCAATCTAATAAATCAATGAAATGTTTTGCAAAGGAAATGTTATTCTTATTTTTAACTGGATAGCATGTTCAGTTCAATTCAAATATGTAAAAATTCCATGACTAACATTTCCTGCTGGTTCTATGATTTTATACAATACGCGATTAAAATGTTCGGGTTTTCCTCATTCTATCGTTTTCTGCCTGATAATACGATGATTAAAATTGATTTTCGATTTATGTATTCTTCTCAACTGTTAGCTATGAAAATTAATATTCATGTGCGCTATGAAAAAATGCGTACGTTCTTACGCTATTTGTGAAGAGTTACAACACCGTCGGTTGTAAAATATCATAGACGCAGACATTTCAGTACTTACGTTTACGACTCATAAGTTGTTAAATTCTTAGTTGAAAAAGAAAATTAAGTTTTCGTGTCTCAATAAAAAAAAATCTTTGATTTCAGATATCGGACTCGCTCGTGACCGAAGCAAACTTCCACGATATTGTACAGGTAACATCAGTAAGTAAGAATGGCATAGCATCGTTTGCCGAAGCACTACGCCAAGTTTGGATGCCGACGCTACAAAACTCGGGCTTCGATTCATTACTATTGAAAAGACTCGAGAGTCAATTGCTCGGCCCGAGGACGACTTCGTCTCTTTTCGAGGAGGAAACTTATATGAAAGAAAAAGCCGATGTTGCCAAGACGTCTGTCGAGAAAAAGCTTTACGAGCAGGCCGTCCTCTATTTAAAGAATTTAAGGCGCGAACTCGAAAGCGCTGCTATTGCAAGGTTTGTTTAAATTAAAGTCTCTGGACTTTTTTCGCGTTGTTGTAACTTCTTCGAGTTGATACGCAATATGCAAGATTGAAATAAACCCATTGTGGAATAATCGATTATTCTATAAAATAAAAATTTGTAGAATAGCATATTTTAAGATTTTTCAACTCGCAGTAATTGTAAAAATATTGGGTAACGATTTGCAGAGAAGGCCTGGTAATGTTAGAAGAGATACTCGATACATTGTCAGGTCACTTGGACGACTTGTGGAAGTTGAAAGGCCCGGTTTATAATGAGGAACGCATGCAGTCGTTGCTGGAAGTCGTAGGCAGTGAATTAGCGCAGTTAGTCCAATCTCTGATCACCAAAGTAAAGCTTATGGCCGTTTTTCTTCGAAAAAAAGAAAATAACCACTCGCGCGCATAAACACGCACGACTTAATTTTCTACAATTGTCATCAGGTTCAGTCGGATAGTCGAGCAAAAGACGAGGCAATATCATACGGGGCAACGATCTGTGAGAAATGGGTAGAAATGTCACATCAATTGACAAGTCTTTTCTGGCCGAATTTATCGCATGCTTGGAAAGCGAAACCGTACAAGCCTGATCGATGTCACAATTACGAGATACGGCTCAAGTGTGTACTTATAGTATTTTTAATTTAATAAAAAACATTATTGTGTGGAAATAAAAAATCCATCGCGTTGACGATTGCAATTAAAGGGAAATAGCGGAGATACGCGCACAGAACCGTCAACTAACGAGGCTCTTGACTCCAAAAGAGCGGTCCAATCTCGGCACCGAATTTATATTCAAGAGTTTCGACAATGTCGAAGGTATACAAACTAAAAAGAACTCCTCGCACATGCCCAATAAAAAAGAAAGAAAAATCTTAATCATCATCAATTATAATATCGCAGAGTTATTAGGTGAAGAGAACGACGTGGAATGGGATCGTCTCCGTGATAAACTTCGAATAGGTTTAGGACCAACGGAGGAGAGAGTAGCAGCTAAATTAAGGGCATTATTAACAGAAGCGAAAACGCCTTTGGCATTGGAAACTGAATTTCGTAGGTACAGCGAGCTCATATGCAGAGAGGCAATCAGAAGCCAACTGCGACCCGAACGACAAGCTCTTCTCTCGGCTTACGGAGATCTTATCGGTTGAGTACTCAATACAATCCATTCATTCAACCTATCTTTCAATCTGTTAGCCGATATCTCTTCCCATATTGCATTAAGTATCTTAATAATCTAGGGATTTGCGAATATGTTTTCTCTATAATTGAGGGAAACGAATATAATTTTTACATAGATCTTTATTAACGTTCGTTTAGAATGATTAATATTAATAAACCAAATGGATAATTATGTTTAAACAATTTATTTTGAAATCCATTTGAATCAATTAACGCATAACGATTCTCGAAAAAAAATCTTCGCCTTGGAATAATTCAATTGGAAAAATAAGATTTCCCCAAATTAAAGATGGATGCACGTATGTCCCCGACACGAGAGAGTTGCTTGACACACCAGAAATCCTACAAGATGTGCAGACGGCGAGAGTGGCAGAATTGCGCCTCGACAGTTTGCAGAAACTCGGGAAACAATTGCTCAACGATCTTCCGGGCTACGATGACATTTCGGGAAAGCTCGTGAAAGCTCTCAACGACGCCGAGAGGCAGAGACAAGAACTCACCGAGACATGGGTAAGTATGCCATTTTCTTGCTAAAGAGGAAATGTTGTTGGAAACTTGTCCAAAGTAACAACGACTTCTTTTTGTAAATACAAATGTAAGTAGCGAATATTTTATTATATTTGGAAAAAATATTTTGAAAAATTATAATCATGTATTATACTAAAAAAAAACATGGTGACAAATCAAAAAATAATTAATTGGACGTGCATTAAATTTATAATTATTGGACTTTTAGGTTGAGAATACGAAAGCATCTCTCCAGAAGAACGAGCTCTCCCTTGGCAAAGACTCAGCTGTGGTCGAGATGAGTGGTGCCAAAATGATGCGAGTAAATTTCGATCCTCGTCTCACGGCTTTAATACGTGAATCTCGTGGTCTGTCCGCTCAAGGTGTCGAGTTGCCCCATGAAATTAAAGAGTTAGTCGAGCGTGCATCAGCGTTAACTGGTCGAGCGAGGGCTCTTCAACAGATTGCCAACTTTCATAACACAATAGGCGATCGTATGATACCGTCGCAACGACCATTAATGCTTGCCTCAGCGCTTGAACTTGCAGGCGCTGTGAGAGAACAGTCGGGAGTTGTTTGGACGGATCCAAGAGCTGTTGACGTATACACCAATCGACTTAGAGAATTGGTAATATTTGTTATTTTCGTAGCTGTTATTTTTTCTTTTGTCTAAAAATAAAATATAAATAAATTCAAATTTGTGATTATGCAGGTTGAAAAGTTCGCTCGTCAAAATGCAGAACTTGCATCTAAGCACGCTATTCTGAGGGACTTGGTATGTAATTTATTAAAAGGCGACTCGATCAGCTTGGTGACAAATCAAAACGCTTGGAAAGACATACTTAGAAATATGAGAGATGTGGTTGATTCGGTTGAAGGCAGTTATGGTAATACCAAAGCTTGGAAACTGCATTGGGACAAGCAGCTGCTTAAAGCTCTAGGGATTGCTTATAGGTAACATTGTCATTTGTTATTTAAATCATAACGCATATAGTGGCCCTAAAATTATTCAGTTATGAAAATTATGCCTGTTAGATTACACAGTCAAGTTTTCAAAATACTATAATTTTAATTAATGAATATGCACTGTGTTCACTTTGAACTGAGCTTACCATTATACTCGTTTACGTTCCATTATAATCAATCGGTATTTTATTCTCATCAGAGCTGCTCTACCGACACTACTGAAAAAGCTACCAGAAATTCGAGTAGAATTAACGTTTCGAGATGAAAATTTACTTTGGCGGCCAACGCTCGAGGATACTAGGGTGAAACTCTACTCGGGTATTCGACGTTTCCTTGCTATACCAATCAACTTCCGCGGTGTTGGCAATCCGGAAGATGGTCACTTCTATACTCTTGTAGCGCGGAGCTCTCATTTATTTGGCCCCGTATATAGGGAGGCGGAAAATTTGCTGAACGCCCTCGAATGCTTGCGCGGCAAGTGGCTGCCTCTCGTTTCGCCAGCCAAGATCGATATTGGCCAAATGTATGTTTACAGACTGTGCCATTAGTACATTTTATTCTTTTACTTATTTTTTTCATAAATTCAGGTTGAAGGGTAAACAACCACATGATTGGGAAAAGGCTTTTAAAGATGCGAAACAATGGGCCCAAGAAGTAAGGAGAAAAGCCTGAAATATTTATACATAAATTTACTATTTAAAAAAAATAAAACTACTTTATTGTAGGTAAACAAACTAAGAGCAACAGAAATAAAAATATTATGCTTGGTCATTGATACAAGTACAATACGGAACGACTTGGAATTGCTCTCAAGAAGGTAAAAATTATATTAATTATTTTAAATTTCCTTGGTAATTACTCGCGATTTAATTAACATGCAGGTACTGGGAGCAATTAGCACTTGACTTGCGAGCGGAAGCATCATCGCGCTTAGTGTCCATCATTGACTTCCTGTCGTCAGCATCGAAAAAATTATCTCAACGTGCACGTACAATCGAGGAAATCGGTGAAGCATACGAAGCATACTCAAGTATCAAAACCCAATCCGATGAAATTGCTCGAGAATTAGAAGATGTCACTGGGTTGGGTCGAGTTTTGGCAGCATGGACGAGAGATAAATTAGATGGTGATAAAAATACATGCTCAAGTAGCTAAATTTAAACGTACAATTAATTGTCTATTACAGGATTAAATAATGCAAATACAGCCTGGGACAGTTTGAAGGGGCGTTTAGATAACTATCATGATGTAATGTTACATCAGTTGGATGAAGCCAAATTGAATCTACGACATCAAGTCTTAGCCATGCACGATGATCAGGAGCGCTGGAAAGACAAATGGTCATCAAGACCGGAAGTCGTTACAAAAGACTGGTTGGAAATCATGCGCGAAAAATGGACAAATTTAATCGAGCAGAGAGATATACTTATCAATGATTGCAAAAGGTTAAATCTACCGGTTCACGAGATCTTTGAGTCTAATGAAAAGGCTATAGCCCAATTGGAAGCCGAACTAGAAGCCGAAGAACTGAATTGCCGATTTCAAAGTGAATTTCTCGAAGAACTGCAGAGACATGAAGAAGAAGAATGGTCAGTCGCCAGACGACGATTACCGAAATTACACGACTGGCTAGACTCTTGGGAGAGTCGAGTACATTTGCAGATAAAAAATCAGTCAGAATCATTAACAGAAGAATCGGCAAAACAAGAAGTTAACTCGTTTATCGAAAGAAAGATTTCCGAGTTAAGAGATGCCGTAGAATGCGTACAGTTACTCAGAGGTGATGAATTGGCTGAAGAACACTGGAGCGAATTGAATGAAATATTGGGATTTGAAAAACCAAAACGAATGAGCGACATCACACTAGGCAATTTGTTGAAGAGTGCCCCACTAATTAAAACTAATTCAGATCGTATAAAGGTACGTTTAATCGTTCAAATTATTGACTGCTGATCAAATAATGGTTTTATATCATAATATATGTAAATAAAGGACATTACAAAACGAGCTACGGCTGAAAGTGGAATTCGACACGCTCTCACAGAATTGGAAGCTTGGGAAAGCTACACATCACTTCCTTTGCAACAATCAAAGGACAGTAGAAATGTACAAATTTACATCGTTGGCGATTACAGCGCATTGCTTGGCAGAGCAGGTAACTTTCGCTACTTTTTGAAATTGAATTATTTCTTAAAGTATACTAGTTTTAATTAAATCTTAAATTACAGGTGAGCTGAGGCTCATTTTGGAAGGTGCAAGAGGCGCAGCCGGCTATGAAAGATTTGCTTCGAGAGCTGCAAGATGCGAAGCTGCTTTAAGTGAATTAGAAGATCGTATAAAAATACTGAGCGTTGTTCAAAGGAAATGGATTTATCTTGATCCTGTGTATAGCAGTGGAGCAGCACCTAGCGACTCAGGGAGATGGACACGTACTGATAAAGAATTTAGGTATGTATTATATTAAAATTACGTTAGATTTGGGAAATGTTTACTGATTTTAATACTATAATCAGATACTTTATGGGAGAAATAGCAAGAGATCCAAAAATACCTTCTTTGAGAAAATTACCTTTCCACGCTCTTACGAACTTGAAAGATCTAATGGACCGATGTCAGAGGAGCTTGGATGATTTCTTGGAGGTAAACATTTGTATTTTGATTTTGAAAATAACTTTTAAATCCGAAACATATATATAAATATATTCATTTAGGAAAAGAGATCTGCTTATCCGAGATTGTATTTTTTGAGCGACGAAGATCTTCTTGAACTGGTATCCGGAAAAGGAAAAGGACTTGACGCTCACTTATCAAAATTGTACCAAGGTGTGGGTGGAAGTGAGAAAGAAGGAAGCTATATAACAAGTGTAATATCTCCAGAAGGAGAAAAATTAAAACTCTCCGAGCAAATAAGTTTGGCAGCTACGTTCCCTCAATGGTTAATCAATTTAGAAGAGGGCATACGGAACGCTTTGCAACAGAGTTTGAATACCTGTTTACTAGAACAGACACCTGATATTGCTACTTATCCAACGCAAATACTTTTACTTTGTGAAAGAATCCGGTTTACCGAAAAGTGTGAGATAGCAATGGAAGACGATACAATCGGTTTGAAAAATCTGCTTAAATATCTGGAAAATCAAAGGATGCGGTACCGAAGTTTGGAAGATCCGGACAACGCATTAAAATCATTGAAGGCTAAGAATTTATTGCTTGAGACAGTTCATCACCTGCATGTTGTTAGGAAACTTTTAGAAGCTGTAGGTGACAAGGAAAAGCTTAAGTGGAACTGGAGCTGTCAAGTTAGAACTTACAAGAGTGTATGTGATTTTTAATGTTAAATACTCAATAAGTTCTAAATTATCCATTAAAATTATAATAATTATAGGGTGGCGGAGCTCTAATACGTTGCGCAAAAGCGGAATTTCCATATCGATTTGAATATCAAGGAGCAGCAGTAGGTCTCGTAAGAACACCGTTGACTGAGAAATGTTATCTCGCACTCACACAAGGCATGAAATTAGGATTAGGCGGTAGTCCAACTGGACCTGCTGGAACTGGAAAAACTGAAAGCGTTAAAGCCCTTGGTAGTATCTTAGGACGCCGAGTCCTCGTATTCAATTGTGATGAAGGTAGGTCAAGTAATTGCCCGTATAAAGAAAGTAATTGAAATCAAACAATGGATTATAAAAGGGATGGACGCCGGTAGTATGCGGCGCATCTTAAGCGGCTTAGCACAAGCTGGCGCCTGGGGCTGTTTCGACGAATTCAATCGTCTCGAGGAGAGTACGATGAGTGCTGTAGCAATGTTGATAAGGCCATTACAGGAAGCCATCCGTGACGGTG
Source organism: Chouioia cunea (assembly GCA_030064505.1). Classification (NCBI taxonomy): domain Eukaryota; kingdom Metazoa; phylum Arthropoda; class Insecta; order Hymenoptera; family Eulophidae; genus Chouioia; species Chouioia cunea. The sequence goes on from JAOPFQ010000001.1 coordinate 30,272,406, forward strand.
CGATAAGAGCGAATCTCGGTGGACTTGAGATACCAGTCGACCCGCATTGTTGCCTCTTTATCACGATGAATCCAGCAGGCGATGATTACGGGGGTCGACGAAAACTACCCGATTCACTTGCAAGGCTATTTAGACCTATTGGTATGGCTCATCCTAACAAAACGAATATTGTTCGATCTCTACTTGAGTGTGCTGGCTTTGTCAATGCAACGAGATTGGCCAAACAATTGGTAGAGACCTTTGACACGGCGGAAAAACTCTTGTCCAAGCAGCCACATTATGACTGGGGATTGAGAGCTCTTCGATCGGTCTTGAATGCTATTCCATTATCGACTGGCTCCGATAACGAAGCAATTGAAGTGGCTAGGTGCAATATTTTTTATTTCTCGTTATTCAATAGAATCGTGTCAATTGAAACGTTGATTTTTCCATTTGTTTAGAATGTTGACCGGAATTTATGTATCTACAATGCCAAAATTAGTTGAAGCAGACGCTGTAAAATTTTTAACTTTATTAAATGATATTTTTCCTAATACTAACGCATCTGCTTTAGCTAAAAGAAAAGATAAATTGCAAACCATTCTTGCAAACATATGCGAAGTTCAAGGGTTACCCGACAACTTGATTAGCATGTGTACTCAACTGAATGATCAATTACATAGTAGAAGTGGCGTGGCTATTGTTGGACCACCAGGTTGTGGTAAAACTCTGATAATTAAAACCTTAGCTGAAGCATTGTCGAAAATGGGGAAAACAATGAATTTATATCAAGTGTATCCGGGAGTTATGTTCAAATCAAAACTACTTGGCAGTGTTGATTATCAAACAAGGTATATCTTTTATTGCATCTACTGCAATTATTATTAGAATTTTAAAAATAAAACGGAAAATGTGATATTTTAATGATTTTAGAGAATTCAAGGAAGGCTTAGTATCAAAATGTATTTCAAACTCTGGCGATAAACCGTTATGGATTGTTTTTAATGGTGACGTAGAGCCTGAGTGGGCAGAAGCTCTTAATTCTGCTTTGGATGACAATCGTATTCTTACATTACCTAACGGTGTAGGTATAAAGCTCGATCATGAAACACGGTAATGGCAATTATTTTTTTATGTCACTGAAATATTGTAATAGTAACAGCTTTCAAGTTTTTAAACTATAAATGTATATTTACAGATTTATATTTGAATCGCACAAGCTATCAGGAGCAAGTCCAGCGACAGTTTCGCGATTAGGAATTGTATTCCTCGACGATATTTCTCCCTCTATCCTGCTCAAATCTTCATCACTGAAAGATTTCTCATCTACAGCTACAAATATTATAATGACACATCTTAATAAAGTCATAGAACAAGCGCTAAAATTAAAAAAAGGACAAAAATCGGCGTCAGGGTTATTACACACGTCATTAGTACATTTTCAAAATGCTAATACGCAAGCTAGTTGCACTCATGCTTTGTTGGCTTCAGTGTGCAGTCAAATCGAAGATCTCAATTCACGTGATGAATTGGCACGAGCAATTTATCAGCTTACTGGAGTTTGGTAGTTGCTATATTTGAATTTAATGATGTAAATTTGAGCTTTATTATTTTTCTAAATATACTTTTGATAAAATAGGTGTCCTGATTCCAATAATCCTTATGATGTCCTGTATAATAAATCAAAAGATACTCTTGAGCCTTTCACCCCTGAAGCAAAAACGATAAAAACTGAAGAAGGACCTATTTATTTATCTGGTAAATTTATACTAATTTTTTTTAATTACAACTGCATAGTCTTAAAATGATAAAAATTTCAGGATCAATGCAAAGAGGGATGAATATAACATTGCCATTGATTAGATCCGGGCAAGCAGTCATATTTCGTGGGCCAACAGGTTGTGGAAGAAATGCATTGTTATCTGCCACAATAACCTCACTGAAAAATGAATCGGATGAAGCAATATCCGTTATAAAGAGTTCTTCTTTGTATGGATCTAAAGATCTTATTACTAGATTAAAAAGGTCTTGCATCAAATTGGATTCGTCAGCGGGTAGTAGACAGTACCGATCAAAAAATGGATCTCTTATGATTCTAATTGTCGAAGAATTACACTTAGCCTCGCAGAATTTACAAGAATTAATAAGACAATTGATTCAAGAAGGTGGATTTTACGAAGATGATTTAGAATTTGCGAAAATATCTTTGAATATATTAACAACAGGAGATTTATCAACTAAGTTACACCCAAGATTAGATTCTTTAATGGCTTCATATTATTTGCCGTAAATATAATAGATCATTTTAAATATCGTATTGTTTTTTGTTCTAATAATGACTTCATATTCCATTCTCAGCTCTATAAAATCAAAAGACCTAGATGCAATTGTTGATCTACATTTGAGAGAATCTCTAAAAAGCGATGAAATGGTAGTTAGAGCATGGATATCAAAGATGTCTCCAACTATAGTTGAAGCATTCAATGAAATTGCGTCAAATGACAAATCAAACGTAAAATGGACACCAAAAGATTTGATGACGTGGGTTGACTCATTGAAATACTATCCTGAACCAGATAACGAGTCTAGTATTACCGGCTATTTGATCGACGTTTCTCGACGACTTTTTAGACCAAAGTAATCAGTTATGATTCTTAAAACTCTAATTCAATAAAAACTTAGTTCGATTCATAAATTTTGTTTTCATTAGACTACACGCTAAACAACAAAAACGATTGGAAACCATAATAAATTCTCGCACAGCACCTCGCGTCAATTCTGAAGATGATGTTTATGTGCAGAAAAGCGCAAACAATGGCTTAACGATATTATCAAAAGCACACTGGAAAGCAGAGCTTGAAAACGCGGTGACAAGATGTATACGAGAAGGCGATGCCATGTCAACAAACATTTCCTCGTATTTGTTGGAAATAGCAGCCGGTATAAGTTGGGGTCTAGGTTGCGAACAAAGAGGCATACTTTTAACCGGACGTCCGGGAGCTGGTAGAAAATCTGCAACTAAAATTGTCTCGGTTGCTTTATCTATGAAACTTATTGATTCGGCACCTGGTACTTACATAAATATATTCCATGAAATGAACATAAAGATGCAGATTTTACAGACCATGCGATGTAACAACTGTTTTTACCGCAATTTAGGAAAAGGAAAAGCAGCTGTAAAATTAGCAGTTCAAGCAGCTGGTATAGACGGCGAACGGACAATCTTATTATTAGAAGAACATCATTTACGCGAAGAAGATTTTGCTATTTTAGCCAGCGCAATAATTTCTAATGGCGAAGTACCAGGTCTATACACGACGGAAGAGCTCGATGGTCTTATTGCACCACTTTCGGATTTGTCAGTTAGAGAAGAATTCCCAGGAAGCCTAGAACAGTACTTATATTACCGTGAGTAATCAGATTTATATATTTTGCATTTAATTCCTAAAAATATAAGCAAACTTTTATAACTTATGTAGGTTTGAAAAAATACTTAAGAATAGTTCTTATCGTCGATTCAAGCGATCTAAAAGAATCATGGCTATCTCGCTCGAATCTCTTACGCCATTGTATCCAAACGACCGGTCAATGCTTAGGCAGCGAATGGTGGCTAATGGAACATTCATTAATCGAGGTAGCGAGCCTATACAAAGATCCGACGAAAGACACAACCGACGAGACGAGCGGTGTAATAGAAGTTGTACAGGCGCATATCAGTGCTCCACTTCAGCAGCAAGCCCCAGCAAGATTCTTTGCATTGTTGAACAAGTGGAAAGAGCTGAGAGAAAGTTGGATTAATGATATTACATCCAAATGGAAGCATTTAGAGGCAGGTATAGAAAGATTGAAAGAAGCTGGGGATAGAGTGGCTAAGCTCGAAGAAGATGCTTCAAAACAAAGACGTGAACTCGAGGTATACCAAATAGAAAATTTGTTCGAATCGAATGCATCGACAAGTGTGAATTTACGTTGTAGGTCGAAAAAGGAAAAGCAAATGCAGCGCTCGAACAGATAACAGCAACTATGCGCGGCGCAACCGGTCAAAGAACAGAAATGGCATCGTTGAAAAGTGAAACCGAGCGAGAAAGTGTCGAGCTTGCTCGTCGCAAAGCCGATATCGAGAGCGAACTCGGTAATGTCGAACCATTAGTCGAGCAAGCATCTCAAGCAGTGGCGAATATCAGTTCGGATGCTCTTTCAGAAGTTCGCTCTCTTAGAGCACCGCCAGCGCCAGTACGCGATGTTCTCGAGGGAGTACTAAGGTTAATGGGTATACGCGATACCTCGTGGAATAGTATGAAGACTTTCTTAGCGAAACGTGGAGTCAAGGAAGAGATACGTAATTGGGATGCAAGACGTAGCTCTCCGGCAAGTCTTGACGCCGTAGCAAAATTAATCAAAGAAAGACCTGAAAGCTTTGAGGAGAAAACCGCTAAGAGAGCATCTATTGCCGCTGCACCATTGGCTGTTTGGGTACTGGCGAATTTGCAGTATGGGCAAATATTACAACAAGTCGCGCCGTTAGAAAGAGAGCAACGAGTACTTGCTGAGTAAGTTATCTAGTACAGTAATAACGTTGAAGTTATAGAATGAACAATAATGATTTGTCTTTTTATTGAATAGTCGACTGGCGGCAGCTGAAGCGCAAATCGGTAAATTAGAGTCTGGTCTGAACACTGTTGAAAGTAAAGTGGCTCATCTACAAGAACAACTTGCAGCTCATACTCGAGGCGCAGCTGAGCTTCAATTGCGCATGGAAGCGACCGAGGCAAGTTTAAATACTGCTCGTTCTCTACTCGGTAAACTCGATGCCGAACACAGCGATTGGCGAGCACAGTTTCAGACTTTGACAGAAAGAAAAACCAAAATTGGTGTCGAAGCAGCAACTGCAGCGACCTTGCTTATTTATCAGGTAGAAATGTTATATTGTTTTTCTTTGTTAATGTAAAACATGGATCATTAACAGATTCGTGGTTTTAGAATCCAGAGAAGAATGATAACAAGCGAAAGCACGCGATAGAGTTATTGATAACCGAGGGCGACAGATTGCAATGGCGGGCTCAAGGATTACCTGTCGATACCGAAAGTTTCGTAGGCGCAGCCCGAGCAATACGAGGCAATTTAGTATCTCTTTTCTTAGATCCATCGGGTGTCGCGGTAAATTGGCTAAAATCCAACATTAGCGAGGCACGATTAGAAATAACCAAACCTGGTGACTCCCGTTTCTTGACTAGTGTCGAATTAGCTGTAAGATTTGGTAAACCACTTCTTGTTGAAGAAGTTATTGAACTACCAGCTATTCTCCTACCGTTACTGAGAAAAAAACCATTAAGGATTGGAGACAGAAGTCTACCAGCTCAGCAAGGATTCCAACTGTTTCTAGCGACGAGGCAAGATAATACGGCGGATGAATTTCCAAGCGAAGCTGGCGCAACGCTTATGAAAATTAGTCTCGGCGCTGGAAGTAGAAGTTTAGCTGAACGACTAGTCGAAAAAGCAATCTTACAAGAGACACCTGAAATTGAGCTGAAACGAAGAGAAGCTCTTGAACGCGAAGAGAAACTTTCTGGTGAAATCGAAGCAGCTCGCTTGGAGCTCCTTGTTCAGCTAGGCGAAGCTCGAGGTCAGGATATTCTTCAGGAATCGCAAAGCGGTGGAGGGGGCTTACTTGCTACTCTTGAACTTACTCAGTCTAAAGCTAAGGAAATAGCAAAAGCTCTCGAAGATAGTCGGCGTGACCTTGAGAATATCAATAAACGAAGTAAAGAACATGAAAGGCTTGCTAAGTTCACAGCAATAATGTACAAGTTCGTTAAGTCATTTTCTACGTTGAGTTCACTGTACGTATTCACGGCAGAAACGATTATCGACATTTTTTTGGAGGCGGAAAAAACTAGAATGGGACTTGGCAAAGACGAGCGAGAAAAAGTATTGGAGAAAACGTAAGGCAAATTGTTTAAAAAGAAAAATAGTTTCCAAATGAAAATTTTATTTTTGTAATAAATTTTAGTGTTATAGCGCTGACACTTCATCACTGCACAAGAGCAGCGTATAGGAAACACCGCTTACCTTTGGCTCTTCATTTAGCAATGTCACTCAGCTCAGTACCAGACGAACAGCGCAACCTTTTAATAAGTGGTGAAGGCACGTACATCGGGTTGGAATTTGACTTGCCTGATTTTATTTTACCAGAGCAGAGATCTGCTGTGAAAGGTCTGATTACGACAATACCTGCGGTAAATTTAAAAATTCGATTAGACTTTTAAAACAAAATCATTAAAGATGTTTATATTAGCGTATATTTTAGATTACGCAAAAATTGAAAGCTAGTTGGGTTAACAATATTGTTAGTATTTACGCAGAGGACAATTTAAATCATTTCGAAAAGATTTTAGTCATTCAAGCTCTTCACCCTGAACACCTGCATACCGCTCTGTCAAAATGGGCTTCTCAGCATCTCGGTAAATACCTTGAAAAACGTCGTAAAAATTACTATATCTTGGAAATAATATATAATATCTTATGCATTTTAGGAGTTCGAAATCTGACTCCACCGTCGTGGACTTTGAAGCAAATAGCAAAAGAAAACGCGCAGAAACCGATATTACTACTGTTGTCTCCTGGAGCTGATCCCGAACCAGAATTAAGAAGTTTGATAACCAATCAAATGGTTACAGCTCATGGATTCGTAGAGGTATCCTTAGGTCAAGACCACGTTGGGCAAGCAGAATCTGCTTTAGAAATAGCTTGCAAGTAAGTTTCTATGATATTCTTATCATTCGTTTTGAGTACAAATGCACGTAACATATAATAAATGCAGACAAGGAAGTTGGATCCTACTGAGCAACCTGCAACTCGCCTTAAACTGGTTACCACGTCTGGAGGCTTTGTTACGTTCACCAATCTGCACAACTCACAAAAATACAAACACGAGAATTTGGCTAAGCACAGAAGAGTGTTCTGGATTCTATCAAGGACTTTCAGGACTATGTCTGAAATTAGCTTATGAACCGCCAGAAGGCGTGAAACGGAATGTCAAGCGTTCTCTACAGCAGTTGCAACAACGACAGTCTCCAATTGAAGATGCTGGAAAGTCTTTGATGATTTCGTGGCTTCATGCTACTCTACAAGAGAGAAGAAAGTAAGTATCCTTATAAATACTTGTCAACTCTGCAATTAAATCTATTTTCGTATTTATCGATTAAAATAGGTTCGTGCCTCAAGGCTGGATTAAATCTTACGCATGGAGTGAAGCAGATCTTGATGCTGCCTGTGAGTTAGTGATTCAAAAATACACAACAGCGAAACAATTAGGCGACGATTGGGAAGCCGATCGAGGTGTCCTCGACGTAGCGGTTTATGGAGGATTATTGCAAGATGAATACGACATGAGAATGTTACGAGCGATATTAAGGCATACTTGGTCTAAAGATATATATACTGGTCGGCGCAAACTTGGAGGAATCATTAGCGTGCCAAAAGCTGCATCTGAGAATCCTTTAGACTTAATCGATAGGCTTGATGATACCGATGCAATTCAGATGTACTTTAGTTTACCAGCCAATGCGCATAGGGCGTGGGAAAAATCAGCAGCTGAATTAAGTTTGCGATATCTCAACGGTAATATTCATACAAAAGAAAAATAAAATTTTGAAGTTTTACTTCAAGGTTTTTTTTATCTATTTTAGAGATTTCAAGGAAAACAGTAAAAATAAAAAAAGAAAATACTGATGGAAGAGCTTCGTCTTCCATATCGAAAACGATAAAAGAGCTGAAACTCTTGATAGATCAGCAAAGAATCGAGGATCCACGAAGCGCGTCTAAAGATAACGAAGTGGACCCTTTGAGACGATTCTTTAGCGACGAGATAAATACGACAAGACAGTCGCTGCGAATGGTTAGATCAGATCTTGACAGTCTACGATTCATCGACAATTTAAATGTAGGTACTTTATTTATATCTAATTATTCGAATTTATACGTTGGAAAAGTAAAACTTAATTACATTTTATGCAGACTCCTAGTAAGTGGATTTCGCAATGGCATTCAGGGCCCCAAGAAATCATTCCTTTTGTGAATCGATTGGTATCAAGGTATCAATCGCTTGTCTCATTAAGTGGTTTACCAAGTAGAGTTGAGTTATCGTGGTTCGCTCGACCCGATGCTTTCTTTTCGGCACTGAAGCAGTACACTGCAAGACAGACGGGAAAAGCTTTTGAAAATCTTAGACTGAAAACTAAGTGGACGGGCAAAACTGATAGCGAGGGTAGTTGGAGAATATCTGTACTTGTTGAAGGTCTTCTATTGACTGGTAAGAATGACAGATTCGAATATTATTAGAATATATTCTATAAAATATACCGTCCATTTGTAGGTGCGCGAATAGAAAATGGTGTGCTAGAAGAGGTGATTGCAAACGCAAGTTCAACAATAACGGCACCCCCTTGTTTAATTGCCTTCGTTGACGATATGCACCAGGACGATGATGAGGAAAGCGAAAATGATGTGGAATTAACGAGTGATCTCTGTGCCTTGAGCGTGCCTGTCTACACAGACTCGTTCAGGAGTCATCTGATCTGTGCACTTCCCGTAGCCTACACCCGTGAGCAACGGGATATATGGCATCAACGCGGCATCAGCTTTCATTTACGATCTTAGAAAAAGACATTTTGAATAATTTTATTTGGGTTAACTCAAAAGTTTAGTAAATATTTTACTTATTTATTTATTTAGGAAGGATACATGAAATATTTTTTAGAAAATACTTACAACATTATTTTATAAAAGTACTTAAAACTATTTTATATTGTGAAGTACAAATCAATTAAATTAATTAATTGATGAATTATTTACAAAATTTCCTTATGCAGTAAACTTTAAAAACATAATATTAATACTCTTCATCTCCAAAGCAACCAAGTTTGCAACTAATTTTTGATGATTTATCTGTAAAAATTTTAAGAAAAATAACGAAATCCCAAAAGTATTAAGTAATTTAGTCAGATCAAGAAGACATTTATCGACGATTGATTTTAATGAATTTTAAATTAAGCTCATCAATTTTTAAAGTTATGCTCATTAAAAACTTGAAGTTTTTGTTCAAATCCACAGGTTCCAAGTAAAAGTCATGTAATATTTGAGCAGCCACAGTTTTTACTTCCAAAAATGCAAATTTTTGTCCTGTACAAGTAATTGTATATGTTAAATTATTACATTAAATTCAGCAACATATTTATGATAAAGCGATTAAATCTATTCAGACTGATAAAGTTGTTAATAACTTGAATACGAGAAATTAACAAATAATAATTTAATAGTCTTGCAAACGAGTGATTTATATGCGAAATCTGGTTTAATAGTACTATTATCACATTTCATGACTTAACGTGGAATACAAACTAAAGGATGGTCTACTTTTTCACTCGTGTTATTTAATCGTGCTATAACGTTAAAATTGATTCATTAACATACCTGTAGAGCAACTATATTTTTATATTCTTACCTATACATGAGCGTATTCCACCACTAAAAGGCATATAAGCAAATGGATGCTGCTTTTTTATATTTTCTGGTAAAAATCTGTCTGGATCAAATTTATCAGGCTCTGGCCAAAATTGAGGGTCCCTATGAACATCGAAAATACTGACGACTACTTCCGATCCGGTTGGAATCCAATAGTTACCTAAAAATAATACTAGTGTTGAAAATGATTGTTTCAATTATAATAAAACACGGTCATTTTCAAAAATAGTATTGTCATTTTTGTGCTTATTTTACTCAGTTGTACTTCTTCGCTTATCAAACGAGCAAAAAGTGGTACAGTTGGAAATATTCGCAATGACTCTTTTATACAGCGTCCAAGATAATCCATCTTCTTCAAGTGTTCCATCTTTATAGGGCCAGTATGACCATTTAAAACCTCATATACTTCAGCTCTGGCTAAATACTGATAAAAGGATTTTCTTTTGTAGATTAAAATTATATAAAGTAGTATTTATGTAATCAAACTTGTGCTTCTTTATTTTCCGCTAGTAAAACTAGTAAATAGCAAATTGTCATGCCTGTTGTTTCAAAACCCTATGCAATATTTTATTTAAGCATATAAACAAGTCAAATTAACGAATTTATTATATTTATACCATTATGAAGTAGCAAGTTTACCGCTGTTATCATTGTCAAAAATTCTTCACAAACGCCAGTTTCATCGATTAAACTTTCTTTTTCAGCTAACAACAACAAGTCCAGTACTCCCAGAGCTCTTTTCAATTCTATAAAACAAGACCACTTATGCAATAGAAAATAATCATTATCGACGTGGCTTTTACTATTAATTGAAAGATCGATTATTACTTTTTGTATCGCCCTCATTTTGTTTAATATCAGTATTATTTTGAAAATAGCTATAACCTGTTTGTTTATGAAATAATCGACGTTCTTTAGTCACCTATAATTATAATTAAAGAATTATTATTTACAGAACGACCACTGTAGAATAATAAATAACGAGTTAAGTTACCTTCCATTTGAAGTCGTCAAATATTTTATTAATTTTTGCTATAAGTCGCCCAAGTGGTACATAATTTAACATCCAATTTAATACGTAAGGTCTTCCGATACTTTTTTTAAATAAAAGGAATAGTACGTTGATCGATAAAATATTTTAAGACAAGCCTTATTTAATACAAATGCTACACTTACCATTTTCAGCATTTTCCATAATATAAATTCAACAAGAAAGTAACAACAAACAATTATAAAGCCTTACCTATAAACAAATATTTTGTGAAATCCTGCGATAGCTCTTTGAAAGTTTTCTTTATTCACTGGCATAGCATCAATGTCAAAATCCATCGTATCTACAGCATGAAAAATCGAATTGAAATCTATTTGTTTGTAATTAAATGCCTACATTAGATCGAACCTACCACAAACAGCTTCAAATGCGTAATTTAACAACATAGGTGTTACATTCTTGGTAACACTTTCTCCCTCAGAACGAATCTCGTCGGCCAGATTCTTGGCACGCTTACTAAATTTTTCTGCATATTTTTCCATACAAGTTGTGGTAAAAGCTTGCAGTAACATTTTGTGACGATGTTGCCAAAGATGATCTATGAAATACTCATTGTTAATTACCCTTTACATTATTGAACATATGAATATAAATTCTCTTACCAGTGGACACAAAAATGCCATTATTACCGGTATTCCTCAATATATCGTATCCTATGGTACTTTTATATGTATTTCTTCTACTTGTTACTATAACCTATGTGAGCAAAAATATAAACTTTTTAATTAATCTGTGAAATCAGAAGTCGAGTTTCCTTTCGATAATATACGATAATCAATACCTTGATGTCATCTGGATGCCGAATTAGAACTGTTGCTTTCGAGAGACCCCATATTTTAAATATTGGATAATATTTGTCAGAAAAATTTCGAATCTCATTCCAAAGTTTTTCTGAAAAAAAATTAACGAGAGTAAAAGACTTAATTGGCGCCTTTGAACAAAAACCTGCACCCGGAAATCTGTTCGATATAAAACTAGGTCACCAGGATAGTTGCGTAGGTTTTTACTGAGCCTGTTATTATGTAACTAGTGGAATTGATTAAATCAACCACTCCAAACGAAACTGATAATTTCTTTGAAAACTCGCACATTTTATCGTACCACTTATATGGCTTCTTTTACTTATTGCTTGAGGAATTTATCTTTTATTATTTATTATGAATGTATTACTTATACTGTGCTAACAATTTGTTGTATAAATACGTTATTGCTAAAATTTGATTTTCACATTATTAGTTTGTATCGTTATCCTTTGTAATAAAAACTAAAAGCGTCTTTATTATGAACCTTTGAAACTCTAAATTTAAATACACGTAAAAATATATACTGGTACATGTACAGAGAGGAATCGCATATATTCAAATTTTGTCAAATATTGTTAGTATTACTTTGCATTCGTATCGCCTGGCAAATTATACTATTTTCAATGTAAAACCTCACAATTTCATAATTTAATTTTCACAAGACAACTCGAAAAATGATGCACAAAAATCAAATAAATTATTGTTATTGTTATTATTTTCCTAGCACAGTTTTTAGCAATCGCAGCAGCGCAATGCCCATGGGTGCGTAAGCATAACAAATAATTATTGTAAATCAAAGATACATAATTTGATTTCCAACTAATACATCGCTTAACTTACCTGAAGGGAAATTGAACGAGAACAAATTTCCAAAAATTGGATACGAAGGGGGTCCAGGGATTTGACTTACTAATTTTCCATGTTTGCTAAATTTTCTCCAGGTACAATCATATAACACAAACAATAAAACAATCGTCAAAACAATAAAGATCAACATTTTATACTCGATTTGTAATTTTAGTAAACAATCTCTACGAGAGTGCAAGTTTCAGTCCGAAAGACTTGAGAGTCGAATGAAAAGTGAAATGATCGCCCAAGAAAACTTATTATATAAGGCATAAAAGTAAATGTTCGACTAGTTTTGTGGAAAATAATTATATACAAAACTAAAATGTTTGTAGTAATTTCTATTAATATTATATTCTAATAAATCAAGATAAAAGATAATAATTAAGTTTGTTATCTTTTCTATATATAAACTTTCATATATATATAGACATGGATAAATCATAAGTCATAGATAAATCTTGTTATAAATGCCACTCGATAATGTTATTGATACGCGCGCTATATATAGGTAGTGATATTCCCATCGAGTTTTCGTACGGTGTATTAATGTAATCTGATTTATGGTTGCGCAAGCCAATTCATCTTTGTAACCTGCAGATGGTTTCATAATAACTTTATATAGTTATTTGACCTGCGTTATTGGTAGTAGAGGTACTTTACTATTAAGCATCCGATCCAAAATTATGATTTGTGTCATCGATTTAATAAATCAAACATTTCATCAATTTTGCATACTTTGAATAAGGAGTATACAATATAATAAAAAAAGTAATAATTTTGAATTATAGGAAAGATAATACATATCAAAAGGTGTTTAAGGAGAAAAACAAGAGGAAATGTGCTGTAGTAAAGTGCTTTATTTTCATAAAATTTAATAAACACTAGAAGTTAAAATCATTTATCTCTGGTTTTATCGAGGAAAAAATATAATGATTGAATTACCATTGTGAATTGCTATAAGTTCGCCTGTGTGTGCACGTTTTCGTTACACGCAATGCTATTCACACAACTCGGTAAGAATTGTCTGGATGACGAAGTTTCAGAATGTCATATTAAAATATAAGTACTATTTTAGGTGATTGTTTGGTAGCGAAACTTACCGAGAGGTGTCAAGTTTCAGAAGTATTTTGTTTAGTTAATCATAGATTGGCTCTAAATCTTTATGAAATTCAACACTTTGTTTGTTTTCAACTATTTCATTGGTCCTGTTCTGCTGTCATATATTGCTGCAGCTTTCAAATAAGATATGATATTCGTTACCATATTACATATTTCGCATAATATTTCTCTTTGTTAACTTTTTGTGTTGTATTTTTAATTGTTGAACGACGAGAATAAAATGTTGTTCGTTTGTTTGTTTATTATTTTGTCGTTTCATCAAACTAACATCTCGCTTGTACATTTTTCTCGACCGTTGTACAAATTCATTTGTAGTGAGAACGATTCATATTAAAATAGTCAGTTCTCACACTAGAATAATATAACGATGATAATTATAACAATATTAAGTTTTAATTTATTCTTTTTTTTCGTGATGTTTTCATAGTGTTAAGGGGCCACAAACGCACTTTAGGCTCAAGCGTTTTCACCAAGGAGAACGAAACATTTATACTTCTTTTTTATAATGAATCTTCAAAAATAATAATGTTATAACTTGAAAGAATTGCAAATTTTAGAATAATTCGCAATCTCACATATTATACGATAATATTTCGTTGTATATCATCAAAAGAAATACATTGAGAATACGTAGAACAGTATTTATAGCCATTTGTATTTGGGCGCTTTATTATTCGATTACGTTGGAAAGATTTGGATCAAGTGGATGTATTTTTTGTGTTTTAAAGAAATTTTTATACATTTATTTTATGCCCTAGCAGCCCCTTAAATTAACAACAGCATTCACTATTTTGTCGTGGAATTCACACTTGATCGTTTGACTAGTAATTTTATCTTTGAACAAGTAAATATATGAATAAATAAATAAATAAATAATATATAAATAGATTTTTTTGAAGAATGTCCATATTATACATACGTTGATTTTTCACATTAACGTTTAAGAGCAAAATTTAAAACATATATTGGAAAACCTATTTAACATTATCAACTTAAAGATACTAGGATCGATCTTAACTAATAGAAGTAACCACGATAACAATCTTAAATTTTGATGCTTACGTTCTTACTAGGATCAAAAGTACATAATTACAGGTAACGTATCAACAATTCGAATAAGTTAAAAAAAATAATTTGTTACGAAGGATAGATTGCATAGCTCATTACATTATATATCAGAAGTAATCATATCACACGGGAAGAAAGCACACGTAGTCGCATCTGCGCCGAACGCAATTTTTTCCATTACAAAAGAATGCCGAACGTGGAAGAACAAAGATTTCACGAGGAAAGTAATTTTCCTGAAAGGTTTTGGTTGTTTTTTTATCTTCTCAAGTAATATGGCTATATCTCTAATTGTCGTCGATTTACGTTATATACACAGGAAACTTACAAAATTTGTTCATTCATTTGATCATGGCAAGATCAATCGTGAATATAATTTTTCGTTAGTCGAAATGATAAGTGAATTCCCGCTTCGTAAAAAGATTATAGTACACGTAAAGAGCAATGGTGAATTAATTTGTTGCGGAAGTTAAACGTACCGAATAAGCCTGTATACTGCAAGTTCTCTTTTCCTTTTTTCTAGCTCTTCGCACAAAGGATTTGCGTCAGAACCGTAGTATGAATAAACACGACTCACTCCACGCTTTCGGTTTTTTTACAATTTTTTTATTTATTTATTTTTTTAATATACTTTGCTACTGTTTTTCGTCTTTTAATACTTTGGTGTTTGTCTGTTGAAGTTTCACATAGAAATTGCTGCCTTTCTTACGTTTTTACATAGGAACTCGCTCCGCCTATACCCTTGATGATCTACATTGTTTATTTTCAAATTGTTCACAACCACTCGTACTTTTTCCCTCAACGCTTTACAAAACAACCAAAGTCTGTTTTGATTACGAGCGAGCCCCAATGAAATTCGAAAAACGATAAAGTAAATATAAATATCACAGTGGATGTTAAGTTAGCTAAGATGATAACGTAAGAAATTAAGATATTTAAAAAGATCTAACGCATTGTTACATTAGGAAGTATTTTCATGTAACATTCATTAACGACTTCATGTTCTACAATTTACAAACTCCTTATATACCATAAGATTGTTCTCCCTCCTCGTTTGTATTATATATATTCTAGTAAGTAACAGTCGCTATAATGATAAAAACAAAACGTTAGATATAATGTTATTTAACACTCTCATTATATTATTATGACAATGTCAGACCTATCTCTATAGTTATAACATCGGCAAAATATACAAAATAAAAATGCTCAGCAGAGGAATGAGTGTCGATTCAGAGACATTATACAAACTAATGTTAAGTGGAAGAAAGTATTCAAAAATAAACTTTTAAACGCTTTGCTTACTTTCTTTAGATCAGGTCAAAGGTTATATATACACATAAATTCATAATTCGAGGTTAATCGACGTGTAAGTAAGCTACCCAATTTTACCATTTTTATTCATTTATAACCGAGTAATCGTTAGGCAAATATATTAGTAACAATTAAGTAACATATCACTTGACCTATTGATTCTCACGTCTTCACTAGCGACTTTTGCATTTCGATCGCGTTCTATATTTAAGTCTCAACGAGTGGCACGCTCGTACATCTTACAACGACAATAATTCTATCGTAGAAAGCGAAAAAAGAATAAGTGTCCATTGTACGTTGTTACACTTGTCCGTATGCCCTTATCGATTCATCGAATTCATCCTCTCGCAAACGTATATATAGAGACGAAGTGTTTGAATGAAAACTCGTCATTCTTTCTCTTTTACCTACAATAGACTTTTTTCTCCAGAGAAACGGGAAGAGGAATGTGAATATTTGTCGTTGTATACTTGAACGATTCTGACTAACACGGGAGAAAGAGAGAGAGAGAGAGAGAGAGAGAGAGAAGTTTCTTTAGAATCTATTTTGTCCTAAAACGCGCGCATATGTCGAAAGAGTTCGTTAAATCAAATACGACGAGACTCTCGTTGCAACGCGCGCGCATAATGTCATATTAGTCGCCTATGTTCTACCATTGGACATATCCGAGCATTTTTATATATATTATATAATATCTATATATTATCAACGAAAAACTCAACGACACACGTCATTACAACGTGAAAGAAATCGCGAGAAAAACATGGGTCTGCTCGCGTTCACTGCGCTCTTTCCCTCTCTCTCTCTCTCTCTCTCTCTACATATATATATATATATATATATATATATATATGTGTGTGTGTCCTTTCAATTGATTGTCCCCGAATTATTATTGCTCTAAAAACGTAAAAGAAATTCAGATGTACGTATATATTATGCATCAATGCCACGGTTCAGGCCGACGTCTCTCAAGATTTGAGAGGAAGGCAATGTTGTGTTTCGACAATGCATACGTAGTTTCATATTTATAGCGCTTCCACTCCCACGCAAACACTCATCTCTAGATATCCTCTACAACGTGCTTTCGACGTGTACGTACGATAGCCGATATGCTTTCGTTCACGATTTGCTGTTGAACCTTACAAGGCATTGTTTTTTTTAAGGTTTAAAGCTTCAGGTAACATACGTGGGATATTTATTCGTCGATTATCAATATTAAATATCGAGAAAACGAATATGGAAATTCAATCGCCGCCGACAATCCTTTTTAGTGCCTTGACTCTTGCTATTTCACTTAAATGATTGACGTCATTTACTAGAGTCGTGTCTATGTGTCTTTATATATATATAGATATATACGTAATCGATTAAGATATTTAATGTCATTAAATATATACCGTACGGTCGTTGTAAAAAGAAGCGCAACGATTGTATTTTTGTTTCATTATTATTATTATTATTATTATTATTATTATTATTATTAATTTCGGAAAGAAGAACTTTTTCGTGGAGATTGTCAGATTCGATATTTAATTGTAATTTATAAAAAAATCATTTTAAATCTTTCGTTAAAGGTAATAACATTTTAAAAATATTTTTTTTTCTTATAATGTTTTCGTTTTCAAAGTTTTATATATTATACTTGTAAGTCAGATTTTTGTTTTTCTTTGGTAATGTAGTGACAGTATAAAATGTATCAAGGTAACAACGATTATTTTTTGTTGGTGTATTTTATACGACTATAGATTAATAAATCTTTAAAATATTAATCCCGACAAATTTCAAATTTGATCGGTCTCGTTTTACGCCAATAATGATATGAAATCCAAATAGCGTAAGTGTTAATACTGTATTTGGTAAATTGGATAAAATTGGATCTTTAGTTTCGTTTGAAAAATACTTTGTTTTGTTTTACCTTAATTGTTGTTTGTATTTCGTTTCCACGTGAAAATTCGAATTAGAATAATTGGAAAAAGGAAAAAGCTTTGTCAAAATACAATCTTGCAGTATAGTAAAATATCTTGCCTGAGATAACCAACAAAAGAGCGCGCATTATAATTTTCTGGACATTATACGTACCTAACAATCTGTAGTAAGTTACTTAATTACACGACGAAGTCCATTAGCTACAGTACAGTACGAATCTACGAATGTACTTACAAGAATTGCTCGTTCTATCGTACATTAACGACACGAAGAAAAACAAACACAGGACGATAGATGGAAGGATGTGTGGTTCTGTCGTGTAGTTATTACACAATAATAGTAATAATAACACCCGCGCTTCTCATTCTATATCGCGCACCGGAAATACCCTCGAATAGGCTAAAACACGACCTTATCATAGAGTCGATATACTATAGATTAGATTATACTTACAGTGTATATAACAATAGCAGTATAATAGTATAGTTTGCGATAGACCGCTTCTAATAACTAATTGGTGTTCGTACGTTGATCCCTCTTTTTCATATTGGTACTGGAATAAATACCTATGTTCGTCTCTCGTTTAATTTGTCACTCCGATTCGTGCTTAAGAAAATAACGTTTTCCTTCTTTATTTGACTTTTTTTATCTTTTAGTATCATCCAATTGTTGTCGAATTGTTTTTTACTTTTATAAAATACAAAATTGACATTTCGATTTCGTCCCTCCTTTACTTTATTTTCTTGGTTTGGCGAGATACCAATTATTAAAAACTACCCATTCCCAGTTTTTTGTCCTTTTCATTGTTAACTTGTAAGGTAGTGATGTGTCATTTGGATTGGTACGGAACATCCATAAACGGTACGACTTTATGACGCACAATTACGAAGGAATTTGTCAATTACGATTAGAATTACCATAGTAAATGTAATAAATTAATTGTATGTCCTTAATCATTTAGTCGCGTGTTCCGTGCTTTTTTTCCTAATCTCTTTTTCGACTTTCATCACGATCCTCTACTTGTTTATACACACTCGTACGTTAGTAATAATATATATGTATATATATATACTTTTCTCTTCGTTTTAATGATTAATAGTCTGATATGAACGTTAAAATTTGTTCCTGCTGACATAGCAAATACGTATTGTAAACGAGTAGAAATATCATCCTATGTCGTTTTTCTCTTATTATTTTTTCTTATCTCGAGAGTACAATTATTATTAAAATCCGTTTGTAGAATTGTTAATTAATTGGTTCTATACATTCATGAGACATATCTTCTCGCTCGCTAATAGATAACGTTATTTTTTTTAACAATCTTATTATAAGTTAGCACAATTGAATCATCAAAATTTGAAATACTTCGGACAGTACGATTCGGAGAATCCAGAAATATATATGTATATATCTATATATTTGCGATGCATGCGTGTGAGTTACCGCTGAATATTCTTGAATAAGAGGCAAAAAAAGGAATATACTCTCAATGGCGTTTCCACGCTGCAGTTGCCGGGAAGAATGTGGAGAGTGCAGTAGTATTATAAGTTGGGTCAAGGCTTGCGGCGTTTTCTTCAGCTAAAGCGGGGCGCGTTTATCAAGTGCACGCGCCCACACCACCGCGCCGTCGTCTTCGTTTTCGTCGTCTCGTTACGCGTACTTATCGCGGGATCATGCCATGTTGTCCTCCGTCACCAGTTGGAATTGCTCCTGGCCTACGTCAGATCATTCATCAGAAACTCCTCGGCATTCACAATTTCTTTTATAAAATCCTTTTTTCTCAGTTCTATTTTTTTCTCATTTTTTTCATTTTTTAATGATCCAACCGTCAATTGTAATTGCCTTCGATATGAAAGTCGTATCGAGTGAGACGGTGCATTTAATGAATAAATGTGTTAATAAAATAACAATGCAAGCGAAAATACGTAATGGCTTTTAATCGAAAATTGTCAATACCACGGTATCGCATTAATGAATGTATGCCATATCATATAGAATGGCCAATAATAATCGCTCCAATGATTTCAGACATTTTAATTAGTAGTCATCATTAATTAAGCATCGATAAATTTTTAACAACAATGAAATTAGAGTCAGTAAGTATTAACATAATCATCTGTCGACATAATGAATATAGCATGATCAACATTGGCAAGACATCAATCACGTGCTGAAACTAATTGAAAAGAAAATTTGATTTCCTGTGATTAATGCATTGAGTACTGTTACAATGTGGACATCGAAACAAACGATACAAAGAGGTTAGAATGCTATTGATGTCGTAGTAATTCTACTAATTAATCATATTAACGAACGATAAATATAGACACTTATTATAAAAGCGCTATGGATGGTCGTCAAAAATATCAATCGTAATGTCGCATTTGGAAGTACCCAAATAAACCGCTAAAAATAAAAACAAAGCAAATGTCAGATCTAACAATAAAGCCGCGATAAAAAAAACAACAGAGAACAAGTCAGTCAGACAATTGAAATAGCATCGGCACCGAGGGAAATCAATAGTGAATCGATTAGTTTGGTAGACAGAGGTGAGAGAATAACAAAAACAAGCAGGAAATAGTAGGATTTAATGAGTGGCTCAAACCCACCGTTTGAAAAGGCAATTAACGTGCAAATGAAAAGCTAAATGAAATAAAACGAAAAAATACAAAAATGAAAAACGAAGGCAAAACAAAAAAAAACGAGAACTTACTATGAAGATAGGCAGCAAGGTCACGATCCTCAGCTTGCAACGCCAACTCCCGGGGTGTGTTGCCGTTGCGGTCCTTCACAGTGAGTTTGGCCCCACCGGCCACCAGCATACAGCAGATCGATCGGCGTTTTTGTTGCGCTGCTTTGTGCAGCGCTGTTTGACCTCTGCACGCACACACACGCACACACGTATACATGCCAGATTATTATTATTTTTTGTTCAATTAACAATTTGCATACTAGCCAATTTATTATATCGGCTACGTTGCTTTCACACGTACACGATTATTTATTTCATCGGACTACACGGTTAATTTATTTTTTCGTGATTGATGTACGCAATCCCTGACAATTACCATCGTAAGCGATGTCTTGTCGAGAAACAGCGTGTATAATTGACACAATTTAATCGCGTCCTCGTGTACCTGAAATTCCGAGGTAAAATGTATGCAATCGAAGGATATTCATCCGCATCAAGAACATCGAGAAGTAAAAGTCAACGAAAGTGCATTGTATCGATGATCCTTGCTATCAAGGATTAATACACTTTCTTTATTATATGAAAAAACTGAAAGCTAACAGCCTTAATCCAAGCCCCAAGATTATCTCTGTTTTATTTTGTTGCTAATCTAATAACAAATTTGATTTCTTACTTTAGTCAAAACCTATGCATTTCATTAGAATACGATTAAATACAATTGTTCTCTAGCTGAAGTAGATTCTACTATATCTATTTTATTTGGTAGAACTCATTGATTCAATCCTAATCCGAGACGTTCACCCGATTTGTTTTATTTCTTTCGATTTTCTCAATATCCAATCCAATACTGCAAAACATAGCGAAGTTGTATCGTGTCAAATTATTTATTAAACTTCATTTTTCTCGAAAGATCAAAATCTCAAAAAAGCGTCGTCAGCCGTGGAAAAGAATAACGAGTCTAAAGGAGTCAAAACAGATACGAAGAAGAAAACTCACTTGTCGTTGTCGACCATATTGAGTATAGTAGGTGGAGCGCAAGCGATGAGGTACCTGACGATATCTTTATGTCCGAGACGTGATGCAATATGTAATCCCGTTTGACCAGTTGCGTCAATCGACAATAGCGAATAACCACGCGCGTGCAATTGCTTCAAGCAATTCAAATCGCCAACCTTGGCAGCGCGCAATATGTCGTCTGATGTCTTCTCTAGTAGTTCCGTGCTGAAAGTGTGTACTTCCGAGCTCAAGCCGAACAGTCTGTCACGGGGGCTGAAAATATAATCAAGAATGCTTTTAATGATAAACTAATGTGCCAAAAAAGAAAGAAAGAAAGTAGAAGAGAGAGAGAGAGAGAGAGAGAGAGGAAGCAAAAGATATCTCTGCTCAAATTCCGAAATTGGATAGTTTATATTCAGCTCTATCGAGCTATATGTTTTTTTATTCTTCTTTCAGTTGAAATGCGCGCTCTACTTCGTAAAGTTGCCAAGTATATGTGGGAGGGAAGGGAGGCATAGACGACTTATCATTTAAATCACCCATACTATTATTGTAGCAGTGCGAGCCCGCCTGTGAAATGTAAATCTCCGCCATAAATCTTGCGAAAGACAAAAAACATCATATAACTTTATTCAAGAATGAGCAGCGTATTTTCGATTTACCGGTGGCTTTTGATTTGGGAATAACTTATAGAAACTTGTATTATTAATATTCGGTGTGAATACTTATCAGAACGCCTTTGACGTCATCGACCTACATTGCACTGTTGATAAAACTACATATGTATTTCAGAAATGTAAATACGCAGCAAATGTCGACTGCTTTCGATGTGACTGATGCATGCAATATTTACTGACTTATAATTGAATTTTATCATTTGAAGTGCAGTTTTATCAAATAATTTGTAAAAAATTTTATAAACTATATTACATCTGAACTAATATTCATCATCCATATTGCACAATAAATATTTATATTTAATACTGCGTTACAGATTTCTATTCATCTGTCCTCTGCGCATTATTTTCTCAAGCACCATCACGCAACTGTAAAGACCACTTGTGCGTTATTACATTTATATTTTATAAAACGAAAAATTTTTTGTTAAAAACACTTCAATTTCTGTCGACGACAATTCAACATTGACAATCTGTGTCAATTTCATTTTTTGCGCTTGACACGTATCACTTTGCGGGATCTATACCACAAACCAGATTACTTGTGACTAAAAATACTAAAAGTCTGAAGCAAAAATATACTATATCCCATTAATATTTTCTACTTCGTTTTCCCACTATAGAGCAAGAGACTTAGCAGTTTCCATCGTTATAAGGATTTTGTTTGCATCCGCGCTCGTTATTACATCAGTTTCATTGTGTTTGAAAAAACATTGCGTATATTCGGTACAATGACGCAACAGTGTAATATCAAAAAGTTGATATATAATAGATATACAACCAGTATCGACATTGTTTTCGAAAGACTTTTAAAATACGTAACGAAAACTGTCTGCTTAGCATTGTTTTAACACTTCTCGCCGTCATCTGGGCGAGGAAGAAATACAAAGAAAAAAAACAGAATTGAAGATCCTCGTAAATGTCGACTAGATTAAAAGTCCATTAAACTGATTAAACCGATAAAAGTTGTAAAAGGGGCATGATTGTATTCTTAGCATGGTAATGATTCAATTCTAGCGACGAGTTCGTGAATAAAAAACGATCGCGCGAGAGCTTCGTAGTCAAAATTCCATTCGGCACGAGTCAATCGGTGAGTGCTCTAATAAGGCTCAATAATTCAAGACGACCCACTTTGCCCGACGAAGCTATTGATAATTAAGTAAGGTGAAACGAGCGTCACTAAGCAAAAAGTCAATGAATTTACCTTCTTTACGAGCGCGAGCGCGTACACGGAAACATTTCATGCATATTTATTAGGAACAAAGGGACAGGTGTATTTTCAGATTAAGTTATGTCTCTTTGTTTTTATAACTTTATCTTGTACGAGGGAATTTAGTGAAAAATTAATGTTTAACATAGGTACATATGAGACCATGTATGTACGCTAGATGTATATTTGCAGATAAGGCGTCGTCGCACGTGCCGTTACGTCGGAGGGATCCTTAAAGTCAACAGTAGATTTGAATTTAGAGCGAGAGGAATTTCCAGATTTGTCTTTCTAAAGTATATTTGCAATTTAAAAATAAACGTCTTTGACACATAAAAATAAAAAAACTTTACTTTTGCGAAATTCACTGTCGGGTAGAACATTTCACGGGTACATTCAGTTTGATCGAGGAAAAGTTGAAGCATTCAATTTATAAAAGTCTAAAACGTAGTAAGACTGTGCCAATCCCACGTTACCATCAGTCTAGATTTTTGTTACTACAATACGCTCAGCTCGAGGGAGAGCATGCGTCATTAATTTTCATGTCAGCTGTTGTATCCTCGCTCGCGTTACGTAAAATGTTGTAATAACAACAACATTTTAAAAAATTGATGACTAAGAGATACCATCGAGTTTGCTCATTTCGTTTTCTTTTCGTCATCCAGTAAAATCTACCACGAGTAATGAGGAAATCGAACAATTTCCCATAAAGGCGTCGTAACGCAAAGTCACGGTTGCACTACGATAAAAAAAGAAGAAACAGAAAAAGAAATAGGAAACTATAATTCACCTAATAAAACTGGGTGGGTCCGGATGTTCAAGATGCGCCGGTGGCCCAGTAGATGTAAACGAGTGCTGTGAATGTTGCTTGGACGATGAGGAGCCAACTTTAGACGAAGTACCACCAAGTTGTCTTGTGTCCTCATAATTGAGGTAGTTCTCAGAACGCTTCGACTGTTGGCGTGATTTTGACTGCTGCTGTTGTTGCTGTTGCTGTTGCTGTTGCTGTTGCTGTTGCTGTTGTTGATGCTGTTGCAGTTGCTGCTCATCGCGAGACTCATACCTGTTGTTCCCGCTCTCGGTCGAGCGTATCGTCGTCGCCTTCTTTTCTGCGGATGTTTTGCGCCGGTCGTCTCTTCAATTCGAACGTCCACATTTACAGACACAGCGTAGCAGTCGAGGATAGGTTTTTGGATTAGAGCATGCGGGTTATTGATTAATTTTTTTGCGGATGTTAATGTTCTCTAATAGTTAGTTATAGTTTTGATTATAAGTGTCAATTAATTAATATCCTGACTGATAGGCGTTCTATTGCTAACTAGGCGTCAATGTTCAAGCGTTATTAATTATAATATGATGAACAAATGTATAAACTTTCTCGTGAATTTCGCACGTTTTCAAAGTGCAAAACTGAGTTTGACGCTTTAATAAAATTTATAAGCTAAATAATGTCAGTATACAAAGTTACAAGAGCAACAAGGTCGTCAATACGCTATGTTAATGAGCCGGGTATGTTTACGTGGAGTACATAAGCTTGCAAAGTTACCGAGACACGACGATGAGTTTCACTAACGTAAGCTGATTAGCCAAGTGTGGTTGTGCTAAAATATCAAAGCAAATTTAATGGAACTTTTAACGTAGCTAAGTCGCGCGAGTATTTTTTTATAAAAATATAAATCTGTGGCGTAAAGAAAAGATGAGTGACACATGAAAAGCGCTAACGGCTACGTTAAAAAAAAGAAAGAGCAGAAAGAAAGAATGTAAAAAGCCAAGAGTTGAAAAGGCAAACAATCTCATAGTGGCTTTTTTGCGAAATTCAGCGCAATAACTACAACAGTGTAATAAAAAGTATTTTTGAATAAAATTGCAATCTATATTTGTCAGGGCAGATTTTTCATGTCAGCGACTAAAAACGCAACAGTTCACTTTTCTATATCAATCAATCGTAATGAAAGTACTCATGTACATTATACAACTTTTTTTCTCCTTCACGTCATTCTTTTACATCGCGGTATCAACTTTATTACGTCTGCACTGATTTGATTGAATACAAGATGAGACACGGTAAATAATAACTCATTATTTAATATTTCTACATGAATAAATCGCAGTGAAGAGCACCGATAGACACTTGCAAAGCTAACATTATTCACAGCATCACCGATATAGACTACGATGCATAAGTAAACAATCATCACTATAACTATATCAATTTTGGATTGTCTCATCTGACGTCCTCAGATGTTTTTTACGATGATAAGCGCGACGAGCGTCACTACACGAACATGTATGTGCATCATTCTGAATTTTTGGCGAAGTTTCATAAAAAACCGATAAACATTCGACTGTGTAGATAAATAATGTAGGTCGCCATATTTTTTTCAAGCTTAATCGTAATCCATGCATAAAATAAAAGATGTAAAGCAGATAGCGGAGAAAGGATAATTCGGTAAGATTAAAAGCCAACAATTGTATTTTATTTGGGAGATAAAAATACCTGGATGTTTGATTTTCGGTAGACTGCTGCTGCTGCTGCTGCTGCTGCTGCTGCTGAGTCTGCGAGTTTTGGCTTGCGGGACCTTCTTGAAGAACGTAGATAGCCTCACTTACGACGTCCGTGACGTAATGCAGCTGCTCCTGAGCTCGGTCGATCCGGAAAAATCGTTCTGCCGTGCAAGCTATAGGATCCACCACGCACCATAAAAATAAAAAAAAACTTTTCGCTTTATGTCATCCTCGATTACCAAGAGAGAAAGAGAAAGAGAGAGAGAAAGAGAGAGAGAGAGAGAGAAAATTGCCGCGTGACGAACAAAGAAAAAAAGGACGAGCAATACTGTCGTTACGTGAGAGAAAGAGAGACCCGTACCGTAAAAAGGTATTTGAAGCGTTTGTTTTCTTGACTCGCATGATTAATGCTGGATAATATTCCGCAGGCGACGTGCTTTTTTTCTGTTGAAGCTACGTGATGGGATCAGCGTAAGAAATTTCATCGCCGGTGAACGATATAATGTTTTAAGAAATTTTTTTTTATTTCGCTTGAAATTTACAACAGCAAATATTGAGGGACAGGAAAAGAGCATCAATGAAAAATCAAGAAAGTATTTGTGACATTCTACACGTATTAGAAAAGATCTAAATTTGTTATGCGTTCAAAAATATGCCATTTTCAGCTGCATTTATTTCACCGAAATTTAGAGTAGAGAAATTAAACATCTTTTCAACAAATGTAAATGAAAATTCAGGGATTTCTATTTCAAATATTATAACGAACTAAGATAAAAAAATTCAAATGCAAGCATGCAAAAGATAGTATTCAAATTTCAAAGAAATCAATAGAAAAGAGAAGGGAACTCACAATCGAGGAAACAGCAGCTGTCCATAGGATATTCCTTAGCAAGCTGTTTCCTAAGCGAGTCAAGATCCATGGCAGCGTCAAGCTCGAGCGATTCAGACGCCCACTGTGTGGCAGTCTTTGTCAGTCTTTCTTTATCAGAATGGAAGTTCTCGTAATCGGCCATACGGATTCTCATCAACGGTATCTTCAGTCTCTCTAATTCTTGAGCCTTTTGCCTTGGCTTACCAGGATTCCGACGTTTCGACAACATCGTCGCTTTGTTCAATAAACTAAGCTTGATAATCGAGGGTAGCAGTCGACACGCTTCTCCGTCCACCTGTTTCGTTATTTTCATTTTTACTGAGTCACGAGGTGCCTCCATTAGCGCCAAGAGTGACTGACGGACGAGGGCAGACGCGAGATGCTTTTAGCGGGCGA
Organism: Chouioia cunea; assembly: GCA_030064505.1. Classification (NCBI taxonomy): domain Eukaryota; kingdom Metazoa; phylum Arthropoda; class Insecta; order Hymenoptera; family Eulophidae; genus Chouioia; species Chouioia cunea. The sequence continues at coordinate 30,299,378 of JAOPFQ010000001.1, forward strand.
AATACGACGCGATTGTCAAAGTGCATTTAAAAAAGTTCGACCGTACGATTTCGTATCGATTAGCATAAAATTCGGCTAAACCCTTCCTGTACAATTGACGCGCGTTAGCTAGGGGCTTGTAAGCTTCAAATCCAAACAGTTATTTATATATCGGGTTTTCAAGCTATTTATAACTCTATCGATTTTCGACTATTTTTACCTTGACAGTCCATTATTTCTAAGTTTGACAAGTTAATCAAGATCCTAATATATCATCAAGCGAAAAGGTGCAAATTTTGTATTCAACTCTTTCAAGTTTTTTCAATACTCTTTCTACTTAAGAGTCGATTTTTATTTGAAAATGAATATGGACAGCTTTCAAGAATTTTACTCTTCTTGTATCGCGTGACTGCGAACGTTATTTTTTTTCTTTTTGTAAAAAAGTTACATGCTCAACACATGCTCACGTCGCAACAAAAACTTGCCTCTTTTTTTGTTCGATCCGTATAAATAGTCACGAAAGTTCTAGAAAAGTCTCGCACATAGATTAATAAAAGAAAGTGCTTGTAGGTGGCGGTACTATACTACTTAGAATTAAATGTCCATTAATCTTCGTAGGCAAAATGTATAGGCGAAATTTTAAGGTCACGACTATTCGTCAACATGATGTATATATGAACATTTTCGAAGGTTGTAAGTTCGTCATACCACGTATGTAAATTATCAATCGATATTGTAACAACGGAAGTCTAATTTTAAGTGGGCTCATCACGTCGACCGGTGAGCAAGTAGCAATATTGTCGTGAAAAGAGAAGACTTTGTAAAAGCAATCAAAGTAGGGAAAACCATGAAACCGACTCATGATTAAAAGTTTTACGGTAATGTACTCACCTGCATAGGTATAGTCCTAGTGGTGGTAATGGTAGCGGTACTACACTGAGCGATACTGGTGCCGTGACCACCAGCCTGCAGCAGTGGCAGCTGATACGTGGTCAAACCGACGACCTCGATCAAACCATCCTCTGTTGTGGGTTCGCGCCCGATACCACCGCCCCAGGGATGCGTGCCACCGCCATAAGATGCGATGTTAAGGAACAGTATCGCGTGAACACGATGTTCCTTCAATTTAGCTGTCATGTCTTGGCCGTCGCACTCAAGCGTGACGAATTCCGAGAGGTCTTTCCATCTTCGTACAACCAAGTCTTTGCCACCCATTTGACCGTAAAACATTTTGTTACGTAGCCTCGAGTTAAATCGTTCCGGGTGAGCCTCTGTGAAATAATAAAAAAGTATACGTATATATACACGTTACTTGTTGATACGCGATACTCAATTCGAGACACGGGAGACTTTAAATAATTGACGCGTTGGAGAGACGAAGAGTCTCGCAATAACCCTACGTGTGTCGTTATCATTTTAACATTTCAACGAGTTTACGTTTTATTTCTCTTTTTCTGTTTTACGAGGTCAGGTAAAAAGTCTCGACTTACATAATGAGACAGCCAAAGCGCCCCAAGACTATTTGAAGAAGCTTTTTTGTTTTGAAAACTTTTGAAAGCCATAATACTCTCATAGCGAGCGCAAGAGTCGCACGTGCTCGTAATTTTACATAAACTAAATTATTGGGTATTCTATGCAGAAATTAGGAGATCAGCGTTGTGTTAAGATTATATATCAGCAAGTGAATACAAGCTGACTTTGGCAACGCATAATAATGTATATTCTAAGCGATTAGTTTCATGAGTCTATGAATGAAAATTTGTCAGAATATAACTTGCAAGAAAATATGACGCATAAAAAGTTTGTCACTATAAAATTTTAAAAATGTCAAGATTTTTCCTATCGAGTGCACTCGTTTCAAAATCTCTCACAGAGTATCGAATTTTCAAAAGCTCCTTTCTTTCGTCTCCTATATACCTTTGCATCGTGCCCGAATTCCACAATATAATCGTGTATGAAATAGAAGTACAAAGAGGACGTGACAGAAGGGTAGGGGCATGTCGCACGTGCGCGTAGAATCCTCTTATTTATGTCGGCACGCGAGTAGGTATCTTTGGTATTTTTCCACACATATATATACACATATAACTAGGTATATGTCTCTTTGTTGTGCTTTGAGTATATTTGGAAGGGCGCTTTCTCTCTCTCTCTCTCTCTCTCTCTCAATATTTATCTCTTCCATGCAAGTTTTTAAGCCTGTTTGGTCAGTACAGTACGTGCTGGCTATTGATCAAAAACTTAAGCACAAAGTTCTCTCTCTCTCTCTCTCTCTTTCACTCTCTCTCTCTTTCACTCTCTCTCTCTCTCTCTCTCTCTCTCTCTCTTTCTCTTTCACTCTCTCTCTCTCTCTTTCGCTTGCATACATATATCTTGGCGACTTATTATACATTCCAGTACTGACCTCTCGCCTCGTGGAACTCGAGCGCGATGTGCGCGTCCACGCCCATGCTAAAGTAGTTGTTGACCACGTTGAGTGGTAAGCTTTCCTTTCCTTTGGACGCGTCCTCGTCGTTGCCACTAGCCTCGGGATTTCTTTCCACTTCTAATCTCCATCTATCAAGTATGGTGATTTCACTCTCAGCCAAACTCACGAGTATCTTGCCAATAGGCTCGTCGGTATAACCACCACCCCATCCCAATGCTCTTGCCAAATCGTTCCCTGTGCCCAACGGTAGAGTTCCAACAGCTGGAGCTGGTGAGATGCCGATTTGATCGAGTACCGACAACACCCAACCAACTGTACCGTCGCCGCCGCAGGCGAGAATTCGCAGGTTCGGCACTTTCTTGAATAGCTCTAGTCTGGAAAAAAGTATTGAATATTCACGACTAAACGAATTAAATATTCGACGAGCGTCACTCTTCGTCGGCTCATTCGCAAAGCGTACTGAATAAGTCAATGATGTTAGTTATTTAAATGCAAATGTCTGTAAAATTATTAAAGGAAACTATGTATATTTTTTCGTTCTTAATGTACTGTTGTATATTGATGGAGCAGTATTTCAAACGCAAGAGGATGTTTATTCATTAGGATCTATTTATTTTTTCGAATCTGACGTTAATAAGGATCAGCTGATAAAAGGGACTTTAAAAAATATAAATGGACTCAACTTTCAATAGTTTACAGAAAGAGAGAGAGAGAGAGAGAGAGAGAGAGAGAGAGAAACTTCCAATAACTGGGAATTCAATAAGATTTGAGTTTCAAATATTGTTAAATCTTATATACTTTACATTAGATACGTAGTTCGTCTTCATGAACGTCAAATATTTTAATCTCGTGAGACTCGCGACTTAATTTCGACTCGACGAAAATCAATTTTCATTTTGACTGATATACTGGCTTATTATACTGACACGAATTTTTTTCCTTCTTCCGTGAACTCTGTTGATATTACATTTTTACATGAGTGCACGTTCCGACATCACAAAAAATGTTTAATAACTTTAGTGAGCATACCGTTACTGTAGAAAAAAGTTCTTTTGAATTTTTGTTTCTTTTAGTCAAAAAATTTTATAGTTTCAAGAGTGGATTCGTTAAAATAACAACATTTTTCAGTCATAGTTAAAAACAACTGGATGGAAATTCCCAATTAACTATATATTAAAAAACTGGCTTTTAATTTATTTATGCTTGCGTTTTTTTGTAAGTTCATAATACAGCAATTATATTGCAATTTCAAGGCTTGTATTTTCAAACAGACATAGGCTAATTTATTTTAAAACGCATTGCAAAGCTTGAATTAAATTTGAACTAATTTAAGTAACGAACAATCCATTTTTATGTGTGTGCAAACTGACGCTAAAACAGTGACAGTTACAGTCTGGATTTTGCGAAATAAATCTCTCCAAGTAAAATTACAACGGTAACTTTTTTCCATGTGAAAACTCCCGATAGAAACGATGCAAAAAATTATATTCATTCAAAATTAACGGAATGCTTCTAAAAGCACAAAAAAATCAATCGATCGCGAAATAAAAGAAGAAGAGCACACTATATTGCCTAGGCTTGAGCGATAAATAATATTGTTATAGGTACGCGCGTACGCTTCGATTGCGTTTCGCGTAGCGACGGAAAAAACTCTCTTTGAGACCCAAAGTGAAAAATGATTTACAGTTATGGTAAGCGACAGACTGTAGTCGATCGTTCGCACTTTTTTCTCTCTCTCTTTCTCTCTCCCTCCCTCCTTCTCTCTGGCGAGAGTCGGGCTTCTAATATTGGTCTATCACGATATGAAACGATTTGCTCGTCGTCAACACAAAAAGGAAAAAAAGATTGCGTGAGGTTCGTAAATTAAGTCAGCTTTTATTTTTCTATTTCTTTCTTAAGAAAAGAAAAAACAGAGAGTTTGATGATTATGAAAAGGTCATTTTCTTATTGACAACGGAAGAAAGTTCGCAATTATTATATGAATTCAATTATTACGATTATGTTGGTTTATTTTATTTAGGTAATTTATGTACATATAACCGTATATAGCATGGTCTGTTGTCTAGCTCTCCTGGCCAATATAACATTGTAATTGGGTCATAGTAGGGAAACTTATATTTTAACAGGTGAGCTAAAAAAGAACGACGCAAATAAGGTAAACCACGGTAATTGGCGTTATTGTGGGTAGCAGAGTTTGCGCTTATATACCTTGCTCTCTCTCTTTTTCTCTCTCTTTGTGCTTGCGACCGAAATAGAGCGATTAAAATTTTCAAGAAATTGCATGTTAAACCACTTTTTCTATAGTAATTTCGCTTTTTGATATAAAATGTTAACTGAGAGACGCACGCTTAATGAGAACATTGGGACTAGTACGCCTTTTCTCGAGCGTGGAAAATGTTTAATTTGAAAACTAAGAGCGACCGCCGTAACGAGAAAAGTCATATTAAATGGTAACTTTTACGGCTTTTTTTGTTGTTTTTTTCTTTGTTGAGGAATAAAATTTCGAAAAAATCAGTGTCAGTTATATAGCCGCTACCGAGTAAATCAAGCTCACAAGATTGTGAGTAACATTACGAAGTAATTTATTTGCTTCTTCAACTGATGACGCTCTTAAGCATATGAGATAACATTCTGACAGTATGAATTTATTGGTCTCGAGCGCCCTTCCCCTTAAGAAGATATGGTGTAACGTTAGCATTTTTAGGAGAAACTTACGCTCGTTATTGTTATCAAAAATATATAACATTTCATTATCCGCAATAAGAAGCTTATTCTTGTGAAAAAAAAAACAGATTTTTCTTTTCTTCAAGTTAAATTTTCTCGCTTCAGCTCTTGAAAACAAGTCCCTTCGTATGCGTAACGAATTTAATGTTTCTTTGACGTCTATTTAGGTCACCAATTACGAGTTCAACGTCAAAGTGTACGTGGCAAAAAAGGAGTAGTAAACGCCCTGTATGTAGAAAAATACATCCTATAGTCCGCACACATACACCCTCACACTCTCTCGGATGAAATTTCATTGCGCGAAATTCCATTTCTATAAATGTCCATATTTGCACGCACACACACGTGCCCGTAACGTTAAATGCACACATTTCTTCTTTACCGTACTCCAATTCACTTCCGCCGAGGTGATATCAATACAATAATTAGGCCAAATTTGCATACGTCTAACTTTACGAAACTGCACAGCTGAAATTGTGCTATCCTATACGATGCAAATTACAGTTTACCGCTCAATTAAGCGCCCGTTACATATGCGCAGCAAGATATCGGGTCAACAATGAAATTCAATTTTCCGCTAATTCGTAATGTGTGCCTTAACGTATAACTCGTGGCAGAAAAAAAATTTACATGTACAACCAAGTACCTTTTGAGGGGGCACACGGGACGTGACTATGATAAATTATGCATAAATGGAAAATAGCATGATAAACTGCATATTTTGCGACGATACATGAAATTTTGCTATGCGAGCGCGCGTTACTTTGGTAATTGTATCCTCCAAAACGTAAGTCATTAATTACAGTATTTTAATTTTACTTCCCCTGTTGCATTTCGAGAAACTGCAATATTTCTTTGTTAATGAGGATGAGAACATTAAACGCTGTTGCTCCAGCACTCTAGCTCAAAGTGAATTATTAATATTCCATAGTGTGCTATAGAAATCATTATTCTTTGTTGAATAATTTACGATAAATAAAAATTTGTTTGGACCGTTAAACTGTTCTTTTATGTGCTATATTTCAAGCTATCGTATACATTCTATGCTAACGAAATGAATTTTATTGTTCCATCCATGGATTTTAAAGAGAAAGAAAATTCTGGTAATTCATCATTTAAGCTTCTTTATCATATTACAGTAATGATTAATCATGAAAAATGTCACATGTGTGTATTGCGATCATTAATCTTTTCGTCAAGATTGACTAATAAAACGTTAAAATAAAAAGATGACCTTACTCAAATAAAAAACAAACCTTTCCGTTTTAATTAAAAAAAATGTTTAAATATTCATCCGTTCGGAAGCACCAAGATCGACTTTCGCCTTTTTAAAGTTTCATTATGAAACTAAAGCAATGAAAAGTTCTGATTGAGATGGGAGGCGCATAAAATTCACCAGAGTATCAACTATCCTGCGAAATTACTTATATACGCACTAAGTCTCTAGTGAACTTGAAACTACTATACGTACGAGTATAATAAACAAAACTCTCGTTAGAATCTTTAAATCAAACACAGCAAAATAAAAATTTGGAAGGAAGAAAGGGAGAAAGAGAGAGGGAGAGAGAGAGTGCGAGTGAAAGGTGTTGCCTATAAGCCAACGCTTGCGAGAAGTTTCATTAGATCTTGCACTTTGCCTCGCGGAAGCTATTTCATCAAGTTAGATCAGGCTAGGCGTTTTGCTAAAGTCAAACTGGGAAAGGGAAATCATGAATACGTCAGAGATCCCTTGCTCTTCGCGCCAAGCAAGCAAGCAACCAACCAACCAACCAGGTACTTTATGAAGCGCGTACTAATTGAATAGTTCGTCCCTCGCATAAATCTCGTGCCGCCTTTTTTCTTTATGTTTAATTAAAAGGCCACTCGCGAAGGAAAAAGGAGACGATGAAAGAATAATCGGACTAGAGCACCCTAAGTTGTTCATTTATTCAGCAGTGAAAAGACAGTACTTTTGTCTTTCTTCTATCTCTCTTTCCTTCTATCTTTTTTCGTCTTGTATGTATAGATATATTACACGATAACATCAGTAGCAGCAGCTGCAAAGACTGTTCGATTAGTCTCCATCTTTCACTCTTCCCCTATGAAATTAAGCAGGTCTGGGAGAAGCACGTAGGGCAGGGCGCGTTGTTGATCGGACGTTTGTTTTTCCGCGCTCCCAACGCGTTTGGCTTGTTTTCCACTGAGAATTTCTCTCTCTCTCTCTCCCTCTCCCTCTCCCTCTCTGTCAGCGATTTTTTACGACTATCCCTACATCAAACGCATCGTTAATATTGCAGGCTGCTTAAATATTCACTGATTTATTCGCAATAAATATGTAACTGCCATATTCTTTTCACGTATACTCTCTTATCGACGCAATGTAAATTACTATTTCAGCTTGTTTGTTTGTTCTTTTCAAATGCTTTGTTCGGCACGTGTGGTTATTTGTATTGAAACGCCCTTCGAATAAGCAACAATATCGAATGGTACTCATTTGTCCGCGATTGTTTTCTAACATACAAACCAAATTAACTAAAGAAAAATATTGACCAGGCGTTTAATTATTTGCGGCATATGCATACGTCACTTTAAAAAATTACTAAAACACAATCAATATCAATCATGGGAAAATTCGTCAAGCTTTTTACTTAAATAAAAAAGAGAGAAAGAAAGAGAAATACTAACCCCATTTTCGGTCCACCCTGAGTGAGATCGAAGACCTGCCTAGGATTGAGCAACCACTGAAACTTTTGCAGTAGTTTGGCACCCTGGTTACCACCGGATTTCGGATTAATGAAGACGAGGCACGGTGTGACGTTGCTTGTTGGTATCGGCTTAACGACCCACATCTTGCAAGGATCTTCCTTCTCGTTCTCATCCTTTGACTTTTTTGGCTGATTTCTCTTTTTCTTAGGACTCTTTCTCAGGCTACTTTTGAAATTACCACGTTTTGGTAATTTCACAATCCACGAGGGTGGTACAATTATACAAGCGTGCAGGCCAAGTTCGCAAGCCTCACCAACGCGTTGAGCATTGTAGCAAGACTCACGATTGTGATAGGCGCTCTTGCACCAACTGCAACTCACTGCGATGATCTCTTTCGAAGAGAAGCTAAGCTTGGATTGGAATGACTTGTAGCAATTGGAGCATTTGCCTTTTTGCGAGCGACGGTGCACCCAATGATGATTGGTGATCTTTTGCTCACGATATTGACGCACACCAACGTCACGGAAGCTCGGTTTGCATGCAAAGTTTAACGTTGGAGTGCATGCTGCGTGAGCCACCACGCGACACGCTGAACATTTCAGTCGGGATCCATGTTTCTGTGTACAATATTTCGACCAAAAGTGGTTATTCGACAATTCGTTTTTGGGCGCGACGGGCGCTAAAGTGACGGATGAGTTTATATGGGGCTTTCGAATATCATTTCTAAGTTTATTATACATTTTGACAGAGTGCAATTCGAGAAATGTAAATTGTAATTTCCAGTGAAACGAGCACCATCCGTTAGATATAATGTTAGTTTACTGTCGCTGATTAATCGTCAAAGTTTACGATTAAACGTATACCTATATATCTACGACATAGCTATATAAGTTCACGAGGAAGTTATTTTTTTTCGGACTAATGAAACTTTTGGAATAGCGCCAATGATATAATGTACGGACACGTGTCTTCACAAGTGTGTGCATCCGCGATATATAGCGATGAGAATGGCCCAGATTTTCATGAAAAGCAACACATTATAGTAATGTTTACATTTAGAACATGTAATTCGAATGATCAATCGATCATTCTGTGCCATCAAAAATAAAACTTGTCCGCTGAAGTATAATCGAAATAATGTACACATTTATACAAGTGAATACGCCTCTTTTGTTTTACATTTTGTATTCTAATTTGTAAGTGTACGCGGGCATGCTTTATCAGCATCAAACTCATTGAATAAATAGTCGATTCATCAACTTAATCGACGGCAATTAGCTTCGAGTTTATATTGGAAAGAATTCTCTGGTCCGTACCGTGCTCAAATAATTGGAATTGGACAGGATAATTATTCCCTGTGTAAGAGAGCCTGTGCAAACTAATTATCTTTAAATTCATACAACACAAACGTTTTCTTGATTAAAAATTCAATTTCCCCATTGTCGATTTAACGTTTCGGGAATTAATTTCACATGACGTCACAATATTTCAGCAACTTTAGATTTAACATTGAAATGATGAAATATCGTTTATTATTTAGCATGTCAGCAATATTATTATTGATCAAAGCCCGACGTTAAAATTTATCTCTTTGGATTTATGTGACCATTAAACTAGATTTATTTTTTTGTCAATAAAAAACAAACATTACTCGCATTTGAAATTTCAAATATAAATCTGCAATAAATGTGTCATTTATTCGATAAAAACTTGCAATGCCACTTTAACTTCGATTTCTTCTATTTCCATGGATTTCTATACTACCGTATAACTGCTATTTCAAAGTAAATAGTGTCCGAGAGGATTTTTCAGCGACTGCCACCCATACCTAGTGTCAGTCAATTATAAAAATTGAAGATTAGATAAACGATTCTATCACATTAAATCACCTGGCGCGCGTATTCACGCTCTTTTTTGTAAAGGCTAACACACACGTGTTGAAATTTTACCATTACGTGACCATCTATGTTTCATTCTCAAAAAAAAACCGATCGCAACATTACGTGTGTACTCTTACTGTGAAAACCGTCAGTTACTTAATACAATTCATTCTTAATCGATCTACTATCAAAACGTATTATAAGCCTCAAAGAATTACCACCGTGTAAAGATAATACCTGTGTAACATGCATAACGTAACACCTCTATGTAAAAAATTCCGAACAAATTCTCTAACAAGTTTCATTGTGATTCATCCGACAGCCTCGATTCACTCAGCGAACAAATCAATCGGGCATCGGAGAAAAGAAATACGTTTTCCGATCAACAAACTCACCGAACAGTCATTGACGTAACAGAACTCGCCAGACGCAGCAGTGGGAACCCACAGATGTTCACCATTTAAAGCATGTTCACCCCAGTCTGGTGTTGATCTTGGCTCCCGTTGACCTGGACTGGTCTCCTCCTTCTCGCTACGAGCAAAAACAATGAAATTTTTAATCATTTGTTTCACGTTTGCGTCATGCAACGTTTTTCCTCTTCAAATTCACTAGTATCGCATGAAAAAGAATATTATAAACATTGCGTTTTAGGCGCAATCTATCGTCTAACGAAAAGTGCACCTGAATTGTCTCGCGTCCTCTGGTAGTAATGCGGTGTAACGGCATTGTATTTCGGTAGGCAGTACGATGTCGACGCTTTTGGATCTGGTGCTCTGCTGTGGCACTTGCAACGAGTAGCAAGTCTCGATTTTGCCATTCTTGTTCTGATTAAAGCACGAGTCGACCGAGGCAGCTCTGTCCCTCTTGAGATCCGGCACCGTGAGGAAAATATCACGAACAACCAATTGTGCCGCTTGATTCTCAACACTGGCAGCGCTACGAGCTCTATCATTGTCATCATCTTCATCGTCGTCTTCATCTTCTGGACTGGAACCAGCGGTAGCGGCAGCAGCGGCAGTCGTACTAGCACCAGATGCTGCAATAGTTTCATCGCTGACGTGAATGCCAAGAATGGCAGGTAGTTCGGAAAGAGCTTCCTGTCGAGACAGTGATCTGCGGCGTTGTCGGTTCTCCGGTAACAAGTGCACGGGTAATTCGCTGCTCTCGGGCGAGTCGAGGTCGGTACTGGTTTTCTCGGAGGTCGTCTGAGCTGTCGTGAGAGTGACTCGTATCTCCGGGCTACCTTCTCGACGCGAACAGTCGCTAAGCGCAGCCTCATCCTCGTAGCTGTCCTCTTGTTGCTGCTGTTGGACAAGCGCTGGCTGTACGACTACGAAGTAGCAGCTGGTCTCTTGGTCCACGTGAACTGGTAGTCTCTCGTGATAAGTAGGTGCGTCGACGGTTAGTAGAGTTTCGTGGCTACGTTCCAATTCATCGTCGGCATCCTGATCGTCGTCCTCTTCGTCGTCCTCGTCCTCGTCGTCTTCCCACGAATCCGTACCAACGAGCGAAGCTCTGTACTCGTCCACGCAGGCACAATGCCAGCAGCCACCGTAAACTAGTTGCTGTTGCTGTCCCGGTAGATTGTCTCTGCTGCTGCTCTCGGCAGCAACAACATTACTACGCCACCTTGATGTACTTGCCGCCGCGGCGGAGGCCGACCTATCAAGCAAATTTGGCGCTCGTGGATCCTGACTACGATCGCCGACGTCGAGACTCTTGGATCTCTGTCCCGTCTGAAGCTGAGGTATTCTAAGGGTATTCAACTTGCTACTGCCGTAAGTTACATTGTAGCTGCTGCTGGCACTGTTGTTATTGTTACGTGCCGGCGAATAAGACGACGACGAGGATGAGGTTTGGGCGGCAAGGCTACTGCTCGTAGCCATGGCAATGTTGGCGATGTGCTTGAGCTCGGCTTCTTGTCGTTGCGCCTCCAATTGGATCTCGTCGAAGGAGGCGGAGCGCACCTGTTTCGGCACCTCGAGGCTTGACTGTGATTTCATCTCGGCGCCGGTCGGCGTGCGCGACCTCTTGAAGGTTGAGCGCAGCCTCTGCATGCCTTGCTCGCCTCCGTCGTGGCGGCGGGCCAATGACAAACTACCTGCTGCTGTTACTTCTGCTACTTGCAGACGATCTGCGAATTGCAGCTGGCCAGTTGCGTGGCAGTGCTGCTGCTGCTACTACGACTACACTCGTTGCTGTTGCTGCTGTTGTTGATGTTGTTATTGTAGTCGTCATCATGCTGATAATACTCGTACAACGTGCTACCGTTGCGACTGCTGGTGCTGCGGCTTTAGTTACTGCTGTCGACCGTGAAGCCATGGGTAGCAGCTTTAGCCACCACCTCATGGCCATGGCACATTCACCTCTTCGTCGCTAGCGGCGGGTTTCGCTCAAGTGCGCAATTAGAGGACGACTATTTTCGGCCAACCGCCAAAAATTCTTTCCGCAAAATCTCGCCGTAACTTTGTGTACGATCGATCCACACACTCACTCACACACTCACTCACTCTCAATTTTTCATCGTCTCTGTATTTCTCTCTCTCTCTTTCTTTCTTTCTCTCTTCCCTGCGTCTTTTCCTCTCTTCCTTTTTGTTTCATGTATGTGTGTGTGTGTGTGTGTGTGCGTGTGTGTTGACGTGACTCTTGTTCCCCTCTGACTGTTACCTCGTGTGCGCGGGGGTTAGCACTGAGAGCTACAAGCTTCGAAAGGCTCTACTACACATACGTAAAGCGAATTCGCGAGAGCAAGCGCAACAAAAGCGAGCCGAGCATGCGCCAGCTAACGTCGACAGATAGTACACGTTCTCTCGAAAAAGATAGAGACAGAACAACCACGAGCTTGCGCGCGCAGCCAACCTCCTAATACTGATCTCGCTTATACCGCTAACCAAGCCGAGCTTTCATTCTATACGACAGTCTCTGTACGTGTGTACGTATTGTCTATGTACAAATATACGCTGTGTGGGTGAGAGCGAGAGAAAAGTATACAACCTGGCCTATGTGGCGCACGCGCGAAACCTATCCCTATATAACACTGTACTCGCTTTCTCTCTCGCTCTGTCACTCTCTAGACTTTGGAAAAACACCGATGGCCCTGCGCGCACGACACGCATTTTTTACATTTCTACACAAGGGAAAAAAGATTGAATTCTGTCTTTTTATTTATTTATTTTTTTTTTTGAGAAAAGGAAAATAGCGAGAGTGGGGTGGCATTCCAAGGCATTCGCTTTTACGCTTTTACTAGAGGGTGGAAATTGAAGTTGTACAATGCAAAGCACTTCAATTTTAAAAGCTTCCAAGTGGTGCTTATCTGACTTTCTTCTTCCTTTTCTTTTTTTTTCAGTAAAATCATACTCAAGACAGATGTAATGAAAAATACGAGGTATTGATAAGTGGCCAAGTAAACGGTTAAACCGAGGAGAGAAAATGACACTTAAAACAGAGGATGATCGAGTTTTAATTTTCCATGAGAGCTTGCGTTTGAATACCGCCGTTTTATAGCACTTTTTACGAGTACACGTGCTAATTTCGTTAAATTGCCTAATGTTAATTCAACAAGTTTTCCGCAACATTTTTACCCTGGTATTTTTTCTTTCACTTACCAACCTTGGTTTATACGCACGTGTATGTATATACCAGTGCACCGATCCAATTCAATTAGACTAATCTTATTTACATTTTTTTCGTGGCGGACAAAGCTCTGGTGAATTTAATTAAGCATAGAGCTCTTCGATGAAGAATAAAAAAGAGAGCAAAAACAGTTCCAGTGAGAAATATTTCATCATCCATAGGAATCAAAGGATAGTAAACGAAAGAGATAAAGAGTAACAGTTTACACAGTCACGCAACATATAGCGCAGATCAGCCTTCATTAACGACACAACCAAACATTGATACAATGCTTCTTGTTTTCCTACGCTGTTGTATTTACGTTTGATCACCGAGGAAAAAAAGTTTTAATCGTGGTCTGAAAAATGTCACATTACGAAACATTCAGTGAGTGAGAGACAAAGAGAGAGAGAGAGAGAGAGAGAGAGAGAGAGAGAGAGAGAGAAAGACAGAGAGAACAAACGAGAACGTATAAGCTTATTTTTCTTTTTGAGAATAACGTATATGCGTGGGGGGTGGTTGGTAGTGGCGGATCGATTTTGTTTCAAGACAAAAAAGAATTTAAATTTCAGATTTTACTCTCCCTTTCTCTCTCTCTCTCTCTCTCTCTCTCTCTCTAACTCTCTTAGGGCTCGCGTGCACGAGTATGTGTGTATCTTCGTGTGTTGGCATTGATCGAACGACAATTTTAATGGTGAGAGGCTCAAACCTTTCAGTCTCCGATTCGGCAGGCTTTGGGTCTTCGCGACATCGTAAATTGGTTCCCGGCTCGAACTGCACCTTGTAGCCTATTCCCGGTGACATTCCGAGCAACCTATAATGCACACGACACACCGACATTATCCAAAGTGCGCGCTGCTCAAAATCTTTGAATGCGTGCTTTTGTGCAAGTAGAAAATATAGTGAAGTGTGTTGGACGTGCAATATATGATAGATTGAAGGATAGAGAGAGAGAGAGAGAGAGAGAGAGAGAGAGAGACTTTGTCGTGTCTGACGAGATCGAATCAACCGTTTTATCGTCGGTCAAAAGCGTGGGAAGTTCTCTATATATTAAGTGCACGTCCCACTAGCTTTGAGAGAGACAGAGAAAGAGAGAGAGTAAAAGAGAGCATTATCTAGTTAAACGTGTACGGAAGTCGAGTGCAATCTCTCTCTCTCTCGCTCTCTTGCTTCTTAAATTTGAAAAGTTTAATAACTTTTTCATAACTTTTCCATTACTCGCGCGGTATATAGGCAAGGACAAACTAAACCGAAATTCTAAACGGAATAGTTTTATAGAAAGTATGCTAATGAGCTATGCAAAATTGGATTGTTTATCGAATCTACCAAAAGAGGAGAGTAAGAAAAGTTTTTTCTAGTTTATGCGCCTGTCGTTTAAATCACTTATTAAATACGTGCGCTCGTCTCGAAGATTCTTTTGTCCGGGTAATTAGCGATATTTCGTGCTCATCGAACTTGTTCTCATCAAAATTAAAACTCGATTACTAATGGAAAAAGGGAAAGCACAACTTCTAACAGAAAAAGAAATACAATTTCTTTGAAATTTGTACTATAGCATTCATTCCATTACAAGGCCTCGGTTTTCTTTTTTCTATTTTTCAAGTAATTAAAAAGGGTTGAAATTTCCTGAAGCATTTACACGCGTAAAAATAACACGAGAGCAAAAACGAGATTGAGAGAGAGAGAGCACTATTTTTAATTCGGCTTCTTTCAACGACAAGAACGTCAATTGCTCGGCGCGCCATTGAGAGGCCGAAGTTGAAAAGGAAGAGGTGAAAGTAGCTTGCTAGTACTACCCACCCCTTCGCTCTGTCCTACCCGTCTTCGCGCAAGTTTTTCGACATTTTTATACCGGAGGAGTTGCACTTTTACGGATCTCTGACCCAGTTTTTTTTCTTTTCTTTTTTCCTTGACGGCGTGGGCGAGAAAAATGACGAGCACAAGAGGAAGAAAGAGAGACCAACTTGATATCGTGTATATTTATATCAGGAGACATTATTTGATGGATGTTAACGAAGAAAAATAAAGCATTGTTTGTTTCTCTCAGGATATGCTTTTTTTCGATAACCTGCTCACGAGTTCGGTTTGGCTGAACGAATTAATCAATAATTATTTTCGACCGAGTATACAGAAGTGGTGTACTCGACTATTAATAACATTGTATTGATTGTACATAACGACCCAGTAAACTCTTTTACTTCCTCTTACTTAATATCACTCTCTCTCTCTCATGCGCGCGAAAACTTCTGTATCCCTTTGCAGTTGTGTGTGAAGTTACTTTAAATACTAATTCAAAGTAAACTGCAAAAGTTTGCACAACATCTAGTGGCCGCTGCGCCATAACATGCCTACGCAATTATACCATAGACGTCGATCTTATCGCTCGAGCGCCGGTAAGTGCCAGGTAAACGCGCAGCGTTTGTTACACGTTCCGATTATTTGATTTGGATCGCTAGATTCGTGTCTGAATTTTCCGTTTTCGGAAATAGGATTTTTATTTTCTTTTATCGAATTTATACGCGACTCTTGGTAACATTAATATGTATATGTATATATTATAGGGAAAATGGAGCCTCGCTAACCAAATTAGAGTTTAATGGTTAGCAATATCAATATTTTTTCAGATCGCTTTAATCTTGTGCGTAACTTTAGATAAAATACTTGTTTTTAATTCAACTTGTGTTTTCCACATAAACAGGATCTTCTAGGGTACAAGGTTGCTTACACTTGGATCACTCAAAGTATCATGTCACTTTTATACATTGAAAATGTCGATGAGTGAGCAATATCAGGTACAAAAATAGTAAAATCAAACAGAATGCAGTTAAAACAATCGGAAGACATCCACGTTCGAGCATGAATTAACGAAGCACAAACGACCGGGAAAAAGAAACTCATATTATAAATTGATAATCCCAGGAGTAGATTTTGTAATTACGATTTTTCAAGCGGTACTGATAATGACATCGCAATCGAAATGCATTCGTCCTTGACATTACAAGTCAGTTAATTGACGTGATACTTAAAATGAAATTGTTGTAATTAGTCAGCGATTTCATGAGACCTATTCGCTTTGAACAACCGACCTAAATTTTCTACTACTACTTCACGTAATAACGATCGTATGTGAAAAATTCTGAAATGCACACTCGACATAATCGATATAGGTTAATCAGATCTACTGATTTCCTGTCAAATATGACGTGTCGTAGAAAAATGTTGGACGCGAGTTCATATAAGTTGAAAATGAGTATAAAGAAATAGAAACTATTGTATAAGCATCGCAGCTCTTTTACTCTGTTTCTCAATGAATTATAAAGTTATAAACAGTTGACGCAAGAGACAAGGACACTTTGTCGTTGTATAAGCGAACCGCAAAATAAAAAAGAAAAATCACAAACGAGTTCGAACAGAAAAACAATGGAAGCAGCGTGGATACGCAGCGATTTTTCGAACGCGATAAATTGGCAATTTTGTCGAGTATGCTTGTCAAAGTAGAAGTAAATGATTTATATAATGACAGTAGTTAACGATGGTTTTTCTTTGTCTCTTATTGTCGGCGAATTTCTCAGGTATATCCTCGGATATCAGTTACTCAAATAAAAGAGAAATCAAGCAAATTATATATTTTACCAATTATGTCCATATCGACTACGAAGATATTTAAAGAATCATTGAATCATCACTTAATTATTTCGCTAGCCATATATCAACCATTCAACTCGTATTATTTGGAACATCGCGGTGGTGTATTAACATTCGCTCGATAAATTTCTACATCTCCCCATCACTGGTCCCGTTATAACGCATCGTTAACACTAAAAAATTGCAGTAACCCATTATCATTCAATTTTCTCGTCCGAAAATATGCTAATTCATAATAATAGTGAGATTGAATGAGTTAGTGCGGGCATTGTGAAATCCATCAAAACTCTCGAGTTGTTCAGAGAACGCAAATAACCACGTCGCGCAGCTGCGTCAGCATTGAAATGCGCGCGATTTGCATTCTCGCTTTTCCATATATATACACATAGACGTGTATATACACAGTCAAAACTCAATTAACGAATACAAAGAGAGAAAGAGAATACTTTTTGTTTTCCCTTTTTCGTTTTTCGCAGAGGCAATCTCACTCACACGCGCGGCAAATGTATGACACTCACGTATTAATAGAGAGCGTTCGGTCGAGCCTCCTCCAGGTACCAAAGACAAGGCCATCGTCACGCTCAAGCTGCTGCTGACAATGACTGCCGTCGATGTATTTGCGGCGACGACTACGCCAACAGCACAGATAATGCATATTCGAACAACAACAATAGCAATAGACACAATTTGATCGTATTCCTCGTCATCTTTTTCTCATCGAATCTTGACTCATATCTGTCCGTTATCTCGCGTTATCATTGCACACCTACACACGCGCACACACAACTTTTGAAGAGACTGCACAATAAGCGGAAGCGGATAGACTACTATACTTGGCACCTGTAAGAAAAGTCCGCAAGCGAGCCGCAGCTCGACAAATTGAAAAAGGCAACACACAACGACACAGCAGCACGCCAGCATAAGTATTATACTGCACCTACGGCCACACAAACCGCTCGACCAATACAATTCTCACATGACAACGCCAGAACAAGTATATGTATAAATGAAAAAAGAGAGAGGGACAACCGGTTTTTCTCTTTTGCGCTTCTTGTCTTATCCTCGGTTTTTTAGTTTCTGTTTGCTAATCTACAAACAAAATTCAGACAGAGCCACGTATGTTATGTGTATATATTTGGTACATTGGATGTGATTTGATAGCACAACTAAGAAAAAACAACAAGACTCACACACGAACGAAACATGAAAAATCTTACCCGTCGTCCACCACGACGTCCTCGTCGTCTTCGCGATCGTTTTCCCCGGGCATGACGATCGTTACACTTGCTTCGTAAAATCTGCACTGCTTCAAACTGGGCCGTCGAGTGCGCCTAGACGTAATTTTTGTGGCTTCCTAAGGGAAGCCCTCCGTACCTACAATTCTATTTCGCTTAATGCCCGCTAACGACATTAACGTATCGATACATATACGCCACGTGAATATATCGTTGTCGATACTCTATACACCGTGAGGAAAAAATAAATTTTTGCACTTGCGCGCAAAAACGTAATAATCATAATAATAATAAATAAATAAGTAATAACTCTTGTAAGTTTTAAAGCTCAAATAAAAACCGGTTTGTTCTTTTTCTCTGTTTAATTCAGAGAAAAGAGTTGTTGCGGAGTTTCCGGGTTGCAAGGTCATCGATGGATGAATATTTTGCGTACATACTTTAGCTGCACAAATGTTATCTATTATACTATGATAATTGTCAGAGCGTCAACAGTGCATATACCTTGTCTTTTTGTTTTTCCGTTCATTTTTTACGAAAAGTAGTTGCGTGTTGAACAGTATAAAAGTTTCGCTTAACTTGCAAATTATCCGAGAGTACATTTTCATTCACATAGAATAATCGCTTTCACGAGAGGCTGCATTAATTTTGGAATGGAAGAAGAGCAGAATCAAAAAAACAACTATCTTTTGTAACGCAAATTTCGCGATACTCTTATCGAATTCTACATCTTCTTTTCACGACAACAAAAAATTATGATCTGCTTTGAATTCTGTGCAGGGGCTCACGATACACATACGTACATATACAACCGAATGATAATTACTCTGATCCACCTTGAAATGAAACAAACGAATTGAGGAAGCAAGCAATTCTCATTAGTTGGGAAGCACGTGATTGAACCAATTTTTTTTCGATGAGACTAATACTACTACTAACGAGCTTGGCAGGTATTCTTTATTATTACACCTTATTTATTTTGCACTTATTTTGCACGTACGTACGTATTTTCGCATAGTAGATTCTTCCTCGTCGCATTGTCTGCATAAAATTGAAATAATGCTGAATAAGAGGTTACGATACAGTGCACGATGTTTAAATCGTTGAAAAGATGCCGCGATAAAAGAAAAATTTAATAAGCTATAATGTTTTTAATATCTCTACGCGACCTCATTCTCGTAAAAGCAATATAGAAAAGCCAAGAAAAAAACATGTACATTTTCCCTCGTTTTTCCTATTTTATTGCAGAGGATTTTATTGGTTGCGTCGCGGATCTCGTGACAAAGACAAAATCCAATTCCCATCAGGCCAAACGATATAAATTATACATCAGAGACAAACGCGTACGATAATCGAGGCTTGTCATGAATATACGCACTTTGTTAAAGGAACAAATAAATCGTCAAGCTATTAGCGTGCCAACGGAACTTTCGGATATTTATCAATGATGAAGGGGAAGAGAGCTCGGAGAGAAATAAAAGGAAATGGTTCTCTTTTCAGGTAATAATTAAGAGCATCACGGAACTTGGAGCACCTTCGAGATCATCAATTTTTATTCGAACAAAAGCCAAGTTTATCGAGACGAACGCGTTTTGAATGGTAAGCCGATATTTGGAGCGACATGATCGAGGTCTTTTCACGCATACACAACTTTCTCTCTCTCTCTCTCTCTCTCTCTCTCTCTCTCTCTTTCTCCAAAGGGGTATGTATGCATGGCTTTTTGTACAAGTATACATGCGTTTTGGTTTCTCTCGCCCTCTGTCGTATTGTCTTTTGAAATTGAATTGGCTTGTTTGTTGGCCGAAAGCTCTCACTCTTTCTCTCTTTCTCTATCGATGAAAGCGGTTTTACGATAAACCCGTTATTCGTGCTCGCGCCAGCTCAGCTGTTTTTTTTCGAATTGTTCTACTGATTGGTTTTAGACTTGTAATAGCTGCGCTACTGTTTGTATCATGTTCCGTTTTCTTTTTATCGAACATTGTCTCCACTCTAAAATGGAGCTATTCCTTTTGCGAGCATCATTGTTTAACGAATTCGCCAGTAGCCCATTTAAGGATTGTTATAGAAAAGTTGACAACGCAAGCGTAGCCGTTTTCGCAAAGACACATAACTGGTCTTTTCTTCAAAAGTTAAACAGAAAAAACTATTGGTATTTATGTTACTTATTGTCGGTACAAAGAATTCCTACAATGATGTTTGTACCAACTACCGACAACTAAGCATAAAATGATAAAGAAGAAAATACGATCGGATTACAAAGGGTAATAAAATCAGTATTTCAATTTTCAATCGTTTTTTTATCATACCGATAAAACTTGGAAATTTGTAAACATATTTTATAAACAATAACATCTCAAACAACATATGCACATTAATCAAGGTTTTGATAAACGTTAATATTAGTTCTGTTTAGACGCTACAAAATATTGTGAAATATTTATAAATTATTACAAACATTAAAATTGCAGATCAGCATTTACAGAACGTACTTTAAATGTTTGCCCTTGAAGCAAAGAAATGTGAAAGTAACGATGGGCCAGCCAGAAGTCGAAAGGAAGAGATAACTTCAAGAAAATCAGGCCCCTTCATGCTATTGCTATCTACTGTCGAATTCCGTTTTGCACATTTCACATTGATCCCGCAGAGTGACATCTTGACGATGAAAATAGATTAGTGAATACAGCGTAATCAGTTTTATCTGTGTTACGATTACATTATATATAAGCGCTACTACAACCATAATAACAGTCCCAAACACATTTGTCAAAATTGTTCAACAAATCCGTCTAATTCACTTTCCAATGCTTCGGTAGAGGTTTTTTAAAAGCGCGATTTGAAAATAACAACGAAAACAATTGGAATTCGAAAATGATACTTCGTTGTTAATACTACAAAATCATGTAGATAATTCTAGGAAACAATAGAATAGACGCGTATGATCAAATGTTAACAATTTGAAATGAAATTTGTTTAACGGTGAATCGAGAATTCATATCTATTCATTATCGCTGTCTTTATTTTGATAGTGACATACGATAAATCTTTCAATTATATGTAATAAACCCTACAATTCCGCGCAATTCAACAGTGCAGATCGTTGGGAACGTTCCATCTCAAGAGCAATCCCTCACTCGCCACCTTGAACACTCGTCCGTTTTTCCCCACAAAAGGCAGCATGCAGCATGCAGCAGCAGCAGCAGCAGCAGCAGCAGCTTGCTCGGTAAAACCATTAGCCGTTCTCCTTGCCACGCGCAGTTTCGCTTCCGAGAAAAATCCTCCCACGGGCCAGAGTTCACGGCCAAGTGGTAGAAGAAGAGAACTCGTGATACTTATCTCTACGGCGTAGGGCTCCCAACGATTACGCGGCTTCGCGCAATCTTACTCGCTTGCGAATTCAATACGTTAATTAGCGAATTAGACTGTGAGACAGAGAGCCGTTGAACTTGCGCAACTTACAATTATTTGCGAAAGTTCTAATTTCTTTTCTTTTCTTTCATCTTTTTCTTTTTTTGGTGAAGGTGAGTGCGACATGTGCGCTCTTTACTGGTGGATTGCTTTCTACTTTAATGTATTTTTTCCTCTCGTCGGTACCTAACCCTTGTAATAAGTGCTTGCAATTTCCTGTAAAGCAACAGCAGAGAGAGAGAGTTTGCTTTGATCAAAGTTCCTAAAACTAATCGTGCGCACGTGCATTGTACCTACCTACCCGTGATTACTCGCTCTCTCTCTTGTTCGCTCAATTGCGCGGGTAAGAACAATCCTTTCCGCTTAGAAGAAGGTAACGTCTGCCAGATGCCGTGCATGCGCTCGCGAATACGCGTATATATATTTACGCCAATGATAAAAAAAATGCCTGCGTAATGGGCCTTAACAAGCCTTTTGCAACGCAATTAACCGCCGGTCAACTGACTTTAATGAGAGTCGTTACTCTAATTGATTGATATGCTGCCTTCGATTCGCTTTTTGCCAAATCTCGGTGTACCTTAATTGACACACGGAAGTTTTATCAGCCCAACGAAGAATTATAATTCTCCATTAATAATTATTAACGTACGGCATTTCATGTCTTGCGCGCGAACTTTTTAGCATGTTTAGATTCATCGTCGTGAGTTACGGAAGGATGAATTATATACATCTCTCAGTGGAGAGAGCGCAACGATGCACCTGCACGCCAGCTTCATTTGGTATATTGTCTAAGGTGATACACTGAATAAGATCGATTGATTTTTACATTTATTTCAATGCAAAGATTCCTTTGCCGAATTTGTATTTCAATTGACAATTAACAAGAAAAAAGCATTTAATAGATTTCAATTGTTTCCTGTAAAATTACAACCACTGTTGATTTAAAAGCACTTTGCATTTTTTTTTCAAATTATGAAATTAACGTTCATACATTTTTATTTCATAAGTGTAAAAATGAAACATAAATGTGACTCATTATTTTTGTCAATAATTTTAAAATTATACAGAATTAACTGATAATCTACAAAAAATAATCTTAAACATAATATTAATCATGCTAGGCACAACTAACAAACTTACGATAGAGCTGAACTGTAGTTCTCTGCTTGAAAAAAATCCAAAGAACACGGTAACTACAAATCTTCTTTTTTCGCCTGTTTATCATTCTCGTCGTCGCTAGAACTAGAGGAACTCGAAGACGAGGAGCACGAGCATGAGGATCGCGAACAGCACGAACTCGAGTCTGACTCGGAATCCGCAGTGCCATCGTTCTCTTCCTTTGGCATTTCGTTCTGCACGATAGCCTTCTCCTTTTGCGTTTTCATCATGAAACCTCCCTCTTGCGTGAATCCGATCAGATTCTCCTGCGAGGCGCTCAACTCTGATTTCACTGTACTTAGGTCCATTGCTAAGGTCAATGGTTTGCTGGACGTAGTAGTCGATTCGGACTGGAGTTCTTGTTTCTCATCGATGCTGGTCGTACTTTTTTTTCGTTTAGTTTTGACAACTGTGACGTCTGAGTTACCTGATGAATCCGATTCATGCCACGAAACATCGGAATTTTTTCTTTTGCGACAGTCGTGTTTATTGGTGGGGAACCAATTTTTCAGCTCTAATGCACTCTGTTTAGGACTCAGCTTTTTTACGTCTTCTTTTGAACCACGGCGTGGTTCATTTTTGATTCTTTGGGCGATAGTTTCCATGCCCGAGTCTTCGCCGCTACTCTCGCTCAGAACAATGGAACTCTGCCAGCGAGATTCCTTGGACTTTGGATAGTCATCGTAATTGGTTGTGCGAGTGCCGTACATTTCGTAGACGAGCGGTTGATTATTAATGGCGGTGTCTGGTTCCTGTTTGACGTGATAATAAGGCTCTCTCTTGATTATTAATTTTGGCACTCGTCTGGTTTCAACAAGCACCTTTTTCGTTAATTTTTTGTTCTTCTTCTTGTCTACAATTGGTTTGGGCTTTGATATCTTATACACGGGATTTAAGACTGATTGAGTCAACAAGGAATTTTCTGCTAATTCTGAGATCCTTTTAAAAGACCAGTTCACTTCTTCGGTTTCATCACTTTTTGTTATGTTATTAAATTCAGCAAAAACATTTTCCTTATCGTTCTCATCAATTTCAATTTCAAGCATATCTGATAATAATATTTGTCCCTCAATGTCATCTACCACTTCTGGTTCTTCAACGTCACAATTTTCAATTTTAGTTTCTAATCTATTATAATTCTGTAATCTTCGATAGAAATGATTCTCAACTAATGACTTTGTTATTTCAAGTTCTTCCAAATTGTCATTAGAATCCCATTCAGACTCCTCTTCTTCACTTTCGGAACTTTGTTCTTCCTTGTAAATACTATTACCAGAATCGTTTTCATCATAACTTTCATTTTCCATCTCAGAATCATAACCATTTGCATCATTATACTCTTGTTTAATAAGGAAATCAACATTGTCTGGATCAGAATCAGAATCTCCTTCAAGCCTTTTTGTACTTTGACAAGCTTCTTGAACCTCCAAAGAATATTCATTGTAGTTATCATTATAAAATTCAGGCTCCTGTTTTATAGAAATTATTGATATGTCTTGATTATTAGTATTTTCTTCTTCATAAGACAAACCTTCAGTTTTAACCGTAATTTTATTTTCAATAGGTTCAAGCAATCGGTTCTTAACATCTTCAAGAGTTTCACCTGGCAATCTATACAATTTCCAAAAAACATCAAGCTTTTTCTTATTTTTTACCGTGTTACTAACAGAAACTACTTCAACAACCCCAACTGTATCTTCAACTGCTAGTCGTCTGTTCCTCTGTTTTATTTGCAGTCTTTTACGCCTTTGAAGAAGATCTTCAGGATCAGAAACAATTAAGTCATCTTCATCTTCTGATAAATTCTTTGGCTCTGGCACCTAATAATAATTAGTATAAATTACAAATAAATTATGAACTGATTTTTATTATTATTATTATTTAGTAGGTATACTTACCCAAGTGGATGAATAAATTGGAATAGGAATAGTCATAGACAAAGGCCTATCCCATACAACACAGTTACTTTTGTAATTATAGTAATATGATTCTTTTGGATTAGTCTTTGATTTATTTTCAATCCAAAAATAATTGTAATCAGGATCTCCAAATCTATAAATAAAAAACCTCTATATTAACAAAAAATCGGTTAAAAATTAAAAAAGTTTTGATTAGCTCTTCAAACAATTATTTTTCTTTACCCACACTCACTGTATTAATATCGTAAAATAAACTTATAAAAAAATATATTAATCCTATGTTATTGCAGGCAAATATAAAAAAAATTGAGTTTCAACTCGCACACCGTCACTGGTATGTGGGTCACCTAGAAAAATCGTGTTCGCACTTGCTCTTGCACGTGCGCACACCCTTTGTTTATTTCATCGCACGTGCACACTGCTGTCATCGAATAAACTACTCTAGCATCATGATGCAAGTGTCAAAATTATCAATTACTCACGGTCTAACAGCAGGCTGAGGTGCAACGATAGTACTCAACGAGTTGAAACTTTCTTCCGAGAAACATCCTGTTGATACAGAGCTGCTGGAGCTGCTACTACTGCTGCTGCTGCTGCTGCTGCTGCTGCTACTGCTGCTGCTGCTGCTGCTGTTGCTGCTGCTGCTGCTGCTGCTGCTACTCGTCGATGACGAAGATGATACTTTGGACGAGTAAACTGACATTTTTTTATACACAAATGGCTAATTTATTGACCTCATTTAGCCAATTTTCCAACACCCGAACAAGTAGTTGCACGCTTTATGACGATCCATTGTTGTTCACGAAAATGAATAGTAGTCGAAAAATTAATAAACTGCATGGATTCAATTTTTTACTTTTGACAAAAATTTAACTACCATTACAATGGACACTCCACCACGAGTATAAGCATAAAGAAACTCTGCTCGACACTATTTACTCGAATGTAAAACAAACAAATTCAAGCATCCACATACGTCTGTGCACTATGCAACACTGCCGAACTATTGCGAGTACAGTGATTGCCAGCTCGAGGAGTATCGTTATATTCGTAAACAAAAGATTCGAAGAACTACGTAGGGGAGCGGACTCATTTTTGAGCGAGAATAACACATGCGCGGTTTTATATGTCAACGCGCGAAAAAAGAATATTTACAACTTTTCAAGTATGTGCGGGTGGAGATATTTTCGTTATTGTTTAGAATATGTCGCGTTCTTTCGTTACCATTTGTTTAACTTTTGTTTTGTTTCGAAGGTTAGAGTTATTTATTGTAAATTTTAACGGAAGTTTGAAATGATTATTTTCGTTTATTCTTTGTACTGAAATTATTACGACTCGCGAATACGACTACCGAAACACCCCATCAGATCTATAGCAATGCATGGGTTATCGTAGCTAAATTTAATATATGCGTTTATCATAGATTACACTTCGCTCATTGCCACACACACTTATGACTTCACAAATCGTAAATCGTCGTTTACCGCACTCGTCCCAAGACATTACTAATGAAAAATTATCGAGAGAGAATTAAATCTGAGAAAGGGATCGAAAGTACTCGTTAAAATCACAATATCTCGATCGATCGATACCGTAATAATAATAAAATATCACGGTCGGCTGCGGCTGCCGAACCAGTTTTTCACGACATGGTATGGGTGTATTATTATATATAATAATGATTTACGTAGCCGAGTTGACTCCTTAAGAAAAATACAATAGGTTGCTTCTATGCACTTTCACCAAAGACCAACGACTATAAAAGAGTCACCACGCACCAGAGTAGACCTGACGCAAGGTCACCGCTATTTACGAGACCCACGTAATATGTCACGTAACAATGAGACGTCCACGTTTAACGATCAGTAGGTCTCTCTTCTCTCCGTTTTCTGCAAACGACTACGCGAACGAACAACGAAGACTTTTTATACGTTGCACAAATTTTTGTTTTGTTTTGTTTTTCCATTAGGGGAAAGAATACTGTTGTCGTTGATGTTTTTGCGGTTTGGTCACTGGCAGACGTTGTTCTAAGGGAGGTTGTAAATTTTTCTGTGTGCGATAATTGCGTGGGCTGCTTTTTTGTTTGTTTCTTTCTCGAGACAATTGAAGAGGCTTCTTTTTAAGAGAGATTATTAGGTATCAGTATAGTTTTTCTGTGGTTTGGTAGTGAATAGGTACTCCACGTTATTTTACGACTGAAAAATAAACGTTTACGAGTTACGTGAAATATTTAAATGTATATCGTTTTTATGTTCAGTTATTAAGTTTTTGGAATTTTTTGAGTATTATATTGTAAAATAAAACATCTTGAATCGATCGATAATCAACGCATGTCTTCCTCAAGTAATAGATCACAGTCTTTTTAAATGAAAAAGTAAGATGTACAACGCCTTAAAATTCAAAAGTCCGGTCTTCAAATTCTTATACGTCCGTATTTCCATAAGTGAGGTCTGAAAATCATTAAAGATAATTATTTCAAAAATACTTTGTACAGGATATAAGAAAGATAAGTGTATACCAAGGTATATCTCAACAAAGCATAAAAAAACAATCTTATATCCATCCTAGCTCGTAGTACCGCAATAATTACACGCTTGAAAATCCCAAAATGACGCGCACAAAACGCTAATTGACCCTAGAAAAACCATCGACGCTCTATTCATACAATGTGGCTACTTGTTCCTCTCTCTTTCTTATTGGACTTACCAATTTCTTTCATGCGACAAAGAAAAAAATAAGAAAGAAAGAAAAAAAGAGGAAGGTGTGTATCGAATTCTGTTAAAGAAAAAAAGAAGACGAGATTTCGGTGCACCTGACAAAAAGAGCTACAAGAAATGCTTGGATACGTAAATTATGCTTAGACTGGAAACCTCCTCGTCATCGTTGCCGCTTCTTTGACGTGAACCCATTAAAAAAAGAGCCCTTTGGATCACTTATAAAAATTCGTGTACAATACGATTATTATAAGCCTTTCGTAGAGGCTCTCAAAAACCAGATACGAGAAAAGAGACAGGTTTTTTACTCTCTCTTGCTCCCTCTTTCACCCTCTCTCACCCTCTCTTTCTTTCTCGTGCGAAATGATGATTTGTTAGGATTAACTTTTGGTATAATAATACCATTTGTCAAACGGAACTTCGCATTTTATTCCGATGTATTTGTGCTTATCTCGTAAAAAATTGCTTTCTGATTTATCTTTACATTTTTTGAGTAGATATGCATATACTTTTAAGGATATTCTTAAATCAATCTCATACGTTATCAACTGAATTTTTACTTAACAAAAATATCATTATGCTGGTTTTGGTCATCCACGATCAATTAAAATTTTTATATTTTTAATAACAACATATTTTTCTGGTAGCGATGAATTACTAATAGCGTTGCAACAAAAAATTATTTTTGTATAAAATATATTAAATCTCGAAGATCGATCTCGTTATTTTATGTTGCTCACTCTTCATAAAATAGATACTTGATTATTTTTAAGATTTCATCGGTGTGTCGCGTAATTAAAATTTGAATTAGCATTTTTCATGTTCGTCGTAAATCACGAGAATAAATTCCCAAAGTTCCACGAACTACCGGCTGTAAAAAAAAAAAGAATTTGAGAAACGCGTTGCACGCATATCGCTCCAATTTCGTTACAATTTGTAATTTTCGCATGAATAATAAACTACGAATCCATTTAAAAGACTACAGAATAATCAAGTATGCGAAGCAGCAACTTCGAATAATCGTTCAGTCTATTCAAAAAATATGTTTTAAAAGTATTATTTGTCATCCTTTCACAATAAATGTAAAAAGGACAAAAAATGCCCGAACTCTTACTGAAATATCAAATACCCCTTTTTCAACGACTTATTATTGTTTAATTTCTCTAATGGGTAAACTATACATCCCAATACCCCACCTTCTATATAAACGGAAAGCCCGATTCTCGTCGTGAATTGGGCAGTCATAAAAAAAATAACATCCTGATCCCTTCAATGTGGTTAAGCGTGATACAACTCCTTGAATCCTCTCTGGCAATGTACATATACAAGTTTTTCAACTTTGTTATCGCGTGTGCAGCTCAACGTCGTTGTCGTGGTTAGCAAAGAAGAAGAGGAAGAGGAAAGAGAAAAAAAGGCTTGCACACGCAGCCTCTCTCTCTCTCTCTCTCTCTTTCTCTCTCCTTCACTCTTGGAATAAAACGTGAACGACGAAGCACAAGCGAACAAGCAAGCAAGCAAGAAGGACAAAGCTACTATACGTATACTGAAGATGGTTGGCGTGTGGTGGAGGGTCGAACCGTTAGTTGGCCCCAGCGGCTCGTGGGAGCGTTGCCCGGGCAGCCAGCCAGCCAGCCAAGAGCGGCGTCGGCATCATTATACCTCTCTCTCTCTCTCTCTCTCTCTCTCTCTCTTTCTCTCTTTTCTTCTCCTTCTTCTCCTTCGCTCACTTGCTTCTTCTTGTTCTTCGTAGCTAGGAGATTACTGCTGTCGAGGAGCTCAAAAGAGGAGAAACATTGTAATAGAGCGCATTTTCATTAGGGGCTGTGCGCGCTCGCTTGCTCGTCGTTGAGAAAACGGTAAAAATCCCCACAGCGACCGAGCGCGCGCACTTACCTACATTCGTGTCCCCCTCCCCCCTCTCCTCGACACTTTGTATTGCATCACTTGTGCAGCCTTATAAATAATGCATCTCGCGCGCAAAAGAGCCACGCACGCCTGATTACCGCCGCCGTCACCGCTGCAAGCATTGTGCTTTTTTTCCTTTTCTTCGTTACGCTTGAACTTCTCTATTGTCTAGCTATTAATCGTTCGAATCTGAGCAAACAGGTGCAAGCCTACAGCGTGTATAATATGTAGATATATATACAAGTATTAATTAATTATCGGTACCGCGCATCGAGTCTAATTATTATCTAAGACGTTATTATGATGTGCTTGTAGATCCGACCGTTGAAAGATATGGAAATATGAGAATGTGCAAGGATATAGCGTTTTTTCTTTTCTTCTCAAGTTCACGGTTATCGAGAATAGTCGTCGTGATTTTCTGCCACTGTCAACTACCTTATAGGTGTGACGTAACGGCTGTACACTTACACTTTAGAAGTCGTTGTGAATCATTTTAGAAAGTCCGATTCGAGATATTCACTACACCGTGTACGCTAATGATGCAAAAAAAATTTTTTTCAATGAGTCAATGTCATGTATATGCTTGGCATTGTCTCAGGATTGAATTCCTCTTGTGTACTCATTGTTCTCGAATGACCCTTGTTTTTTTCGAAATTCGTGAACTTGCTTGATTGAATTTCTATCATAATATATAGGTTAATTTTTACCATTTATTTAAGATATTTTATTTAACAAAAAAATGAAACGTTTAATTGACCGACAAATATTTCATAGATTGATTTTTCAAGTTTTAATACTTACCAAACTGTGAAATGCACATTTTTAAAAGTAAAAGTTACAAAGTTTCTATTTTTAATTAGAATTTAAATGTATTCTGCATCTATTTCAAAATATATCATCTTTTCGTCATTATTGAACATATAAATCATGAAAAATGTTGAGTTCCATTAAAATTCAGGCATAATAATGATGAAATTGATTTAACCCTCATTCCTCAATCATTTCAAAATGAAAGTTTCAAGAATTTAGCCAATGATATCGTCGGCTCTTGGATGTTTTAATACATTAGTATGGATATTATTTATCAAACTTTCAAATCTTTTACGTTCATAAAAAACCATCTCAACAGTTAGGTCTACCTCAAATTGGCTATGACGTCGTAAAAAAATATTTTTATTACTATTACAACGTAATCAAGAAAACCATAAGGCAATGATTGGGAAAAGGTCGATCGATCAGCTAGAAAATAACTGGAGTATACCCCTTGATGGAACATTAATCCCACAGCTCAATCTGGACATCACTGAGACCATAAAAATCGACGATTCAATTACTTTCATTGCCAAGGCTTATAAAAAACGCTAACTTCGAGTTCAATCAGCAGAGGATTTGCAGTGCCATAGACAATAGTAAACTGCGAGAGGGGCCCCATTAAGGAGTCCCCCTATCGACGTTGAATCGATGCTCTTTTGCATTTGCATCGGCTGCACTGTAACTGCAGTACGCGTGACTGACGGCCTCTCGATAATAATCTCTCTTTCCCTTTTTCTCTCTATTGGACGTTATAATGAAGATGTGTCTCTTTCAATTCCCATGCATCTTGTCGCACATTAGCGTATATATAAATGTCGCAGCATCGTACATAAACAAGCATATCGAAACTTTGTCGTTTAAACAGTTTTTCTGCGGTATCAAGCTGAAAATCTTTAGCACAACCCCTGACCGCTTCCCACAGTAGCTCCTGCCATTCCTCGAAACATTATAAAGCTGTTTTGCATGTCACAAGAGAGAAATAGAGCAAGCTGTTCGTTGGAAGAAAAATCAGACAATATAACCATCTCGACGCGGACGGAAGACCCATTTTCGCTGTCCCTTTCCGTTCTCATACATTTTTTTCTTTGTTATTTTGTTCTTTCAAAGGATATATGTATACTTTCTTATTCGGCGGGCGTCTTCACTCAATTTTGACTAAAAGGGAAAGTAAAAGGTTACGTAAAGTCTCTCCCGACAGCAACGTCTGTCCCTCGTTCGCTTTCGTGCCAATATGATCTTTTCAGTAGGGATCGACCTTGGGCTATCTGCTCAAACTAGGGCATTTAGTCGTCTTACCCGTTGTTATGTAAAAGTGGTGCAAAGGAAGGACGTGTCAGGAGTCAAAACGCTGCGTGAATTCCTCAAGGGAAGGCCGAAACTGCTTGGGTACTGTGAATAGTTAAGTTTGGCACGGGATACCGCTGAGAATTCCTACTGTAAGGACAATAGGATTATTTACGCTCATCGGGTTATTACCGATTGTTACGTAGGCACAGTTATGCAAACATTAGGAAATGGACACTCCCCTCTCTGAAATATATTACAATCAATATCAATGATAATTCTTGTCGCAAAATTATTTCTCAGTTCATTTAACGTTCATTAATCGACATAGTATCTACAAATTGCTTGATTTCTCGTAAACGATTGTTCGGTAAGTCATAAGGATTTGTATACGTATATATAAAGAAAGACAAGATGTCAGGTACACTTAAATGACTCGTGCACTACTGTTGTTGATTATTTTTCTCTTTATTGAAGTTAAATAAAAAAACATATATAGGATATATCAATCACAAGTGCACTATCGAGTGTGAATATCAAATGTGTGCACCATAAATCGTAACGAGGTATCGACGTCAGACTCGTAACACTTTTATAGTTTTATTACTGCGACCTTGAATTTATAAAAATGTATCTTTCATTACTAATAAAAATTTTAGTGCCATGAATCAACAGTATCTGAAAACGATACAGACGGAGGCCCATCACGTAAGGTGATTACTTTAACGCTCTTTCTCCCGTCCCGTGCACGAGTGTTTTCTGTCTGTGTGGTTTCCGTTCTTGCGCGATAATTTTACCTCAATAAACGTCATACTTTGCGCACCATTAACCCATGAATGTACGCCAAATTTTCACCTGTAGACACACACTTTCACCAACAGCGTCGCACTATACACCCCCCGCTTGGAACTTTAATAGAAAGAAAAAGAAGAAAAAAGAAAAAAAAGCGATCGAATAGACATTATAACAAGCTACGGAGGAGTGTTGGCCAAACGACATTATTAAGCGAACTGAGGAGGAGATCGCTGGGCCAGTGGGTCCCTCGCGAGCGAGACTCGTCCCGGGATATAACAGTTCCCGTGTACCGTTTGCGCTAACGTTATATCTGTTGGCTGCTGCCGACCTGGCCAAGGTTCTGTTGACGTATATATATACATATATAATATACATATATATATGTAAACAGGTACATACACACTTTCTTGCTCGTTCGGGGTACTCGCATAACTAACAAGAAAGCGAATCGATGAATAACTGAAAGCGCGAGCTTATATATACCTAACGAAAGTTTTTTGTCTCCCGTACGCCCCAACGTATCACACACGGTACCTGTTACGCCCGGAAAGGCAAAGAACTCTGCGATGCTCTAAAGAATCACGATCCCTCAATATTTTGGCTTCTTTCACTCTTACTTTTTTTATTGGATCCATTTTTAAATTCGAGGAAACGGATTTGTTATATTTTATGGTTACGTAAATGTAATTCATCGGTTTAAATTTAATTATATAACGTTACAACAATTAGTCAAACGAAATTTATTTTTATTTCTTACTCGTAGTCCGTACACATTTCGATATTCTCGATAGCTATCATTATCCAATAATCTGCAAGGATCAATTGAGCCATTAAACTTCGATCATTTTGAAACATAAGACTATATATCAGAACACATAAATAAAAGAAGGCCCTTGACTTTGTCAAAGATCGCGTAATATCAATTCTTGAAGCAATCGACAAATCCATCCAGTCAATATAAACTCCAATGAAATGTTATGCCTCTAGTAACATTGAAATAAGTATAAAACTATTTATAGCAAGGTTCTAACTTAACCTTCATCCAAATCTGTGACAAAGTAATAAAATTGTTTGTTGAAAAAATATCAAAGCAAATTTGCAGACCACGTGCGCATTTAAGCGAACAACGAAAGAATGAAAATATTCCACTGATGTTCTATATATCTATTTTTACACCATTTATTGTTTCCTTAACAGTTTTAAAAGATATAAGAAAAATATCATCGGTCACGATGATTCAGCCGTCTAAATCAGCTTTTAACACAATAACAACAAATTTCACCGCGGCACAACTATTCTCGTGAACGCGCGCGGTAATGACGAGCTAACGATTCGACAATTACGAATCGTCAAGGTTTGTCTCATTACGCGAAACGACGAACATACTGTCAGGAAGACCTTGACATTGACATATTTGAATCCGGAGAGAAAGAGAGACGGAGAGAGAGAGAGAGAGAGACAGAGAGAGAGAGATAACATAATATAAAATAAAACAAAAAAGGAAAATCAGCGAGAGTCTGTTTTATATCAGCAGGTGCGACGCACATGTGTCATCGCTCTCAATTCGGAAGAGATAAAGAAGAAAGTAGGCTGTGTTTCTCTCATGGCGGGAGATTTTCACTCTCTGTGTTTTCGATTATGCAAGACACACATATACACACAAGAGAAAGAGAGAGACAAGAGAGCTAAACGCCGCGGCAACAGCACAGCAGCAGCAGCAACACACGGCTAATAAAACAGTTACGTTCGCCTACTTATAACGTCCCTCCTCTTTGCTTTTGCTGCGCGGTATTCTCTCTCTCTCTCTCTCTCTCTCTCTCTCTCGACTTTTGCTGCTGCAGGCATTATACCGTTTCGCGCGCCAAAGCACATCCTGCCAGAGCAACCGCGTGAAAGGCAAGCTCCAGCGACCACCACCACCACCACGCTTCGATGATCTTGGCCTTTTAGCTCGAGGTCAAGGCGATTCCTGCACGAGCTGTCTAAAGATTTTTTTAATCTCTTTGACAAGATGATAATTTTTTGTGTGTCTTTTACAACATCTTTTGCAACAATCAGCAGTACCTTACCTTATATTCACGATGATGTGCTTTTTATTTGACAAAAGTTCCTCAGGACATTTGACAATGTAATTCTTTATCGGCATCTTTACTGAAAGATGTACATAAGGATAATAATGCGAAGAATCAAAAGTGTACATGGATTGCTATTGTCTTTCTTTCTTTTTCTTCCGAATAAAATCAGTATACTGCTTCGTGTATATATTTGTTATTATATACACTGGTAAAAGTAAAAAATGTGCGAGATTAAAGCTTACACAAGCGTTGTAATTTACGGGCAGACAAATAATTCTCTAAAAATTCAACCACTTGAAATAAGTTCCAACGAGTATTTATACCAAGATTAGCTGTATAATTTATTATCAAGCAAGTTGTTCTTTTTTTAAATAACCACGGATTAAATTCCGCTACAAATATATTTAGCCTCACCTACATACGTAATCACGATAAAAGCACACAAACCCGTCGACATTATCAAACTCTGAAATAAATTTAAAAGAAAAAATTCATTTTAATGGGTCAAAGTATCTGCGTGCAATTAACCGGTCTGCAAACAAACATTTTCTCGAGATGCAAGAGGCAACCGGTCTTTTCCGCCTTTTTCCAAACGACATGGACGCTTAATTAATTATATCACGAAGAAACACAGTGTGGGGTATATAATCGTAGTCCACCTTGTGCGCACATATGTGTATGTGTGTGTTCGAGTGCCCGCATAAGCAAAATCGCTGTTTGATTGGATCGATAAGAAATTCCCATAGGAGATATATTATAGTAATAGTGGCCGTCGCCGCGCTCCAACGAACCGGATCGCGTTCTACACGCTGTATATGCGGTTCATTTGAGAGTTCTCTGTGTACGTGAGGGTCAAGGTGGGCGCTTTTGTATCTTTGCAGCATTAAAGCCGTGGACAATAAGTACTAATCCCAAAGTATCATTATTTTTATCTGTTGTAAGCATCTATAACGCTCCGTACAAAGAGCTACTCTACCCTTTCTTTTTTTCTTCTACGTTGCGTCAGCGTAAATAACATTGAATAAGACTCATTAGAAGTTCTGTCCGAGGAATAAAGCGTGTCTAATGAACTTTCACGACGATGACGCAACGATCTTAGGATGATGAAGATTATTATTAAAATCGATCATACGGTTATTCGTCACGCAATGCGGAAATGTGCGGCGATGGAATTTTTATCATCGCTATATGTATATACATATATGCGCAACGCGCAGCGTGAGTATAATTTTGTCACCTTGAACCCTCGGCCCACTTGGCGGTCTTCGACCCCTTCTCTTTCTATAAGCTACTTATTTTTTGATAATTAAAAAGGAAAAAAAACTCTGATTAAGAGTGCAAAACGCTGACTCGAGTACATTGAACTGAAGATTAAAGTTGTATAGATAAATTTGTATATATCAAAAGAGATTTTCAAGTTCAAGTTCAAGAAATAGAGAGAAAGAGAGAGAGAGAGAGAGAGAGAGAGAGAGAGAGAGAAGAGTTATCTGTTCAGGAAATTGTTATCGGAAACTCGATATCTTGTCTGCTTATCTTTCAAGGCCTGTTTTGATGAAAAGACATTGACGCCGATTTTATCACCTAGAAATTCTTAAAATTTCACGTTATACAGATAACTCATTCGCTATTTCACCTTTAGTTTGCGAAAAATAAACATGACATTTTTATTTTATGTCAAAGTAATCGTGAATGAAAAATATTATTAATTCACATTTTATAAGAGCTTATTCGCATACTCGACAGTTGTAAATAATTCCACTTGATAACATTAGCATAGTCTTGAAAACAAACGATTCATTAAATTCTCAAACGAATAACAGATACTTTATTTTTAGAGCGATGAACAATATACATAAGTAACGTAACATCATTCGTTCCGTCAAGAAAAATCCATAATAATGCGCTCGTGTACTTTGTTGGAGCAGTAAATCATCGCAAGCTCGT
Source organism: Chouioia cunea (assembly GCA_030064505.1). Taxonomy (NCBI): domain Eukaryota; kingdom Metazoa; phylum Arthropoda; class Insecta; order Hymenoptera; family Eulophidae; genus Chouioia; species Chouioia cunea. Next base: position 30,335,572 of record JAOPFQ010000001.1, read on the forward strand.
TCGCGCATGAGCGCGACTGCACGTATGTCGAATTCGAAAGCTCGCTGGGCGAGAATCGACAATATTTCACGTGTAGAGAAAATAACAAAAGAAAAAAGGACATTCGTGTGACGTGTGGTCCGTGCGTGTATATCTGTGATTTGGTCTTAGGAATGCACTTTAGAGAATCTTGCAACGCGTATAGTTCGTATGCGAGTCTGGCTATATGCCTAATAACGGTACAAGACGGCGTCGGCCTACTTACATACATGCTATATACACCAAGGAACTCTGTGGCGCATGAGAGACGCAAAGGCAACACTCGCAAGTAAATACCTGTGTGTGCCACGTACGTGCCAATGGAATTTGTCTTTCGTGCGCGGTCACTTTATTTTCTTGTTGTGATGCGTATAAGATCTTTTTATATGTATATAATGGCAATTGGATCGTGCGATTCACAATGTGGGCGCATGCTCATCGACGCCGAGAGATCGGCATCTTTATACGAGTATCAAGAAGTGTCTCTCCCCAAAAGAATTTTCAAGAACAAATTAATTTCTTACGTTTCAATTAATTATAGTATTACAAAAATAAGATATCGATTTGAAAAACAAAGCATTATTATCTCGCAAAGAAAAAAAGCTCTCGCGACTCCCCAGAGGGAGAGTTAGCCTTGAGAAACTTTACTCAAACGCGGCGAAATAAATGCATAGTAGTGTGTCTCGTAGACAATATATATATAATGGGGCCCTCCCATCGTCGTGATTACACGTTTCTCATTTCATCAAACCACCTAATTGTCGCGATTGTTTCTCTCTCCCTCCCAAGCGAAAATCTCATCTTTCTCTCCTATACGCTCAGGAATTTCGTAATTTTCAGACAACACTTGCGAGGATTTGATTTTTGTTTTCTTTCTTCGTGGAAAAAGAGTTTGTCTCTACGAGAAACAATAAAATAATTCGTTGATTGATGACCATACTACAATAATATAGCTGTAAAAGAAACATTACGAACCTTAAAAAGATATCAACAGGTTACTTATGATTGTACGCAGCGACAAGTCTTGTGATTAATATCGTAACAAAGTTGGAATTTAACGAATAAAAGCGAAATTATCAATCGAAAGGCAATCGATCGTGTCAATGAACTCTCTTTTTCTCTCTGTCTGTCGTTCTGTCTGTCTCTCTCTCCCTCTATCTCTTGGAAAAGACGATTAAAAGCCCTCTCTCTATACCGCATATAATTTTACCGAAAGCGGCAACGTCATCGCGTCTTACTGCTCGTTCAAATCTCCGGAGGCAAACTGCAACTTGCTGCTGCTTCTCTTCTATAACTGTTCTCCATCTGGCATTGTTGTTGTTCTTAACCGATGAGAGAAGGAAAGAAAGAGCGAGAGGGAGAGGGGTTTCCTCCAATGTCCCGATAAAGATAAGTCAACACGTGTTATGTGCCTTGGTACTTGTTCTTCTTGTTTTTCTTGTTTTTCTTGTTCGCCAACGCTGATAGATCGATCGCTTTGGCCACTTATTTTTTTCTCTCGCTCTTTGCGTTGTATGAGATGACAGATAAAAAATAAGAGGAATGATTATATCTTTTCGACGTTAGAAGAATGTATACGTTCACACTGATACTTCCTTTTATGTTTCTTTCCGCTGAAGAGTTGAGTTATTTTTTTTGGAAACACTTTTTAATAGCTGGTTGCGATTCGAATAATAATTTCTTATGGGTGAGGAATTACGGGCGTCATTATCGATATTACCTTTTTTTAACATCGAATGCTTCAATGTGAAGTAAGCGGAAAAATCGGTTATATCTTAATGTGATCCGTAACATGTATTTCAAATTTTTTTATCATAAATTAAAGAGCAAGTGTTCCCATTAATGCACGTAAAACTACGTAATGAAAATTCATAACGAAAAATTATTCTGTTACTTCGTATGACGCAACATTGGCCTTGAACTAAAGAACGTTCCGGATTATTAATTTCCACCTGTATGTATTTTACGGGGCATTTGCGGTAATTTTGTTCACAGATTATAAAGTTTAACAAATTTTCGAATATTCGAGCAAAAAAGAGTTATGCACAAGTTCCATTTGGTACATAATACGTGGCATCAGTTGAAATTCACTCGATAAAATAAAACGCTGTACAAGGCGACTACCTTGGTAGCGCGTATATACCGTAGTAAATGGCGAAACTGCGTAAACGACCAAAGGTTTTCGCAGCGTAAAAAAAGCAGTAAATTCACTACTAATAAGTAATAAAACACCAGCGAAGGTAACAAAGAAGGAGAAAAGAAGAAAAAAAGCAATAATTTATCGTAAACAAAGCCTCGAAGTAGTAGCTACTTCCTCGAATAGGCCTTCGTCTCTCTCTAACGAAAGAAAGAAAGGAAGAAAGAAAGAAAAAAATGATAATAATAATAACAACTTAGAGCGCAAAGTATGAGACGCGGAAACTAGCGTGTCCCAAGGAAAAAGTATCGCTATATAGCTACTATGCACGCTCTCGGGCAAGGGTACCAAGATGGCGGTACTTACAACAGACGGCGACGGCGGCGACTCGCTCGCTTGCGTTCACTTTGGTTCAGCTTGCGCGGCTTCGCGTGCGCGATTGTGTAATGGCGGCCACCGCCGTCGCAGCCACGAGAGAAAGAGAGAGAGAGAGAGAGAGAGAAAAAAGGTGAACGACCTCTTACGTTCTTCGCCTAGGCTTTAAGACTCGTTGAGAAAAGTCACGCGAGTGAACGCGCCTCTGCCCCTGACATTGAATTTGAATCTCTTTTTTTGTTCGCCATTGAGCCTTTTAATTAGAAAATACAAAAGAGCGCCACGGATAATTAACTACAAGGTATATTAATGTCACGTGAGACGTATCGTCATTGATTACGCTTGATTATTCCAAGGATGCGCGCATTGAAGTTATTTAATTTAGTTGAAAAGAGCGAAAAAAATCCGAATGTTTTCGTCTCGCCTTCCTCTAAATCTGCTACGTGCACGAATTTTATACTGAAATATTCTCTGTCTTTTAGTGTACGTGTCCGATTACTTTAGCTCGCAGTGAAGAACCTCTCTCAATGTGAACAGCATTAGAAGTAAAAAAAATCAAAGAACCCTTTGGAAGGCAATGTATATATAAGTGCTTTGCGCGCACGAACGAGCGAGTGAAGGTGCATGCGCTCGCTTACTCCGCCACTGTCACTGCCATGGGCTGTATCGTACACACTGTAGTTGCCTAGTGAGGTAATATCGGATTCCATGCCCATAGCACGAGTAGCAGCAACAGCACCAGCAGCCATCTTGATATATTCCTCCAAGCTAAGCGCACAGAGAGGAAGAGAGAGAAAGAGAGAACTGCAAAGTCGTGATCCGTGTGCGGCTTTTGTAATTTTATCGAGTATAAGGCATTCGATATCAAAGTCTATATGTCTATATATACACACACATAGCCATGCTGATGGATGGTACACGCGCAACCTGAGAGAGCTTTTCGCTCTTGAACGACGAGCTTCACGCGCAAGGAGATATGTTATTTCTGCGCACTGCGCGAAAGAAGCGATTGATTTATATGCGTTTGGGGGAGGATTCTGAAGCGAAGGTTTATTTAAATACAAGTTTGAGCTTTTTTTCTGTCGGATAGTCATGTACGTGGGAGTTTAATGGCACGAGATTGTATATACTTTAAAAGCCATGGTGGCATTCGACCAACTGGATAGTTGAAGTTAGCGTGAAGTTCTCTTCAAAATATTAATCGTTAAAATGCAACCATACATGACGTGTTTATCTTTAAACGCTGCCAATACAACAATGAAAGGCAACCCGCGATTCATCAAAGTCGCACGCGACTACACTCACGCAAAGCTCATATTAACAAGAGCATGAACGCAAATATAGCGCATAACCAATGTAGTATTATTATCCTCGCTTTTCGCACGAATACATATGTATATGCATATATATGTGTGTTTTATTGCATAAAAAAAAGGAGAAACATAGTACATAGTTTATAAAGTCTCGCTTGCGGTACTATCCTCAATTAAATCAATCTCCTCGGCATAATAGCTGAAGCATATAAGCTTGCGCCTCTCTTGCGCGAGGCAAGATTACTTCCTTTCTTTGGCGCGTGTCGGCGGGGCCGCATTGCGTGACTCAATATCCTCGCTGAAACTGAAATCTCTTCTCTTGCGCTCTCGTGTGGTTTCATATACATATTATACAGTTCGCTTGCACGTGAGTGAGTCACAATCGCATACGCACACTGACTGTCTTAGACGCTCGAGCATATACCTTAGAAACCCATACGACTCTTTTTGTCTCTATAGTTAGATCCACCTGCCTCGTTAAATTTGCGAGGTAATATAAAAAGCTGCACGTAGAGAGTACAGCGACGACGATGACGACGACGAAGAGAAGGAGGAAGCGAACCAAGGTACACGACCGAAAATGAGGCCAACGCTTAAGCTACGGAGTAAACAAGTGTTCACCAGAGCCGGACCCCCTTCGACTCTTGTATAGTTCATGCCTCTCTCTTTCTCCTTTCTCTTCTTCTTCTTCTTCTTGTTCGTTTAGCTTTTTCGTCCTTGTCTCTTTTGCGTCGCTGCTGTTGCCGCTCACGGATATATTTGCCTTTAAACGTGTAATTCCGATCATGCGGACTATATAACGTCGCTATATTGGCAACTTGATTATAGGGTGCAAAAGCCCACACCTTGTTTGTGAGTTCCACATTCATGAACGTATAATGATATCTACAACGAGAGGCTGGATTTTTCATTGTCGACGTTGTTTAGGAAATTTATATTCTTCTTGCGGTTTTTTTCTTTTCTTTTATTATTATTTGACTTTACACGCGTGCGACAGACTCCAAAAAATCCAGGAAGTTACAAATGTATAATTCGGATCCGAGCGGCCTCATTAAAGACGCATATGTTGCGGAATGCGCATCTCTGATTATATGCGCGGTTGTTTCGGTCAACCGAGAAAACGCAAAAATAAGACGTATGTTTCGATGCGTCTTCCTATATATTTTTCTCCGAGGATTTGTGGTTAAAATGTTGTAGAATTGAAGATTGAATGGACATTGGCAAACAAAAATTCTATAAATAGTGGCTTTACTAAGCTTCCTCCGATATGCAAAGCTATTTAAATTATTTTTTCGAATTTATCGACGTAAATTTTATTGAAATATCTATAAAGTATCCAATTGGATATTCCGAACAAAATCTGATAGCACTGTCTAATCATCTACCGTCTTCCATAAAATTACTTGACAGAATACGAAAGTCGTAACGTCTTTAATTGACTACTGAATAGAAATCCATAAAACAACGACAAAGTTATATTCGCAACGAGTTAACATATACGCGTTATCTCGATGAAATCTCAATACCAAATTGATAATGCTCAGCCGAAGGATTCGAAGTAAAATGAAGTACACGTGCATTAATGCATACTTCGAAAAAAAAATTCAAGTTTCATTCGATTAACTTTTAGCGTCTGGTGCGCGCAACTTTGTAATTCAAATGAGACAAGGTGTATATTTAGGCGTGCGCCGAAAAGAATGAAAAGTCCATCACTGTTGATGATGATGAGTCAGAAAGACAGAGAGGAGAGGGGAGGCCTAAATGGTACGAAAGGCACTGTTATTTCGCGATGCGGAATATAATGACTTTATCCATGCGCGCTCATTCGAGCACTACAATGCTTCTTGTTTTTCTTAGGCGACATGTCGTGAAGCATTAGTATTTCAAGATCAAGGCTATTTCGAGAAGTTAAGCGGGGATTGATGGAAATGCACGTTGGAGTCGAGTTACTAATGCGTCGGATCGGCTTTTAATGAAGTCATCCAGTGCTGCTTAGCATATTTCGTTTGAATACTAATTTCTTACTCGTGGCATGATCATATAATTTTATCGTTTGGATAGCACCTGCACTCAACGAAATATTACGTGAAGGCTTTATGAATGTTATGTTATTGTTCACGAGATAAAAATCCACGTCCAGTTTAAATGAGAATTCGTTTGATGAAGGTAACAACAACGTTAATGATAAATTATTCGTTCAAAAATTATTCTACACACATCAATCCAAGAGTATAGCAGGATAAAAACAAAAAACACTTTCGTCTCGGAACTGCAATTTTTCAAATTTCTTTTCACAAATCGTCAGACTGCAAAATAGGTTTACGATGATGATCCCGTACAGCTCGTCTTGGCAATCACACATAAACTGCGTGCCTTCTGCTATACATTCCTATTTTTCGTACGCTACTAGCATGCAATATCAAAGCTTCTTTACGCAAATCTCCATATAGCTCAGATATACGCATACGTAAACCACTATCAAGAAGACGATCACACCTGATACTAGTCACGTATGCCTTACATTTTTCTGATCCACTATTTATCTAGTTCTTTCTTCTTTTTTCCACTACAACTTGTCATACACTAAAGAAATAACATTTTATTTTGTTGTTATAGCGGACATTTAACTATGCAAGTAGCTTCTTTTGCGTTATCTTGATGGTATTGAATTAAAACTGACTATTTTGCAAACAATTATTGCTTTGACGATTAAAAATACTTGGATATGATTTATCTTGACGAACGATTGCACGGATATAAATGTTTTACATACAGATGAAACGTGTTTTACGAATAGCATGGAAAATATTTATATATATTTAACTAATTACAAATCATTATTGTACCTCATGAAAAGCTGGTTTAAAAATATACGTACGGTCTAACAAAAATATGTGTCAACGGAAAACTTGTTTTCGTACGAACAAACAAACGTATATATACAGAAATGCCAACGGTTACGTTTATTAACAGCATTTATTGTAAAAATTCATCAATACTTAAATGTTTTCTTCTTAAATTTGAGAACATTTGTTTTTATATTTCGTAGTCTAGCAGTGCTGTTTGCCAATAAAATTAGAGCTACAAGGATTTTTAAGTACTATTGCCATCGTAAAGTATGCGTATTAAAAAGTACTATTCAGGCTTATTGTTTTCTATTTAATCATACGAACAGGTATACACATTTCGATATATTTTTTGCGTAAATACAGAGATTTTTGAACTACAACTTTAAATTTGATGTCACTGGTACACCTGTTCAGCGAGGGAATGGTTTCTTTTAGTTTGAAAACAAGTTAGTGACGGAATAGCTAAAAGAGCTAATAGAAAGTGATACCTGATTATCATGTGATTTTTTTCGAATGATTCATACGTAAAACGTTCCAAATTGTCTAACAATACACGAAAAAATCAGAATTCCCGAGTGTCTCGTAAAAAAAGAAGCAACAAGGTTATATAAGATTCTAACGGAATTGGTTTGTGATTTAAATACTCCCTCTTATAAAGTTTATTTAACTTCAGTATTTTATTCTTCGGCTCAATTACTTTTAACAAATTTTCAATTCTAAAATAGCTTTTGCAAGTATTATCCCAGCCACAAAATAAAATTCTCGAAAACAAAACGTTTCTTATCATCCTGACATCGAAAAACTCTTCATTATTCCTAGCTGGCAACAAAACAAAACAAAAAAAGCCCTGCACTACAGTACGCATTATTCTAACTGATATCAATAGAATCGACTCATTAGCATCGGCATTAAAACCGACCTTGCCCGCATAATAATCTCCCTCTCTCTCTCTCTCTTTTTCTCTCATTATCCAAACGCGCAATGCGGAACAGAATAACGCGTCGCTCGTACGGCAAACAAAAATCGCAAAAAACGAAGAAGCACATAACGTACAGCTTGATCCTCGTACGGCAATGTCTACACGCGGAATATATATTTCATAAGACATTTTCTGCGGGCATATCTGTGGACAGACACACGCCGCAGAGTGAGAGAGAGAGAGAGAGAGAGAGAGAGACCAAGCGAAACGGACGGTCAAGGCCACACGGTAAAGGTATACCCTCGCTCTTGACTTTTTCAAGCGGCTTGTTATATGCTAAGCTTTACGTTTCTTCTTTTTTTTTAATTACAGCTTGTACATAGTATATTTGATTCGTTGTTATCGTGCTGTGGCGATGAGAGAGTAAGAAAGTCCACGGAGGTCAATGAGCCGAATGGATCCTATACGACTGATAAAAGTATACAAGCACACTGCGAGGTGTGGAATGTGTGAAGAGAAGGGCTTCGAAGAAGTTCGCCAAGACGTGTTTTTATATAAACCGCGTCGGAGTTGATATTCCAGCCGCAGGCTAAAAACGTTGAATTAACGTGAAAACAGTCCGAAGTAATAACGATATAGTAAACGACATTGCGTATGTGTGTAACGAAATGGTAAATGTTCCAGATTGCACAAAAGCTTGGCGTGAATAAGCCACGGATCTTTCTCTTGACTCTCGGAAAGGCAGTGTGTGTATGTGTAAATGTATGCGTGTGAAAGAGGAATGCGTCGGTCATTGACTGGCCGCTTGGCTTGCGAGCGGGAGTCCAAGGACAACCAGCCAACCAATGTATGTATATACCTATATAGTTATATATGTGTGTGAGAAAGATAGATAGAGAAAGAGCGCCAACGACCGACAGACCGAGCGACCGACCAACCAACCAATGCGCCTTTCGCTTCGTCGTTTATATAGTCTTCTTTCTTATGTGTGAGTATGCCGACGAGATATTTCCCCCCTTTTCGCCTTTGCAACCATGTTTTTTCTCTGTCTCTCTTCTTCTTCTTCTTTCGAGGCGTCACGAGGGATGCTGCTGGTGCTGTAGAGAGAAACCGAAATGTCCGCTGCTACTGCGCTTGAAGCTTCTGGTGAACCGAAAGGAACTGTTACGCGCTTGGGGAATTGTTAAAGCGTAATAATGCTTTTGCTGGTGCAGTCAAGGGCATTTTTTCAGGATTCCTTCTTTTGCGCTCGGTGAGAATGGATTTTTCATTCGATTTTGATGGCGGAATGACATGCTTTTGCGGGTGATCAATGGTTGTTCTATGACGATGAGTAGTCGAGTTTGAAGATGTTAGTCTGCGTCAAAGTGAACATTAATTATATGTTTGATGATTCAAATATAAAATTAGAAATGATACTTTAGACAGTGAAAAGTCGCATTTCGAATAAAAATATTTGTATTGTTTAGAAATGTTAAAGAACATATCTTTAACAAGAATATATTATACGCTACGAATGTGTACCAAACAATATACAGATAGGTAAGAAAAAAACAAGCTTTTTCCCATCAAGATTCAATTTCAGTCAACGGAAATTCTGTCTTTATCATGTAACGATCAAAAATTAGTATAATATCCTATATCGCGTTCCATATAAAATCGCACAGCACTCATTGAACATTCCACGCACAGGTTATTCACAATATTCCATTCTCATTGAAAATACCATTTCGCGTCTCTCATTCGAGGGAACCCCCCCCCCCCCCCCATCGTCTCGAGTGTAAAATTGGGACGAAGCGAAAAACGTCATCATAAAAAAGGGCTGACGTGTAACCCACATGAAGAGCGAGGGAGGGAGACAGTGAATTGGGTGAAAGGGTGACCTTGCGGGGGTTGTTAAATCCCGCAGTGAATATAAAGACGGGATAAAAGCCGGGCGCCCGCCTTCTCTTCTCAACGGTTTGCCCAGTGCCACAGAACAGAAAAAAGGGAGACAGAGAGAGAGAGAGAGACGTGGATTTCAAGACTAGTTTTCGAACGCAAGAAGGGGCTCTCACCAAGATTCTCTCGCTTGTTGCACTTTTTTTATTTTTTGTCTTTCTTTTCTTTTTCTCGACGGCAGCTCGAATTTTTCAAAGTGATATCATAACTCGAATGGTAACTTAACTGTTTTGAAAATTATTCAGATTTTCATTTATTTTTTTCATAGAAAGATATTCGATGTCTTTTTCTAATCAATAAGCAAATATTCAGCTTTAATAACGAATTCATTTGAATATCGTGTAGTTTCCACGTTTTCGTGATTGATAAACTAAAACTATTGCATCACGTGACTTAATCTTCTTTTTATTATTTTCTTTAAGCTTTAAATTTTGCTTTACCGCATATTTAGTTTATTTATCATGGATTTTATACAATTTTATATAGAAAGCAAATCGTTATATTTGTGAACAAAATATCTGTGATTTAAAAACTGACTGCTCGAAATGGAAACTCAAAACATACTTCGCCAAATTAGACCAAACTTTTTGAAGATAATAGTGCCGATAGCGGGCGATGATCCTGGAGTGATTACCTCAATTGTGTCACTAAGTTGTGGTTTCCTTTTTGCAGTGCAACCTTTCAAAGACGGCTGTCGCCGCACACTAATCCGATGAGTTATGGCTGCATGGGATTAAGACGGAGTTAACCTTATTTGCCTATATTGACCTGCAAAATTATAATTATTATTGCCCCTCTATAGATTTGAATCTACAATTAAATTTATCAAACAGTGTGTCCTTATCATGTAATTTTGATTATTCACCTATGACTTTATATTAATCTATTTTCTATTATATGGTTTTGGGCTTGCTGATATTTTTTAATAATTAACTTGATACATTCCATCTGTTACTCTGTACTTTTAAAATACCAAAAAAACAAAACGTAATGAAATACATATAGCAACATATTTTTAAGCTACGTATACAATATGTATTCTACTTCGTTTAATATGTTATATGTGAGTGTTATATGTATGGATAAAAGTGTATTTAAAGATATAAATATAATTATAAATAAGTGGTTACAAAAGAAACTAAGCTTCCTCTCACATGAGATGCCACTTATATGATTACACATTCGTTTCAATAGAAATAAAATAACTAACTCAAATATAGTTAGAGATGCGGTCAGTTAACAACGAGTCCTAAATGGGCTCTAAATATAATGCCTGTTATTTAGACATTATTATTTAGAAAGAAGTCATCAAATAAGCAAAACAAAAACATGCGCGGGCAGAAAATAGGAGGAGAGTTCCGCCCGTTGCAATAAAAGAGAAAAAAACCGCACAGTTCATTTAAGACTTTTTCCACTTATTTGCACAAAAAGCTGCGGCCTCCTTTACGCCATGCGAATATTTCTCTCATTCAGTCCTCTATATCGTCGAACAAAAAAAGCCGCAAAATAAGGATATACTCTTCCTTGGTTTATGGTACGAGTAAGAGAGAATCCCATTGTCGAAGACGCTCGTCACACACATGCGCCCTTTTTTTATTTTCTACGTATGCAGGTATATACGAAAGTCAACCTTTTTCCCACAAGCTGTGCGCCCCCGCGCGAATATGGAATCCATATATGTATGCATATACGCACCTATAAGTAAGGTGCTACAGAAGAGGTTGAACGAGAGAGAAAGAGAGAGAGAGAGAGCGTAAAAGGGCAAACCGTAGCTAAGACCTACACCACCTGTCTGGCTCTCCCACGCTTTGATGCTGCAAACAGGGGGATGCTGGATCTCCTACCCCCTCCCCCCGACCCCACCCCACTCCTTTCTTTTTATACTTAGGAAAAATCGAACGATATCCTGTGCCTAAGAGAGCAGGTATATGTGGGCCAGGGCTATAAAAAAACGTAGATTCGGCAGTTATTTTCTCCAAGAGAGCAACAGAAGAGGATGTTACAATATTTACGGATTTGCGGGTTTACACTGTTTGAGTTTTAGATTTCGTACAGCTTGTCGTACGTTAATACGGATGTCTCGAATTCTCGAAAAGAGAGTTTTATTGATTTGCTTTTTTTATTACTTTGGTTTATTTCATCCACAGTTTAATAGAAATCATCTCAATATTATACGCTTGATTTAATAACAATTCTCCGGATTAATATATTCACTACCAGTTTGAAAATAATTTATGATTTTGTTTCACTTTCATTTGAACATTGCGTCTCTCTATAACTATGTAACATTTTCCATATCCATTAATATATCACAATTAATACGAGATAATAATGGTTTTCTCAGAAGTTTCATCAAATATTAAGCTATCTTAAAATGGTCAAACATCTCGGTAAAACTTTAAAAGTCTAAATAGCGTGAAAAAGTATACGTCCTTTCACGAAGGGTCTATACATGCTCGCGTACACGCGATGTGTAGGTATTCGAACGCGTTGTTCGCGTCTTTCCTCTCTGACTGCTCTTTTTTTATCTCTTTCTCTCTCCCTCCGCATCAGTGTGGCGTGTCGATGCGAGGTCGAGCCGAGTTTACTATTGTTAAAAAGGACATGTATATGTAGGTATACGGGACTATGCCACAGTAGCACGGGATGTACATTCAGGTAAACGCGGTATTTTTCTTCCATGCTAAAGAGAGGGGAAGAAAGCGAGTGGTTTCGATCGAATTTCCATTTCACTCTTTTTTTTTCATTGTGTATACCCCCGTATTCCGTGGCGGAGATCCGTTTGAAGAGGAACATTTGAATACGTGAAGGTTTTTTGTGGACTCTTTTTTTCGAACTACTTTGTATTAAGAGTTGACAACATTTTGATATGATGAATGTTATCTAATATCGTATTATATCTTTATATGATGTTGATTAATAGTGACGTGTAAATATCGAAAGCAATTTAACATAGATAAGTAATAATAGTTTCTATTTGAAAATATATCGTTGTTTTAACGATGAGTATTGAGTTTCCAAAATAAATAAAAAATAAAGAATGTTACCAATATTAAGTGAGTTTATTATTAATATTTCATTTTTACAATAGTAATAAAAAACACGATAAATTGTTTAAAAATGTTTTTATTATTATATCAGTAATAAAATAGCAACTACCTTTCCTTCAATAACCTAATCTTAATGTAAGCGATGCTGTTATTTTCTTGCGTGACCCTGAAATATTAGGTAGCCAAACATACATTGTTGCACTAGCCACCGTAGGCAACTAGGCACGAGCAGTTCCTTGACAATTGAAGAACCGAACGACGGTAATAAAATATCCGATTATCCCGTTTTCCGTCGTCTCCAAAAGGCTCTCCCCTCTCTCTCTCTCTCTCACTCTCTCTCTCTCTCTCTGTCCTTCGCAGCACGTAGCAATAAAGTTGACCTGGCATCTCTTCAATAGTAGCATGCAGTTTCTGTGGCAGCAGCCCTTGCCTAGTGTGACGCTGGCCTTTTTTCGGTTAGCAATGTAATCGCGAAAAAAAAACCCTTTTTTAACGATTGTTCTACGAAAACAGGAAATCTAGAAAAATGAAAATACGACCCTGTAAAACCTTGTATTGACAATATGCGTGGGGCTTTGAATGGCTTCCTTTTTTCACCGAGACGGAACGTTTTTTGACGATGTTTTTAAAAGCCTTTCACGAATGGGATTTTTTTTTCACGTCCTTCTTCTTCTTTTCCTCGATGCTTTTTACTCTTTGGAAAAAATGCTTACTCCTCACCGGATGAATATTTTTGGCTCTGTAGTATACGAATTCTCTGATTCACCTACCGTCATCAGCTTTATGATCATCATTATCTTTACAATAGTCGGGTTATTGGCATCGAGCATTGTCAAAATTTCAATTAAAGTGCCACAGCATTTAAGCAAACCTCATCATATGGGCAGTCTCGCCACGAAAAAAAATAAAGACGTGCACACGTAAATGTACGATCATTGTGAGGACTTTAACCTCTTCGATATAATTACTATGGCAAGAAAGAGAGAAAAAAGGATTCACGTGATGTTTACCTTAAGCACACGACGCCCATAGTAAACAACATACCATCTGAGGTTTCCCTGATACATGCGCATCTGCGCGAACATACCGAGGAGGACAATCAGCGAAAATTGCTTAATGCAGACGGGAAGATTTCCGGCAATTGTCGCACGAACAAGGAAGTAGTATGTGGCGTGTGCTTTGCTTTTTTCCCACAATTTTTTTTTCATTTCATATCGAGCAAGAGAGAGAGAGAGAGAGAGAGAGAGAGAGAGAGAGAGAAAGAGAGAAAGAGGAATGAAGAAAAGACCTTTCACCTGTATATGGAGTATGTGTATGTGGCTCGAAACGTACAACCCCCGGAAACGCAGGTGGCGAAGAAAAGAGAGGATGTGTTTTTTCTTCGAGTCTCGATTATTGTATCCTCCCTCGCTCGTGCTCTCTCTTTCTTATTCAAGAAAGAGAGAGAGAGGGGGGGGAGGGGTGTAATGCGTATACGATGAGAAAATCTCAAGTATGAAACTTGGAAAACGATATAGACAAGATTGCACGATGACGCTCGCTAAAGATAATTAAGATAATCTTTCATGGTTTCAACGTTAATCGCGTGCTTATCTGCTCATTACCGGCTCAGGTTATCGTTGGGTATATTTTTGTTTTCGTTTTCTGTGATATTATGTTTTCTTTAGAGTACTGTTCCTACGTCAGACAAGTATTTTACTTAAAAAATAAAATTATACGATCAATCGTTAAAAACATTGTATGTATGTGTGAGAATGAGAGAGGGAAATGTCATTTTTATTCGATAAGCATGTAAATGAACGTTTATTTATTGACGCGATACAGTTAGTACGAATCTATTACAAAACAGCCCACGCGACGAAGCACTATGAAGTGTGGCCACTGTCATAATCCCTTGTTAACTGAGTTTTTCATACATTTTTTTTTCGTACAAACCGAAAGGATTAACCAGCAGCCCAAAAAAGTTGACTTTCGAGTCAACCCTTTTGGTGTCGATTGCCGATTAACTTTAACTCTTTAACTTATTATTGAAATGAATCCTCAAAGGGTTATGTGCATGGTGAAAAACTTGACTTCTAAAACGTCCTCGGCCGCTGGTTTACGACCTAAAGGATATTACTACCTAAACTTTCTCTTCGTGGTTTATGGGGGGCCTCGAAGGGTTATATTTCTATGGTAGGTCGAAAGAAAGGGTTTTCAGCTAGAAGAGAACAAAAACCCTTTTTTTTGCATAGATTTACGGAAAAGGATTAACTCGGTTTATCGGAGGGCCTACTGTGACGAGTGATTTTTTAATGGCATCGTCTGGCAGTAACATTTGACTTTTTGGTGCGAAAGGCTTGATTTACTGTGGGGAACTGCCAATAGTTGTCTTGTCTCGGTTGTTTGTCATATTATTTATTATTTGCTGATGACATGAAAAATGTGCGCTGAAAAAAAAAATATTTTTTTCCCCTTGCTTTGCTAGAAAAAAGTAATAGTGTTGGTTTAACTCGCTAACTTTCGAATTGTTTGTAGAAAAATACAAAAAAAATGGATCAGAATTCCCTATCCTAAACCATAACAGAAGTTGAATGTTCATTTACGTGTTTAAATTGATTCCATCCAAACAAGCGTACAAAATTCAATTGTAGCGTGTATAATTATCTTAAAAAATTCTAAGTTAGAAAACAGCGAATTTTGCGGACAACATTACAGTAAACGACAAGCCAGTTGCACGGAATATTTTATAACAACTATTCTGAATTTTGCTAACCCGCTGAGAATGTGATTTAAAAAAATAATGGACGAGCTATTACATATTTATAAACTGGATTTATCACATGCGAAGATTAAAAACAACCTGAACTATATCATACCGGTATTTAATTGTAATTTGAAATTATAATAGCTAACAATTACTCCATATAAGAGATAATTCTGAGAATACCGTGCATACTTTGAAATTATATATTCATTCCAGAGTAAGATCAGTAACCTCTCCTAAAAAAAAGAACAGGCTTGACTCAACTTTTCATAAATAAACGTATTACGAATGCAAAGCGAAGTGCGAATCGGCGTCGACTTTCGAAATAGTAATAACCCGCTATAAATACAAATAAAACTCCTGACGATTGTCTGATTGTGCATTTGTGTATATCGATACATAAGTGTGAAATTAATAAATCCTCCGACGAAAATTGACGACTTTTATTTTTAACAGGTTCATTGACATGGTAGTTTCAAGGTCCGTCCTAGCAGGTTTAGCCACATCTTTTTTCCTTGTCTTGTACGCGTTGGTTTTTACGTATATACGTATTACTCGAGTAGCGGTCCGTTGCTAGAAAGAAAGAGAAAAATAAAGAAAGATAGAACTGTCATGCCATACGTATATACGTTTTAATTAACGCACGTGGATAAATCGCCTTATAAAGCGAGGATGAGTTAACGTACTCGCGATGAGGTCTTGTGATGTTTGATGTTAACATTACAGATCTACGCGTTTGGTAAATATATTTTCATTAATTGTTTTTTATGCCCAGACAAGTTTCACGCAGTCCAAGTATGTGTAAGCCTTTTGTTTGCGTACAAAATACGTTGGGAATTATGCTTTTCTTTCTGCTTTTAATGCTGGAACATAAAATGGTAGAGTAATAAAATCACCATTGCTGCGCGACATTTTACACTGCAAAGTTGCATGCATATCAAATAATATGACTGGTAGAAACAACAGACAGGCGTCTGCAAATTGATTATAATTTATTTGTTTCATTTCTCGGGATGTGAAACTTAACGTTACTTGTACGTATCTTACACGAATGAGCGGAGAATTAAAATGATTTTAAGCCATAACCTAGATAGGGTTGTATTTGTTGAAATTTTTATAAATGTTGTTGGTTCATAATTTAAAAATCGTGGGCTTTATAAAAAACGTTTTATTGCGTAAAATAATGAAACGCATAGCGAGTGAAAGTTACATCTTAATCTAATAGTGACATTTATTGTATGATTAACTGTATTACTTTCGTTTGTATAGAATAGATAATATTATCTGTTAGTCTCCTATATGGGTCACTAATATTTCTATCTTAACTAAACCTTACATTTTTACACAAATACATATTGAAGTGTAAATAGACAAATCGGTGAGTCTGTAATTACCATAACCGGGATGTCACGAAACTTGGTTGCTGGCAAAGATATATACCAATATTCTATCTTTCTTTTAGTCTCGAGAGACGGAGAGGAAGAGAGACAAGATTAAATATTTGCAAGTTAAGCGCGTTATATACTCTCGAAGGCTGATACTCTCTCGATCTAACGGTTGTCCACCCCCTTACATTCGATCTTTCCCGTCGTCTTTGTTTCGCCCATCGCGACCAAGGTTAATCATCGATCTCTATAAGCATGTAAGTAAACATATACGCAGGAAGTGATGAATCGAGAAAGATGAAAGGGTTGTGTTTTCCTTTGATCCCTTATGCCGGAAATCGCGATCGATTCTTGCAAGGGTTGTATACCTGCGATGTATAGCGCAAACAGCCGCCCTCTTTTCTTCAAATGAGGATTATTTTCTTCTCAATTGAAACCACGCGTGAGTGAATAGCTCCTCTAAGTCTTCCGGTTTTTTAAATCTATCAAGTCAGACTATAAATTATTCTAGCTTCTGAACATCAAGTTTTTATGCGAAGTTTATTCCTTCAAGAACATAAATTTGTTTCGGGAATGACATAGATATATTATTAGGATTCGTAAGAACCACCGTAAGGCTTTCCTTAAACTAAGAACAAAAATTCGATGACTCTAAGAAAATCAATGAATCAATTAAAGTGATTGTGTGCGAAACACTTATGTCTTCACCGCGCGTGCGAACGTGCTTTGCTATTGTGAGTCCATGATTGTGTCCGAAAAACAAAATTCAAAGTCAACAGACACAAGGCCAAAGACGTAATAAGAAAAAAGACTCCCACACACGATAGGTTACATCAGCGCGTGAGCGAACTTTCTAAGAGAATAAGGCCTGACCTTCCGCGATAACGAGAGTGGCTCGATGGGTAAATGCCAAATAATCCTAATACACTCTTCAACTTCTCCGCGAGTCGTGCGATAACGGTAAAACACTTCTTCCGTCATTCTCTTCTTGCCGGACGCTCACGGAAATTGCTCGGATCGTCGTCGTTCCGCGCTCTGGAAATTGAAAATTATGCCTCATTTTCTTGTTACCTGTTTTTTTTCTTCTTCCACTTAATGCGATTCCACGTAATAAGTATTATCTGGCATATATATTTTTATTCAACTTAGGAGGATGGGAATCGATGGTTATGCTTGGGAGGATACTGCCATTGTTGCAAACTACATTTTACTCGAGAGATAGAGAGAGATACAGAGAGAGAGAGAGAGAGAGAGAGAGAGAGAGAGAGAGAGGAGACGAGGTGTGACGTGATCAGAGGCGTGACACTAAAGTTATGGAAATACAGCGGGGTTCACTGTTATATATACTCGGTTATTCATTAGATTGTTTTCAGTCTATGATTAATACTCTATGTTAATTGAATTCTTTTCCTAATGGAAATTGTATGTCACTTTTGGGAAATTACGTGGTAAAGTTATTGTCTACGACTATAGGTATTGATGAGTTTGATGACCGCATGATTAAAGCAAACACAAAATATCTTATATATTCAGCCTATGATTCCTTATAAATCATCTATTATTTAAAAAAAGAACAAGTAATACGGATGTCACACATGATGAAGGTTACCGAACTTTCAACTATAAACGTCGGAAGGCAGCATTTGAATGATTTAATCCAACCGACGTACGGAAAAAAAATTATTCACTGAACTATTCTCCTTTGTAAGCAGTCGAAGCTCACTGACTAGCCAATAGCTGTACGTGTATATCTAAAAGATACATGACATACGTCGCTCAACTGTACGTCGTCATAATACAAGAATCAAGGAAGTGAATATTCGCGTGCAAGTGACACTCTCTCATAAAAGTTAAATTTAATTGCCTGATCAGTTCTGATATTCCGATGAGCAAGCAACATTTCTTTGCTCGCAAACACATCAATACAAAGCACGAAGAAGAAAAAAACTACCGTTAATAATGTATGTCGCGTTGAATTTGGCGTCGTTCGTTCATGCACAGCTATTGAAAATCGGCTCACGTGACGCATTCGATTGCCCTTGCACGCGCGTCTGTGTGCGTGTATATCTCACAGTCTAATCCCATTCAAATGCCATTCGCATTTCAGATACTCGAGGAAATGCTATTATCGCCAACGCTACAGCATATAGCTTGTTATTTGCTTATCCGTGCCGGTGTGATATGTGTAATGTGTGCGCACTGCACAAACTCGATTACGCCCTGCCTCCATGTATGCACGCGCGCGCGCACATGTGTGCGTGTGTGTGCGTACGCGCGCACATAAAAGATGGGCTTCTTGAAAAGGGAAAATGTAGGCAATGAGAAGCATTATTGACTGTGGAAGAAGAATTTAAGAGTGAGAGTTTTATTTTATGATTTGTGAACTAAACTTTTGCTTTTTTTTTTAATAATTTTGGTAATTTGTAGCTGCAATCTTTCTCATAAAAATAGTCGATTATTTCACATTAAAAATTAAATGTAATAAGAAACATTGAAAAAAACAATTGACTTCATATTTCACCAAGAAAAGTATGAATTTTACGTAGTGCATTGAGTCACCCAACGCCAAAAAGAAAAAATCATCCTTTTCTCGTTTATAAAAAAAATTTCCAAGATAACTACCGTAACACTTTTGCACGTGGGTTGGTGGGTATGCAGAACACAAAAGAAGTGTCCGCGTGAGTGGAGTCATCCATTCGAATCTGCATATTCGCAATTAAGAGAAAAAAATAAAGCAATTATTCGATCGTGTACCTTTCTGCTTATCAGTCGGCACGCTGTAATAAACGTCGAGAAAAATCATTACGTCCATTCGCACATATTCCGAATGGATAATAAAAAGAACGAACCACCGAATGTACCGCTAACAAAACAAAATTAATTGATGCAATATTCACCAAAAATTACTTTTTTTATTTTGTGTACATGCACACACACGCGCGCGCGCTGAGAGTCCTCCTGACTGGAGGCCGGAATATTGTTGAAAGGAATAAAAGAACCAATATTCCACTGCATATAATGAAATCTCCCAATTTCTTACCGAACGTGTAATTAACAAGTCAAACCGGATATCTTGGTTGGGGAGCTTTTACGCATTTTTTTAAAGGCTTGCTCCTGTGATGGCTGTACCTTCTTCCACGGAATTTCCAGAGTGGTATAGCTTGATGCGTGTTGATGAGGTGTCCCTGTTGATTCATCCTTGAAATTCTCTTAAACTACAAAAGCTATAAGGATAAACGTTGTTGCAAACAAATACTAGAAAACAAGCAGCACGTGCAGTTTCTAGAGTATTTTTAGTCGAGATACCTTGTTGCAATCGTTAAAAAAAAAAGAAGCGTAAACCAAATTTAAAGCTCTCAATCGGATTTCCTGACGAAAGTATAATCATGCCGAATACAAGACGAACCTCGACAAGATTGATGTTATTCTTACTGTCTACCGTTTCAATTTCAACAAGTGATATAACGTGTCTGCAACTTAAAAAAACTCTTGTATACTAGGAAGACCGATTCTCCTTTGGCAAAGTCAAAACTGTCTTTCGCCTACAGAATAAAATATACTCTCATAGTCAATTCATAGCAACGGAAATAAAAGAATCACGCGCCAAGAAAAATCCAGCTACGAAGTGAAAAAAGAAAAGGAGAAGAATAAGAAAAAACGAGCTTCGTCAGGCGGGAGAGAGGAGCGACCTAGATTCAGGCCGGTGATCTTGGCTGCTGCTGCTGCTGCTGCGAGGTGATGACGCAACTCGCTTGGAAGGAAGCACAGCTCACCTGACGAGTGAGTGAGAGAGAGAAAATCAAAAATCTTTCGTAAGCGCGCGAGCAAGCAAGCAAACGTATCAAACGGGTTTTTGGTTTGTCTATTGCTCGTTAGAGACGTCGTTGCTTGCGCAACATTATCGCGCTCTTTATGGCCTTGTTGAGGTCGAATTTCATGTTGAGATAACTATATTTTTCTGATTTAATAAAAACATCTCTTAGTAAATCTGTATTTTATCGTTTGCAAGAGTATATTACTTTGTATATAAGCCTTGACATTGAGACTAACGAATATTAGATAAGTACAAGAAAAAGGTCTAACTTCCTACGTCGTCGTTATGAAAAAAACTTTCCACGCACGAGAAAGATGTTATTCGCGCAAAAGCACACGCATATATACAACTACAGCACACGATTGTGTGCACATGCATATATATATATATATATATATATATATGTATGTATACACATACAAACACACGCACATATATACAGATACATATGTATGTATATATATACACGAGAGTGAGGAGCGGGTTCATTGGACGCTGACGGCCGCGGTGGTACCGTTACGTCTTCTTGGCGAAACCCAGGCAGTGAGAGGCTCTCGGAATAAGTTCTCTTCGAGCGTGAGCGCAGCCAGGATTCCAGAGGAGTCATCGCCGTAGAAGAGAGTCCAAGGATTCAAGACCAAACTTTTTTCCCCCAATCGTCTTATCTGAGGATTCTGGTCTTGTTTTTTTCCTCCTCTTCTTTCTTTCTTTCAACGGAGATATTCGATATGATGAAATCTTTAGATTTTCGATTTCCTTCGTGTCTTATTCGTTTACCAGACAGGAATTCGATTGATGTAGCTATAAAGTTGATATATATTCTTTTTCCCCTTAATTTGATACTTTCGTTTGGAATCTGGTCAACGCTAACCGATTTGCCGTGAAAATTGTTATCGCTTTCACGATCGTATCTTAGATAAGACTCTATAAATAAATCCAATCTACTTGTAACGTGCTCCTCGATCTCGAGAAGGTCTAATGAAATCAGCACTGAAGATTTAATTGGTTTGAATTTCGTAACCAAATCCGTAACACTCGCTGGCTCTCGCACGAATCACCACGTTTGATTTTCTGAAAAGTAACAATAGCTACTGTATGTCAATCAATAATCAATTGTCGCAGTTATGCGTAATAACTTGAAAGAATGTAAAATATAACGATTATAATTAAGCAGTTGAAGAAGATAGATGTATGTAGGCTGGCGAAGAGAACACTCGAAACTATAAATCATCGCTTATGATTAATAGTATTTTTTATTTTTCAATGCTATAACAGTACCGTCATATGCATCGCGGGCGGAGTTTATTAAAGTTACATAAAAACATCCGAAAACAGAAAAAAAGATCCTTCGTATAGCAAACGAATACAAATAAAAAGTAAGATGTACATAAGAGTAATAAATACCGTTGCGCGGGTGATCCTCGCGTCCGTCAACGGGGAATCGAGATCGAAACGACTCTCGGTTTCGACGAACGGTTTTTCTCTCTCTTTCTCGCGCGAGAACGAGAGAAGAGAGGCACCTGTTGCGTTATGAGCCGACAGCAAATTGCACAACCTGACCTTTCCTCTCTTTTCACACCGCTACCGATAATTGCTGCGCCGGCTATAGCCTATTTCTTTCTTTTCTTTCTGTTTTACGACGAAAAGTGTGGAAAACGTTGCGGAGGTACCGGTTTTGCGCTAGTAGTGCGATGAGAGCTTTATACCGTCGAGAGAACAGAGTTTATTCGTTCCTGGAGTTGTCTCATTTTCTGAAGATATTTGTTGCTGACCTCATTCTCACTGTTGCGGATTTAAACAAGAATATTTCGTTCACTAGCATTTTGAATTGGTGAATATAATTTTTTTTAACGTGAATTGTAAAAAATATGGTTATTGTTGTAAAAAAGACTTTGACGATAATGCAATTCACGTAATACTTTCAACGTAGAATTGAATATGCAAAAGTTTCATTGAGAAACTTTTTAAAAACACAAAATTACAATGGAAATGCCAAGAAAATTAAAGGCCTTCCGTTATTCCACACAAGTAGCCTATGAGCGTAACCAATACCTCTTTTCATATTCAAATAAACCACTTTGCCCATTTACTATATACCACAGGGTCACTCAAAACCCCAGCCACGATTTAACGTTCTATAATAATCACCCTTTAACCCAAATTACGTCACGTCTGTCTATACAAAGAAAAGAGAAAAAAACGTTTTCATATCAATCGTGTATACATAGTATTCACCTGCTTTAACCTCACGTAAGCTGACCTCGCGGTATTTAACGGCATCGCGAGAAGAAAGTAAAGCAGCAGCAACAGCCACGCCTGCTATTACGCGACGACGGCGATTTTGCTGCTAGTAGATTCTTCCTTCGGCGAACGGCGCTCCGGGGAATTGCCTACTACCTTTATACCCTTCTTCTACTTCTCCTTTTTCTCCTTCTTCTTCTTCTGTTTTAGCATCGTTAACTACACTACGCGACTTTTAGCGTTCTTCCCGAGGCAGCTTTTTGTCGTTTTTGATTCGCGGAATACAGCGCCCGTTCTACAGTACAAAAAAGAAAAATAATACGACTTTTATGGCCTATCGAGTAACCTTCTCTTTTTATTTGAAAAAAAGAGAGACGCTTTTTGATATTTTCTGTTTGAGTTTTTCTACGTATTTTGAGCTGCGGTTAGGTGGTGATACGTTTTTGTAGTTCGAATTATTACAAGATTGAAAGTTGAGCAGTAGTATTTGCAAATCATTTGTCATAATATCAAAATATTGTCTACACAGGGCGCAGGTGTTCTTGACAGGTTTTCGTATTTGAAATATTATTTTTAAAAGCAAAAGTAAAAAATACCCGCCCGTCGCCTGTAGAGATAGCTCCATTGTCACGTACACTCGACTTTTTTTATCGTTCGCGTTCACTCATGCTTACCATATATCTTTCCACGCTATATTTTTATTTTATTTTTCGATGCGAGAAAACGTGACTCTAACTTTTTATTCGTTATAATTATATCACGTTAATGAAACAGACAATTGAAATATAATTCATCATTTTCCATTTGGCTACTCGTCAAAACTTTTCAAATAAATTCGCACCATATCGTCGTGTCCCATAAAACCTTTTGATAGAGGAGAAAAATCACGGGAATGTCGCGCGTGCGCGACTTCGTTTGCGCATCGCATAAATGTATATGTGGAGTAAAGCGGACAACGGTGCGTCTCGTAAAAGGGAATTGTATTTTTTTTCTTTCTTTTTTTGAGTCTCAAGTTTCGCCGCCGCAAAGTAGTGTAACGACAGTGAAAACAAGAATGGAATCTAGTGGAACGATGATGCAGGTACCCGCTTATAACCATTTCTTTTTTTTCGCTTTATTTTGACCCGTTATCGCGAAAGCAACTCATGCGACTATACAAGTGAGGGCAAGCGCACAGAACTCGGCGATGATAGCGTTTCCGCATGACGAGCGCTTGTAAAATCTTCCATGCTATAAATGCGTGGAAACTGGATTTCCGAGGTGTTATGGGGTGGAACGGCTGTTCTCTCTGTCTGTCTGTCTCTCTCTCTCTCTCTCTCTCTCTCTCTCTCTCTCTCTCTTTTCACTCACTCACTCTTTATGGGACGAGGCTTTGGAATGTGCAATTTCATCTGGCCCTTTTTATTCTCAATGACTTTTACTGCGTGTAAAGCTTATCTTTGTAGTATTATTTTCAATTGTGCATGATTTTTAGGTATTTTTAGGATGATGGTAGGAGGCTTTAGTAAATTTATTATTTTCAGATTTACTAAAAAATGTCTTTTTCATAATTGTTTTTACAGCAATATGTAAAAATTATAGTTTCTGCAAAACAATCACTGCTCCATTTTTGTATAAAATAGACGAATAAAAACGTTTTCAGAATATTCAACATGGATTAATTATTCCATTATCGTTAATTTCACAATCATTTTATAATATAAATAAGAAGAATATTCCTTCTCCCTATTATTTTATATCTGTGATTGCTAGACCCGTGATGGCTGTGATACTGAGGAAGTAGTTTTCTTATAACACCATTTAAATCCATGTTAATATTTGGTCGTTCGTCTACCAGCGTCATCGAATCTAAGTCGCAACGGGGAGCTGATCCTCCAAGTAGTTTTCCAAGTGGTATTCTACCCGATTTTTTCGGTAATAGACTGTTATATAAATTATTTAATTAATGACTTTTCAATTACTTTTCATTAAATTATTGAAACTAAGTGAAATAATATTTATTCTCGTGTTTAAATGATAAAAATTCAATGATTTTTAACTAATTGACAATACTTACACGTTGAAACTAAGCATTATCGTATAATATTCTGGTCTCAAAAAGAAAATCACACCCATCGCTACTGAACTTTCCTTAAGAAGGAAAAAGAGGAAGCATCTCATTTGTTACACCTAAAAGGAAAAAAACTATCGCTATGAACTCGTCATCATAACTTCAACTAATACGTATTTTTCGACGTAGTCCTTGTTAATTTCCAATACCTTATCTAAGATATAATATTAACAAGAAGACAAAAACACCAGAAAACTCATTAGTATTCTTCGAAAATGTCGGCCAAAGCAATATAACGAAACTTGTAGCTTTTCCCTGTGAGCGCGACGGGTCGAATAATAAATTCCAAAAAACCAAGTAGCACTAGCAACACCAGTAATGCAACCTATACCTATACATAGTATACTGTAGGTGCAGGTATAGAGGATAATCAAGATGCACGAGAGGCAACTTCAGCGCAGCTCGCGTGAGAATGGCCAAGGCGCTGAGGCGCGCCGGTCATGGGAAGCGACCATTTAAATGCGACTTACTTCCTCCCTCTTTTCTTCTTCTTGCAGCATGCAGCAGCAGCAGCGGTTAATGAGCCTTGCTTTTGCTCATGAATCGATTGATCATTTGTCGCTGTTCGATCTCGTCGCGATGCTTCGATGCGTACTGCTTTGTGTAATGTTTCAGAAATCAATAAGGATACCCGCTAAAATAACGATGACCTGTATATAAATTTGAGTATATCGATAAATTGTTATCGTTAGGTTCTCATCGCTTTTATATATCCTACTATATATTCAAATCCACTCACACACAAGCGTACACATATTCTCCCGTTGTCAATTTTCACGCAATTTACCTAACCACCAACTGCAACTCTCAAAGAGTCACACCTTTAAGGTGCATACTTGCTCGAGCTGCAGCAACACTGCAATTTTATGCGCGCGGCTGTGTATAGCAGGTGAGAGATGCAGCAACATCTTTTACGGCTGAAAACGCTGTTACAAGCTCAAGCCGCATACCGCGTAAACAGTTTTTTTTATCTAAAATTGGCACAAACTCGACTATAGATACAAATTTATCATCATGTGCGCTTGCAGTTCGCGAGCAGAAAAGAGAGAAAAAATACATGCCACCTTCTTTCCGTACGCACGTCACGCATAATGTGCTTCCGCTGTGCGCAAATTTCCACGGGAACTTGTGCCTTGTTCACGCGAAAGAGGAAAAATGAGTATACTATATATAACAGCAAGAATGCCTACATCGTGTATTGCATGGGGACGTTACTTTCCGTGCGTTGAGTATCTCGTTTTGGACTTTACGCTTACATGTATATACGCATACCCATACGTACGTATTCTGCTAATACAATTTAATTTAAATTGCAGCTATTCCACGATACTACGTTGACGGGCAGTTTGATTATAAAATTAACGTCGAGTAGCCGACTATAAAACTTTGTTACCGTGGAGATTTTACAGCAACCTGTTGCACGTTACTGTGTTTTTTTTCAGTTTTAAATAAAATCCGAGTAAAAGCAGGTGCGTCATACAGAGAAGTTAATTTTACGCGTTCTTTTTAAAATCTGTTCAACTTGATAATTCGAGTTGATAACTTATAAGTCTATACACAAGCAGTGGTGTATAAGATTAGTATACACGAGCGCCTTATTATACGATACACTGCAGCCGTAATGTATGTCGCATTATCAAAACCGTAAAATCATCGAACGTACACAGTAATCCGATAGTATCAAAATAAAAAGTTGCCGTTTTTATTTCTTGTCACCTTAAAGATATATATCACCTTTCGCAGTCTGTAGTTCAGATAAGTACTTTGCAAAATTCCAATACTAACAGCAATAGCGACTGTATATTGCGCGCATAGACGCTACAATTATTAAATAGAGGAATCAGCAAAAAAAGAGTTATAAAAGTGTATACAACTATCCGCTTGGTGTACCGTGTAACGAAGACAAGAAGATCGACCGGTCTCCTTCAGCCGACGAGTTCTTCTTGAGGTCACGAGCAACGGCGGCGGCGTTGGCTTCTCCTCTTTCCGCTTGGTGGTTTTTCTTCCCCTCCTCAATGGTGTTTGTGCGCGTACATACATTTTCATCTTCTCTCTCTCCCTCTCAGCGGAAAGGAAAACGGAGTAAGGAATGCACACTAAAGCGTAATCTCAATTTCTGTGTCGATGATGATCTTTGTTGTGCTGACGCGAACGAAGGCCTGTTTATAAGGATACAATAATAGCGTATTTTTAGCTATATGTATACAAGGAAAAGCACGAAATGGCATGTTTTGGAAGAGATCGTACAACGTTTCTTCATTGTCGCGCAAGTGCAGAACAGTGTCAGTACATAACAAAGTTTTCAAAGGATTGAGTGAGTAAGAGAGCGAGAGAGAGAGAGAGAGAGAAGGATATATATACTTGTGTACGGCACGCACAGACTACGACGACGGCGACGACGAAGGGCCTTAATTGGCAGTAGCGGCGCACAACTATCGCGGGAAACTTACGGGACCTATGAACGTGTCTCGTCGTCTGTATATAAGTACGTACGTGCGTGCGTGAGTGTGTATGTGCACATATATATGTACGAGAGTACTCAGTGTGCAAAAGCGATATTGTCCGAGAGAGAAGCTTTTTTTTCATTTTTGCTTGATTGATGCGGCTTGTCTGCGATGAGTTTTTACTGTAGAAATGACGCCCATGCTGGACTTGGTTGATGTTGGGAAATGAATATTTTTTTAAGGATGGAGTGCTATGATTTTCTTGAAAAATATAGGATGGGGGCTAAATTATTTGGTAGTTTTTAAGCAATAGACGAAGAGGAATAGATCAAAATGATTATACGAATTAACAATAACAGCGAATCGTATTTTAATATCGAAAAATACAATTTACAAGGATATTTTCAAGAAAATCATTACCACGCAAAAGACTTAATTCCCAAATTATAGAATAAAACCAGCTGAAACGACTATAGAGAGGCAAACAATTTCGCACGCGCTCTATTGTTATGGTGAGAGAACCTGCGCCAAGAGTCCGCTCCGCTAAGTCACAAAGTAAATTGCTCGAGGCGTTATTAAAATACGATCGTCCGTACGCACGCTCAATTATATTTATGTGTGCAATGTGTAAGTCTGAGTATGAGGCTTACCTTAAAGAAAAATAACAGACTTATATATATATATATATGTATATAAATGTGTGTGTGTGTGTGTGTGTGTGTGTGTGTGTGTGTGTATGTACGTTCTTCGGTGCGTTGACATCGCACGCGCGTCAGCTGGCCGAGACTTCACGCTACGTGCGCATCCGGCCACCGCAAACAGGAAAAAGATTTTTCTCGTTCGCCAAAAAAAATAAGAATGAAAGAAAGATAGAATAGGACCACGATAAGGACCAGAATAGTTTTTGAGCAGTGTTTGGAAAGCTATGCAAGATTATGAACTGTGACCTGGTAAGGAGGAAGGGATGCTAATGAGAATTGAGTTTTTTTTGCGCACTCTTCAGGTACAAAAGGAAGTGCCTCAAGGAGTACTTACGCTACGATGGAAGGAAACTTCCTTTTAAGGGGATCTAGGCACGTTGATTGGAACCTTGTGGTTTTGTGTGTACGTGCTTAACGGATTTTGAAGTCTGGCTATTTCTGCGGGAGAATAATAAACAAAAAGCTGTGCAGATTTTTCAAGCCTTTGATGGAGATTAATACATAGAAAAAATGTAAAGAAAAATATGAAAATAGTCATATTTCAATTGAATTAAAACGGCACTATACCACAAAATAGTAATAGGAATATTCTCTTAAAAAACTGGACCAGAAGTTTGAAAAAAGCATATTAACTCAGTCGTTTCAAAAAAAACAGATTTTGTGTTGTTTAACGAAAATGTTACACTGTTACGGTAACGTGTACGATCAGCACGCATGCGTAATGTTCACAAATTAGCATACACCAGATCGTTATACAGTTGCATTCCAGAAATATCGAGTTAAGACCAAGAGTGAGAGCGAGAAAGAGAGCCGATTCGTTTACGTAACTCTGTGACGTTGGTGCCAATCTACCATGAAAGATCGAACGGAACCGTCGTTTGGACCTACGGATTTGGAGACCATAGTACGGGACTATTTACCAAAAATATGCTCGTGGCCGCATTAGCTCCCTTGTCTTTCGCATATGTTGTAAATTACAGTAATGATTTTGTCTATCTCTCTCCAAGCGAAGCCAATTCTTTATTTTTTAATAAAATTGATTACTGCTGAAGCGTATACCTGTTCCATTTTTAGCTCAATCCCTTTTTAGAGAAAGGGCCGTGTACCACTTTCACAACAGGTAGGGCCTTGACTCATGACGAAACTTCGTAATTTGTATCACACTGAGTTTATCGCCAAAGTCACCGTTGCCGCTGCGAGGGCAGTTAACTAAATATATAACTCGTGCCGATTTTACTAAGTGGGTTACGTGTATATAGACCAACTTAACCATGCCTTTGTTCAGGTTACTTGCGAGGACAGCAACCTTTTGCGTAATGTTTGAACAGCTTTTAGGCAACGCCCCTTACCTCCCTCAGATCTTTCTCTTTTCCCGAGACGAATGCTTGTCTCTTGCGTCTCTTGCCAAGACAAATAAAAGCACACCGAGATGCCACATATACGAAGATATTTGGTTGTCGAGGTTTTAAATCTTCATTTGTTCCGTTGACAAATATGAAAACGATGTTTCATTGCTGACAAAACGAATAAGGATAAACTACACATTGTTTTTAGACCGATTGTTATCCACTATACAGCAAGACAACTACGAAAATCAACGAAATACACTATACAAAATCATATAATAATAATCGCATATTTGTTAAATTGTCAATAAACAATGTACTTTCATATTATTTTTAAAGTGCGCGTATATCTCAAAGTGTAACCTTGTGGCATATTGTAGTATAAACGCCGTTTTTCTTATTACGTACATGTCAACGGAAATTTATATTCCGCCACAAAAGTTCATAAATGCTAAAAATAAAAAATAAAATAAAAGAATATTGTCATTATAGTATCGACTGCGGCAGTTTCATGCAAACTTCGAAAACATATTGAGCACTGCTTCAACTTTGAGATGATTGTTAAAACAACCGATGTAGTTCTGTTTCTAGGCGCAACAATAACTAAAGCGTTCTTTTTTTAATTCTCTTACGCGTCAAAAAGTGACACGCTCATGCGATTGCGCAAGCTTATTCGCCAAATCCTTGAGAGCGTTGCTTTTCTACACGACACTTGTATATGTGTCGGAAAAATTAGCGCATTGTTTTTTCTTTTTCTTCGCGAGCTCACGCGAACGTACAACACCGTTAGTCGTTGTAAATCAACGATTTCGCGTAATAAAAAAATATTTCATTGTTTTTCCCGTCGAGCATATGTCGAAGATTATCAATACAGCGACGATGGTTAATGAGCTATAAAAGGTACGAGCATTTTACGATGACAAGAGGAAGTTTTATTTTTTTTTCTTTCATACGGCGAAAAGAGGAAAAAAAGGGTATGTAACGGTAAAGCCAAGTTCTCGCGCGTCGACAATCTCCGCGAATTCGCGCGGTTAATTAGCGATACACACACGGACACACACGCGCGCGCAAACGAGCGTGCGGGGACACATCTGACGCGACTACGTCACTACGCGCGAGCGTGAATCCTTCAAATTTCACTTAACGCTTATATATGTGGGCTTCATTTCTTGAGGCGATTCTCACGAAACGAGAATTACCCGGAGTGACTTGTGGATCTTGTTGTTATAAGAGCTTTTGATTCACCAAAATACACATACCACCGCGACGTATTTAGTCGACTTAGTCCCCTATATTTCTATTGATAATAAAGGTGAAACTGAGAAAGTTAGACACGTTAGCTAACGTTTTCTACTTTGAAATTGAAAATGACGATGTTAGCGAGCGCCGTAAAGTAACTGTGAGATTTTTTTTCAACGCAGTTGAAATTCATGCATGCATTCGTTAAATTGTTAGTTCTCATCGTCTGCACACAAAAAAAGTCATACAGCGTATTAATTATCGCTAGGTGTGGAAAAATCCTCTACAAAACACTCTAGAAGATAATTATTTTTCAAACGTGAAGTTAGATTGACTGTATAACCTGTTAGCATAATCGTTATTACGTCACATTTCAAAAAGCTCCACAAAAAGTCACTGAAAAAACAATCGTTCTCAATCAACTGCAATTACTCAACGTGTGCATCGTTCGACAAACTTATATACAAAGTTCGTAACTTTGAAAAAAAAATGGGAAGAAAAAATCTCACTAAGGCGTATTGGAGAAACCGGCGCGACAGAAAAAGAATCACCAACATCCAACCGTCAGACTGATTATACATGCAGTATAGTTTCATTGCAGCAAATTCCCGCGCACTCAATAGCGGATAGATTTTCCCGCTCGTCGCCGCTGCCGCGGTTCTCGAAGAAGTGGGAGAGGTGCAATAGGTATAGTTGCATAAGGTGCACTTTTGCTTCGCTCTACGCCTTGACCTTGACTTTGGCACTTGGTTACGAGACGACAACTATACAACAAACGGTCTTTTGCGCAAGATACACATATACATACGCATACGGTACATAGAACTATATTGCGCCGCGCGCTATCCCACGTGGGAAATGATTCGCGCGTGTAAACATCCTATACATGCATAAATTATTACACGCTGCTGAGAAATACTTTATCGATGTATACTATTTTTGTTTTAATCACGAAAAATAACAAATTGCCGACGACAATATTTCAAAATAGTTGTTTTGCACATTTTGACATGGTTGTCAATTTCTAAACTTGTTTTTGCGAAAATCTGCACTTGTGCTCTGTAATTATAAACCGAACATAACTCATAATCATGAAATCCGATCGATTTTTCTTTTCTCTTTTCGATCTCAGATCAACTTTGTTATAATGTATACGTATGACTCACGATATGAATTCTCAAAAGGCGCGCAAAAACTTACCGTTCAAGAAAAAATACATCTGATTTCTTTTTACCGAACGCTTCGAAAAGTAGAAAAAAGGAAAGAAGACGCGTAGACAGAGCACATAAAGCATTACGTTTTGCGGTGAAGCGCGATGAGCATTAGATAATCGGTTGCGCGCCTTGCCAGCGTAATGATTATGCGAGACAGAGAGAGAGAGAGAGAGAGAGAGAGAGAGAGAGAGCCTCACACAGCGTAACGAGCTCTCTTCACCAACGAGGTAAAATGAAATTCTGGGAAAGGACTCTCTTTCTCTTTCCTTACTATCGCGCAGAGAAAGTAGACGATGCTCGTACGTGTGTCCATGTGTGTTTATGTATTCCACAGTGAACTTGAAAGACATTATCGTTTTGCGTTATGAAACGCGAATGTTAATTTATCAAAGAGAGAGAGAGGGGTGGGGGAGGGAGAGAGAGAGAATGTATAATGAAAAGTCTAGAAATATCTATTCAGCGAACGAGCGATCTTAGATAATTGTAAAATAACGCGAGTTTTATCAATCATCGTTGCATAAATTTACAATTACACTTTGTCGCGAACAACAGTAAGATTTCATTTTTTTATTTTTCTGTTGAACAATTTCCTACTCGTGATTAGACTGATTGGCAGCTGCAGCGAGTATTTTATTTGTTGTATAAGGATGATCAAGGAGAAAATTTATACACGACAATGCGTGAAAATATATCTGTGTATATGTCAAGAGGTGTAGCGTTAATTACTACTTGAAACGAACGAATGGAATGGAAAAGCGACGTCGTTTAATTGAGAAATTAAGTGCTCGACGTTGATAATTCATTTTAGAAATCGACTTGACGCTATGTTTCTGCTTTTTTGTTGTTTTCTTTGTTCTCTATTCGTTATTTACATGCAGTCTGTTTGCTAATAAATGAAGCAGTTATAGGAAATTTCTTTTTCTTTTCCCTGTGGATTAACATTACTTTTTTTTTTTCAATTTTCGACGTTAAAAATTCGAACGATAAACGAATATTGTATTATCCTGATGGAACTCAGCAACGTATTGAGAACGTAGATGACCGACGATTTATATTAGGCTGAACCATGAAAAATCATCAGCTGCGTGTCCAGCAGCGAAGGGGAATTCCCATGCACAATAGGCGACGGCAAAGCGCCACTTGTCCCGGATTCATCGGATGCCTCTCTTTCTCCCTCTCTCTTTCTTTCTCTTCTCGTGAGTTATGGTAATAGAGGATAAAAAAAGAAATCGTCTCAAAATCTACGGATATTTTGCAGGATTGGGACTTATGTGTCTTTGCATAACTTGGAGTGTTTTTTTCCATGAGTTTATCTTCTTTTCAAACAATACTTTGGACTGGCATAAATGGGACATTAAAATTCAAAACACCTGCATGCGTTTAGCTTTCGCCTACAATTACCAAAATAAAAAAGTGGATGCACTAATATATAGATAATGTTGCGTATCTACTATCGTAACAATCAAACAGTCTTTTACAATCCTCACTAGTACTCGCAAGTATAATTTGTATACGAGAGATAAGACGACATTACTATTTGTCTGAGCATTATAAATATATACCTGTGCCAACCTCCTACTGTGTGACTTAGTTTTTACCGAAAAGGAAGGATTGAAATTGACCTTCTCAGAGAAGGCGACAGAAGAAGAGAGCGGGTTACTTGTGCCTCAAAGGATTAGAACCCTTTGTTTTGTGGTAAACTAGAATAACACTCCATTAGTAAATCCCTAGTGACCCGATAATCTTGTTGGTACCTTTGTCTTATTCCATAGTGTCTATATTGACACGACACTTTCAATCTCATTTGTTCATTTATCGTAAATCAAAATCCCAAATGATCTTGACCTTGATTTTTGGAAAAGTAATTTTCGATTAAAATCACGACCGTACTACGGAAAATCGGTAAGCGTTCTCATAATAATAAAAAAGAAAAAAAGAAGCAGCGTTTGATCCTAATGCAACTTTACGATGCATCCTAAGAGCGTTATAAAGTATCAGAAATTCCGTTGTTACTTCCATAAAATTCTTGGGTTTGACTTATCGATTTCTCTCTCTTCTCAGCGGACTAATAAAAATGAAGGTAAAAGAAAAAAAGAATCCCCCTCGACTCTAAGCAATGCATTCCCAGACTGCAGCAAGCGGCTTGCATTGAACCTACCGGACAGGTTTCTTTCTCTCTCTCTCTCTCTCTCTCTCTCTCTCTGTCTCTCTCTGTCTCTCTCTTGCTCTTCTCTTCTCTTACATCCGCGACTCTCTCGCGCAGCTCTTGGGCGCCGCTACCATACGTACGGTATAAATCCCGCTCTCTCTCTCTCTCTATCTCGCGTAACCGCTTTGAAGGTAAACGTAACCTTGCCCCTCTACTTCAAATGAAATTCATCGTCATCATCGAGTTTTTGCTACTAAAAACTGCTTTTCACAAGCAAAATGTCGTATCGCATAATATTAGACAAGTCCAAAAGAGAAATAAAAATCGCTATAAAATCGGCATCAAAGATTAGGTTTGCGTATACATGCAATATACATATATACAACCTGTATATTCCTAGCTTGTACGAGATGCACGAAAGGGCTCTCCCGTTAGTTGCGCATGCGCAGCGGGACTCACGGCTGAATCTTGCCGCAGTGGCGACGGTCGACTCCTCCTTCCTATACCGCTACTAAGGGCCCCGCGAGAGAGAGAGAGAGAGAGAGCGAGAGAGATGGAGAACAACTATCATAGAGTGGGGATAATGTATACCTGTGCCGTGCGTAAGCTCACCTCAGCGCGCCAGTCGAGCACAAGAGCTTCGAGCTGCTAGATGCACAGTGAAGCTCCGTTATAAATATATACATACGTATTACACGTTCGATCGAGTTATTTTTTAAATTTTATTTCACCCAAGTACCACGACAATTTTACTAGTTGTTTTTTTTTTAAACAATAGAAAAGTGAGTGTTGAGATATGCGGTGAGCTCAATCACCGCCAACACGTGTAGTATTTGGGAGAGACTGTTGAATGTGAGAATTAATAAAGTTGAGTGAGAGAAGCGACGAGGATGCCCAAGATCTTTTTGATAAAGAACCGGCTGCATCAGCAGCAGCTGCGCCTCCTTGAGGCACAGCATCTTAGCAAAAGTCCACCACCACCCGGATCCCATGTTATCGTTAAGGACACATCGCCACTACCTACTGGTCCCCACATTGGTAGTTTTTCGATACAGGAACCACTTAGTCTCATCGTTAATAAACAACAATGTGAGTAACGTGTCGTTTTTCCCTTTTGTTTCTCTTTTCGTTGTTCCTTTTAGTGGTACCACTATATAAGCGATAGATCGGTAAAACGAAATTTGGAACCGCAACGTTAAAAAGAAAAGAAGTAAAGACTGCGGTTTCAAAATTTGTCGGTCTGCTTTCAACAGTAGAAATTCAGTTATGAAAATGGCCGGTAAAACTGAATTAATCACTGTATGGTTAGTTTCAAAATCATATATTTGTTAGTCTTGATGCGTCGTAATCGCGAACGATACCTGAATTCTTGATTCACTCGGAATATACGATCGACTGAATAGCATTCATGAATATAATAGCATCTACACGAGTCACATATCGTTTTATCAAACTTATATAGATACGCGAGTTTAATCAGAAATTTATTTGGCTTTTTCTACTCTCCGATGATTTCTATAATATATTAAATTTTTTTAAATCGGCGAAAAAATGCAGATCGGTATGCTTTGACGTTTCAAAGATCAAGTTGGTAACAATCAGGTAGAATCTAGACAAAATGACAGATACTAGAGTGTCGCTGTTCCTGTAATTTATTCCGACATTGTAAATTTAAATGCGCTCTTTTCTGCCTCACATTGTCTGTCTCCCTCGAACGACACTTTGCATTCACCAAAACCGCTAAGCGAACCGATCGCCCTCTTCGCAAAAAAAAAACCAAACAGTTCTACAAAAGCAAAATGAAAAAAAAGTAACTGCATTAAATTAACATAACCATGTGTTTCCTCGAAATTACATGATTAACGCCAAGCGCAAAAAATTCGACGCGTTATATTTCCGCGAATGATTCCCTCGATACATTACAGATGACTTGTCGGTAGTGTCGATAAATAATCTCAATCAGGAAAGCCTCTACTCTCTCGTTTGTCGCATGCATATTTAAATCCGCGTAAATGTTATAAGGTCGCGTATGCGCAAGAGTCGCAAATGAATTATAAAATCTTCTCTAGGACACACACGTTCGCACTATTACACACATTTATAGTCGCCGATCGGCCCGTCGAGGACGCGAGAAATAAGATTTCGGCATTAGAGACATCTACCAAGCAGCTGCTATTAATTCGCAGGTGGCTCACAGTCGTGCGTGCCCTTGAAATGAAATAAAAAAAGAAATCTTTTAGCGGCGATCACCTGTATGCGCGTGTCGTGAGAAAAGCTTCGAAAGAGATTTTTCGAGTAACGGTAAAATGGGTGGGCGGACCTTTCAAAGAAAAAAGAAATAAAAGAACCAAATAAAATTGATTTAGAGGGAGGGGGGAAACCTGTTTCTTTTTCTATTCGTTTTTTTTAGAGGAATGCAGCGATCAGACGCATTCATACGCACGCACCGATATAGAAGAGTGTGTATATAACGAGGAAAGTAAACACAGACCTCGCAAGCGCTTATTCAGCCAAGGTTCTATCTTCTTTCTCAGCATCGTTACTTTGCTGTGTTCTCGACATCGTTTTCTTTCGTTTTTTGCGCGCAAGTCTTGTCTGACTCTTAACGGACCCCTATAGCCATGCGTGTGACGTACGGTGACTTCAATGCCTCGCGGACATGATTGTACGCCAGGTTATTTCTTTTTCCTTTCTTTTTTTTTGTTTACGCTCACTAAAGCTTTGTAAACGTTATAAAGTAAAAAAAATGACGCGAGTCTAATTAGGTTGATTTTATTTTGGGCTACCGAGAATTGACCAAGTATAGAACAAAGTTTACGTATGATATTAGATACAATGTGCAAAGCATGTGAGCGACGCGTAAAAAACTAAAAGTTGTAAACGAGGTGAGCAACAGGTCGTTATCTATTTAGCATTGACTTGGCATTATCCGTAATTTACACTCCTATAATTTTCATTACAAATATATATCAACCGTTAAAATCTCATAAAACAATCTTGTCTCACAAAATTTATAATAAATTACGATTCTTCTCTCCTAAAAAGAAAAAACAACTGAAAAACAAATAAAAGACCGTAACTAGTCCAACAAAACACTTTCCATAACCCCGCGTGTCAATGTTAACCCATCCATCGCAACAAAAAAAAAAGAAAAAAGAAGGAGCGAAGCAACGAGCGGACGTACGGCGACGGCATCAACAGCGGACACATAACGGCGGTACGCGTTGGCGTATTGACACGCAGGCAATGGCACTGCACAGGTAGTAGTAGTAGTATAGTTCAGGCCATTGCGTATGCGTTGAGCGGTGCAGGTGGCTATCAGGTTGCGCGCTCATCGAGACGAATTACAATGCGAGTAGTGGTATATAGGCTGTGTCTCTCTCTTTCTCCCTCCCTTACGCTTTGGATACATATACCTAGATGTATTTCGCCCGGAAGTCAAACTGCTCACTCTCTGTACATGTGAATATACACATGCTTGCAATATACACTTTTAACCCTGATAAAGTCGCGCTAACTCTTTGCTGGACGACACATTTTCTTTCTTTTTTTTTCTACCGATTATCAATCTATGTTCGCGTGTGGTTTGCGTAATATTTGCCGTCTAATGTGCCAAACAAATTTTGCCTGAGGCATGACTATATATATATATATATGTATACATGTATATAATGTATGTACGTGTCGCAATCGCACATCAGACACTCATACTTGACAAGACACAAGCCATGACCGAAATTCTATCTATGGGGGCCAAGTGCACAAGCACGCATACAATATACTTCAACGACTGTATATCCTTTTTTTATTTTTTGCCGGATGGACGCCTCGCGGCAATACCTGGTTCCTCGCGTATAATATATATAATATATTATTTATGGGACTCAATATTTATATATATATAAGAGAGTGTGTTAAGATCGAGTTCAGGGTCTTCGCAAATGAATTATATTTTATCAGGAAAACTAGATATTGATGAATATAAAATAATAGTTTTTTTTTCATCGGGGATTTGATCGAGAATGTTACAAACCATTTTTCATTTTTTGTAATTTCCGATTTCGTCTTTATTTTATACCGTACAATCTTAAATGCAAATTAATCGTAAGAATGCATACTAAATCGAGTTTACAGTTAACAAATGTCACATAAGCTCAATTCTTATTTTTGATGTATATCCATTCAATTAAAAAAACATTATCAAACAGAGGTAAACTTGAATAGCTAAACAAAAATAGGTGTACTACGTTCATAAATCGTCATGATTCATTAATCCATCAACGAAAAAACTCATCGATCTTCGCGCACGCGCGGTACTCTCTGACGTTTGTAATGCCCGTGGGGCTTATATCGCGCAATTTCTCTACCTTGACTTGCGCGCGCGAAAAACACGAGACCTTGTTCTCGCTCTCCTTTGTTCGATACCGATCTCTTTTTTTGTTAGTGTGTGATGTTGTTTTTTTTTTAAATCTCTTTCTCTTTCCTCTCGAACGATGATTCTGCGTAACGGATTGAGCTCAGGGATATGTTCTCGATCGCGCGACCAATTTTTACACCGTGAACGGTATAATTACAAGGTACATTTAATTGACAGTTTATTTAAGGGCTTGTTTTAGCAAACAATGCGAGAGAGAGAGAGAGAGAGAGAGAGAGAGAGACGTTAACGAGCATATGTCCGGCTATAGAAAATAAATCGTTGGCCAAAAATCACATCTGGCAACCCCCGAAAAAAAAGAAGAAGCCACGTGTACGTGTACTTGCAATTATTCAATCACCTGCATGTACACGTAGCCAGTCTCTTCATCCTTTCGTCTGGCTATATTGGTTGGTGCAGATTTCGTGCTTTGTCCGCTTCATCGTCTTCTTTCTTTCTTTTTTTTTGTTATTCAACTCGCGCCTAATTATACATACGGCTGCGGGCATACGGGCTAAGTACGCGTATGTGTGTACGATAATCATTTGACGGACGCACATTTGAATATATATCTTCTACTACATACGCACCTGCGGCTCGTGCGATGGGGTTTTTCGGCACATAAGCGTATAATATATAGATGCTCGTGTGTTGTGTACGCATGGCTTATATGGTAATTGCGGCTACTTGGCTTCTGATTTAAGCTACGTGATTGCGCCAAAAAGGGGATGCGTACATATACTCTTCCAGGTGCAAATGCGGCTGCTTTTGTTAACGATTTTTGAGAGGTACTCTCGATGAAAAATGGGCGCGCAAGCAATGTGGGTGTGTTATCGTGGTTGTTTTTTCGCGAGTAAAGGTATACACAGCTACTTGCCAGGTGATTTATACATATATACATATCAAGCAACGATCGTAAGTGACCGTATGAAGAGGTTTTTTTCCTTTTAGAAAATTGTTCACTCCAACGTGTACTTTGATTGAGATTCTAATCAAGTTTAATGAAACAATTTTTTTACCGCTTAGATGAAGATATTCGACGCGTGGCGATCGGGTATTAATCTTGAGGCGATAAAGTAATTTGAGAAAAAAAATGAATTGTAAAATGGATCAACTAATGAATAATTTTCATTCTAAAATTAACTACGTTCATTCACTGCAGATCGCCAATAAAAAAAGCGTCACTGTATAGTGCTTGGTAATCCGAAGTAGCAAACTCGTCTCGGCCATAAAAGCCACAATCGGCGCGTAGCTGCTTACCCATTAAAAAAAACACCTTGATCGAACGTATTCAATACTTTGCAATTTTCGCGTTCATTGGGAGTGGTTCGGTTAGTAGGCCGTTGCAACTTGCATTGCTATCGATTTTAATTATACGCAAACTGGTTCTAACATATACGTGTATAGTTGAGAGAACGAAAACAAATTTTGTGATCTTAATGATATGCCACGTGTGGCAGACGCGATGTCATAAATTGCGAGAGAGAGAGAGAGGGGATGTGACCTCGTCCTTCGTACACCTCGTCAGTCGACAGTGTAGGTCCCAAAAATCGGCGCGTGTATAAAAGCCCTCTCGCGAAAAATCGCCGACATTGAATCGTTAAGCAACGACATTGACCTAAATTGCGCACTATACTCTGAGCCGTTATATTCCACGAAGGTTTCCTTGTCGGGCATTTGTATCTCTTTCTTTGCGGAACTTGGCAAACAGATACTATAGAAAAAAATAGACGCCAAGATGATTACCTAACGCAAAACCGCCATTTTGGATGCCAGCTCAAGAGGCTAATATTTTACTCTCGCGGAATTTTTAACAAAAAAAAAACAAAAATCTCATTTAGCAGCTACTACTGGTGTCGTAGCTGCTCTGTGATTTTTATTACGTCATAGGATATTGACAATCCACGTGCGGAGATATATGCGTAGAAGATTAGTGAGGTGCGTTTGTTTTATGTAACTGTAACACACATGGAATTAAAATTGGTTTTCAACGCCAAGAGACAATTGTTTGCGCGGATGATGAATGAAATTCTATCGCGCTTTTTTTTGTTTTCCTTTATTTTCTTTTTTTTTGCGTGTGAAAGGATTCGTGCGCAAATAATAGAATTGGCTCGTACAATTGCGGTTATTTTTCTAGATGAAATACACACGCAAGCAACAAAAAAAGAAAGAAAAATGAGAACGACTCGTACACAATATCTGTTTGTATAAAGATCAGATCGGAAAATAAAATTTTTACTCTATTATTTAGAAAATAATTCGACGCCAGCGATGACGCAATTGAATTAGTTTTTTCTCAGCACACGAGGTTTTTCCTGCAACAAGTCAACATGTAGTCATGTTTTATTCAGAAGTATCGTTTAAATGCGAAAATAGTCATTGAGTAACAATTACAAAGAATCTCAGGAGCAACTTAATATTGTGTTATTTCTTATTTGCTTACAGTACGTGAAAAGTCTGACGATGAGCGAGCAACAACTCCCGAATCGTTACGAAGCGGCAGTTTGCCAACGCTTTCCCCACCGCCAACCCTGGTACCTTTACCGCCAACCATTCGACCGGATACGCAACAACAACAGCAACAGCAATCATCAACGAAAACGACACGACGTTTTATTTCGAGTATCCTAGGTGGTGATGTACCTTACGGAAGTCGTGGACATGTACTCAGTAAAGCAGCCGACAGGATCGAGTTGCCAAGGCCGGCGAGTCCAGCGGCTAGGAGACCCGAAGCTCCTACAAGGGTTTCCGTTATACAGAGGGTCCCCGCGAAAGTACAACCTGTTAGAAGAGAAGAGACTAAAATCGAACTACCCATAGCACAAGAGCCACCACAGGTATATTTTTCTTTGACATTATTAGTGGGGCAATCTTTTAAGTCTACTTTCATAAAATCTCGAGGCATATTAGCATCATTCAATGAGGATCAATTCAGTAGGTATGCTTTTGTATTGTAGTGTGACAGGACACTAAAATTCCAATGACCGACGGTCCATAGTTAAATAATGTCTGTAAAAGTTAGTCTACTATAGATGCTATGCTTACTAAATACATTAATATCCAATAGAATGATTCTACCGTCTTTATAGATTGATGCTTCCTCGATATTTTTATGCAAATCAGTTTGCTTTTAGCATCGTCGGGAGCACGTCCATGTACAGTGCATGTTTTTCCATTGTCGGCATCGTTCTTAAAATAATATTCACCTTGATCTTCAGGAACAACCAATCGACTACGCAGTGCCCAAGCGTAGTAAAATCGAGACGGAGGAGAACGGTCGTGAAACAACGAAAGCTGTGTCGCGCACACCTATCGACACATCTGTACCGTCACGCCCTTTGATAACTATGAGGGTTCGCGTACCCACGAGCGCAATACTCTCGGCGGCAAGTGGACATGGTAGATCGAGTAACGCGAGTGGAGGTGGTCAGTCGAATGCCGGTTCCAATTCCGGGTCGGGTTCGGCAAGCGGTGGGTCATCTGGAAATGGCGGTGGTTTTGCCTCAAATGGAGGTGGTACTGGTGGTGCCGCTGGTGGAAGTGCCGGAGCTGGAGGAGGTGGTATGAATCCTGGTGGTAATGGAGGTCGTGGTAATTATGGACCGAGTTCACCACCAACTGGCTCGCTGCCTCCATTTTACGAGAGCTTGAAAGGTGGAAATAATTTGGCTAACTTCGCTAATCAATACAACAGTACGTTTCATTTTTTTCTTTTTTTTCTAACAAGTTAAACGGATAATACAATATTACGAATTTGAATGGATTAGGTAACGGCTATTTGACGGCGTCACCAGCAGTAGGCATGGAATGCGACACTGGTCAGCCAGACAGTATGAATTCACACAATCAATACTCCGCCCAAGAAGGCAAACAATACTCTCTTCTTCAAAACGTTTGCGCCTCTTATGGAATCGCTCTCAAAGAAGAAGAAGATCTAACTGCCTACAAGATTCAACCTAACGATCTTCTATCTGGACAATACGGTGGGTATGACGTCACCGATTCCGGTATGATGCTGGACGTTGTATCGGGAGCTGGCGTCGATCCACTTCAATTTTCCGCAACGTTAACTTTTACGTCATCCGATCACTCAGCTCTATTGGAGAGTCTTACCGATGCAGCCGAATTGTTTTTACCGAGGTTGCCTTCGGATGAAAACTCGGAATTGCTAGATGAAACCTTACCTTCGCCTGCTTCGGCAGGTAGTAATGGTATTGGTCAAGATACAACGCAACTGAATACCCCCGTTGAACCCAGCGTAGATCCGTTCCCCGAGCACAGCATCGCGCTTACGAGAGGATTCGATGCGTCGAGGTGAGTTATAGACGACCCTATTTTATTTTACTCTAGATCTTATCTCGTTATGTGCTTGATCATTAAGATTGTTTAATTAAAATTTTTAGACATTACGGAGCACCACAGCACTTTGGCTCGCCCAAGTTACCTTCGCTCTACGCAAACGGCGATTCGACATATCAGTCTCTAAACAAAGAACGCAGCGAGCTCAGCCTCCATATCAATCAGAGCCAGACAGAACCACAACTCCAGCAATTACAAATACAAGTGCAACTGCAACAACAACAACAACAACAACAACAAGCAATGTCCCCACATCCACCGCATCATCCAGGTTTGCTGAGTCCCGGTCTCAGCTTTGGCAGTGGTGGGCTTCTTGACTATTTTCCTTTCCTCTAATATACATCTCTCTCTTTCTCTCTTTGTCCGTCTATCTCTCGCTTTTTTTATTTTCTACATAATACATTTTAACAAGTCGTTAAATATTAGATTAATACCTAGTAGCTGTATGACCTTACTAAATTCTTCTAGTAAGCAGTACATGTTTTTCTTTGTTGTTTTATCAATTTTATTTTAAAGCGAAAGAGTCAGTGCCAAGTGACTTTATAGTGTCTTCGAGATTTTAACGAGTATAGTCAGAGATTAGTAGAGATAATATTATTCATCTATGTTACAGTTTAGAATATAGCATGACTATCGACTAACAAACAACTTACTGAAGCTTTTTTTCCTTCGAAGTGTCCTTGCTATTGGTGGCTTGACCGCGACGCGATCTCTCGTGACGTGTGCTAAAAACAAATCAAAACTTACTTCAATGCAAATAGCATCGAGCAAATTAGTCATTTGAATTGATACCTAGATATCTATTTGTTAAATTCTCTTATTGTCTTTAACACGTCGAATAAAAATATCTGTCCTTTGCTGCCTATGATGTTACTTACTAAATTTCTGCTCCCCCTACAAGTTCGATCTCGCTAATGATTTGTTCTTATGAATTTCAGGATTAGAACTCGACTCGGCTAGTAGTGGATCGTTGCCGAGTCCAGGAGCAGGTAGTTGTTCCATGGATGCTACGTCTACAAGCACTTCACCAACTTGTGCTTTGATGGATCATGCTCCAAGTCCATCTACCGTTGGGTCAAACACAGCAAACAGTAGTCAAGAGCCACCAATTGTGGCACAAAGGGTTGGTGCTCTTAAGCACAGGGTAAGCTGCTCATATTGATACAGGC
The DNA here is from genome assembly GCA_030064505.1 of Chouioia cunea. NCBI lineage: Eukaryota > Metazoa > Arthropoda > Insecta > Hymenoptera > Eulophidae > Chouioia > Chouioia cunea. The sequence goes on from JAOPFQ010000001.1 coordinate 30,379,505, forward strand.
AAACGCATACCGAAAATCGTCTTATTTTTTCAATGCGAGTTCTTTCATGGTTAATCAAATTAATTTATCGAGTATAAAATATCTATTTTCAAATGCAAACAAAGAATTCTTTCTGCTTGTTCAACAATATTTTACTCGATAGACTTCATTAATCATGGAATTAGTCGTGCAGTTCAGCCACATAGAAAATTCGGTTTAACAGAATGTCGTTAACTGGTATATATGTATATGCAATGCCAATCAACTTGAGTGCTGTATCCTATAATTTAAATGTTTTCGCTGTCTTAATCTGAAACATGAAACATTGAATCAAATTGCTATAACGTGTGTATTTGTCTCTCATAGCTGGGGTTGCCCGGTGATATACCAATAGAATTCGTGAATGGAGGCCACGGAATAAAGAATCCTTTGGCGATCGAAGGTCAAAGGCAGGGAGGCACTGCTAGAGACGAAGAACGTACTGCACGAGTTCCAGTAAGCAAGGTATACATTTTTTTGTCATGACTTTCTCAAAATTCTCTAAAAAATAAAAAACAAAAAATTAACATCTCACACTTGTGTATATTAGGATGATGATCCAAGTAGATTTAGCTGCCGCGTATGCAACAAGAACTTCAGTTTGCAAAGACTGCTGAATAGACATATGAAGTGTCACAGTGACGTTAAACGTTACCTTTGCACGTTCTGCGGCAAAGGCTTTAATGATACTTTTGACCTTAAGAGGCATACGCGTACACACACTGGTGTACGACCCTACAAATGCAATCTCTGCGAGAAGAGTTTTACGCAGCGATGCTCACTCGAGAGTCATTGCCTCAAGGTCCATGGAGTACAGCATCAATATGCTTACAAGGAACGACGCACAAAGGTTGGTTATTGTCACGTAATTAAACCTTTACATTTGTTTTTTCGGATAATTAATTTTTTATTTTGTCTGGAACAGGTTTACGTATGCGAAGAGTGCGGTCACACAACGCAGGAACCCGAAGTACATTACCTGCACTTGAAAGACAAGCATCCGTACAGCCCAGCACTGCTAAAGTTCTACGACAAGCGTCACTTCAAATTCACGAACAGTAATTTCGCCAACATGTTGTTGCAGGTGCGCACGTAGAATCCAACGTCGCGAAAAAAAGAGTTTTTCTAACTCTCACAACGCACGTACTTTTTTTTTATTGCAATCGTATAATCGCGATAATTAAGTATAAGCAGAACTTTGCTTATCGCTCGTCCTTTCCCTTCTAAATGTAGTTTCGCGCGAGCAGCAACTTAAACCACAGGAAAAAAAATATATATCATATATAAATCCAGTTTTGTTCCGTTCGTAAGCGTGTATATTAAAATATGTATCTAGCATCTCAAGAGACTTGGCGCGATAAGCAAAGTTTCCTTAGAGTCTAGACGTATTTTATAACGAATTTTGTTTAAAAAAAACAACAGAAATAAGAATTAAAAGAAAGCACACTTAAAAAAAGAAAAGAACACAAAAAAAAACACGTATACGTAAAATCGTAGCAGGCGCAGCTCATCAGTACATGATGTGGTGTCGAATGTGTATCTGCAGGGCGGGCTGTTGCAACGGGATTCGCGAAATCCAGATTCCTGCGTCAAGTCAGCCTCGAAGGCGCTAGAGACGACGCAGCTTCGCAGAGCCTCGACTTTGTTGCACATGGGACGGGCGGCATCCACTTTCTGAGCGAGCAAGCTAGCACACACACAAAAAAGAGAGAGAGGAAGACTACTTTTTATACTATCACGGATGATGGACACTCACGATATAACTTATATAATTTACAGCGGCATCGTTCAGTATTTTTGTTTCTTCTTCTTCTTATTCTTTTGTTCGCACATACATAGACAACTCACACATACAACAGTTTTATACGTATAACGTTTTTTTTTGTTCTTTCTATCATTCTTTAGCGAGTATTTTTCTTCTCTTAAGCGTTGCCGGTTTTTTAGGGGAGGGTATTATAGCTTAGTATTGCGTTTGCGTGAATAAAAAAAAACAAACAAACAAACAAAAGGCCCACAAACTTGGAATCGACGTTTCAGGAATGTTTATAATGTATTGCTTGCTCTCTACGATTGATTATTATAATGAGATGCTCGGCTCGTTACGTTGTTTTCCGACTTTGCGGGCTGATTTTTAATATGCTCTTAAGAGATCTTTCGCGTTTCAAGCGAGGAACGCGCACTTCTTCACGTGCTCTCTTCTCGAGCAGCAACTTATTACTCTTTTACCTATTTTTTTATAAGCTCAGTGACGTTTTTTTTTGCTTTATTTTACAAATATACAGTGATTTTTTAATGTATACAGTCATAAGCGAACCTCAATTGAAAGTCTGAACAAACTGATTAATATTTCATTCTCTCTCAAGTTCCATAGTGTAAAAGACTGCTGGACGTTAGAGATCTCTTAATGTATTTAAATGGATCGACGTTTATACTATTAGAAGATCGCTGCAAAGTTATAAACTTTATGCCGATCTTTTATCGACTGACGTGGTAATACTTAATAATGTTATTAAATAATGTTGTATAAAATAAGGACAAGAAGAAGATAGTTCTTTTTTCTTTTCTAATCGATTTTACGCGCACCTTTGTTAAATGGATAACCTGTGATATAGAGTGACCGAAAAAAGAAGCACAATCAAATGACTTCTTTTGCGTTGAACAAACATAAAAAAAAAAACATACACAATACACATGTAAACAAATGTGAACTCTATAACATTGAAGACTTTTGCGTTACGGTGGTGAGAGAACTTTAGAGCGGGACGATGCAATCATCGGATTCTTGCATGTATTTAAAGCGTAAAATAAAATAAAAATTATTTCGCATTGCATCGAATGCAAGTTATATACGCAAGTGAAAATCAATACGTACACGTACATAAATCGGGGATTCGTGCAATTTTGCGGTGACAGAGACTCTTGTAGGCACATTTCGCTTATTTGACAATTTATGTAGGTAGACTTTTTTTTTAATGTCTAAGTGAACAAAAGGCATAGAAGGTGCTTTTGCGGAGGTCAGAATCTTTGTAGCGTTAAAAAAATAAACACACGATGAGAGGTGCTTACTCACTTTTAACGAATTTAAGTGAAATTAACTGTACATAGTATTTTAATCGATAATATAGAGATATACACGCACACATACACACATACACACACACACACGCATATGTATGTATATATATACATATATAAAACGTGTATCAGAATGTATTCTGTAAGAGGAAAATGCGTAGGAAAAAAATATACTAAGAAATGTCGTCGAGGTAACACGTGCATTTTTTTTTTAGAAAATTGTCGTCTCTTTTCGACGATCATTATTTTCTTGACACCTTTATTCCCAATGATCATTTACGTTATGTGACCACTGTGTAGATGTTAGGCGTTAGAGCAGTGTATTTTTTTAATAATTGTAAATCTCTTAAAGCAAAACTATCTATGTTGGTGACTGTAAATAATATCTAATCGATATTTTTTGGGCTGCTTTTCAGGCCTATGCGGGTCCAATTTCAGTCTTACACTATTAGTACCTTGCATATTTTAACTACGATAGAAAGAGAGAGAGAGAGAGAGTAATTGTATAAATAGCGTGAGATTTTATTCGTACATTAATAATACTATTATAACTATTACATAATCATATAAATTTATTGATCTATTATTAATGAATAATTATGGATAATAAATACTATTGTATAAAAAATCATGAAGAAAATCCATTTGTTCAGATAAATACTCAAGTAAAAAGCAGTGAACATCGATATGTACGATTCTATGACTCTATCATTTAATTTACGTCCAGTATTGTTTTTACCGTATAATAAATACAATCTCTTTTTTTTCATTATACTAGAGTCGAATTATGTTGTCGAGCTACGTATAATTTCGAATGCATACGCATCCGCTCCCGTACACATGATCTGAACATCTTTTACAGAACGATGTCTCTTTTTACTTTATACGTTGTACTCTCATCGTTGATAATAAAAAAATGGTTATTGTCCGTATTATATTATTAATATTATTGAATCTATTATTATAAAAATATTTATCATCGTTAAGATCAACGCATATGAATGTTATTATTATAGTATAAAATGGTGAATACATATTGGTAGGCATAAGAACGCCAACCAATTATAAACATCTCAATGACTATTTTTACGCGCTTAATAATGCCTTTTATTGTAAAAGCTGCGTAATTAGCGTTCCAAAATATAAAAATAAATAATTTAACGCACAATTAATTGAGTATTTAATTTTTAAACCATACTTACTTTCTTCGGGTTTAAATTATTTCCCTGCTAAAATGTAGTTCTAGAGTTTTGTGTTTAGTAGAAATGAAAAATGAAAAGTGTTAATGATTACATAATAGAATTTTTATTTTGTACTGAGCATCAGATTCAGTCTTTCAAAAAATATTAATCTCCTCTTTATACATTTTAAGTCTACAAAAAAACATATTTCCACAAAAATACAATTGAATATCTTTAATAGAGAATACTTATTTGCTCAACAATAACCTTTTCAAATTCAAGGAAAAAATTCCTTTTATATATCACTACTATCATACTACGACTTCTGAGCGTGTTTTACCTAAAACAAGAAAATTTGTTATTAGTATTAGCATACAAATTGTTATTCTGTTAATAGTTTGACTTCTCAAAGCACATACATGCTTTCATTTATTTAGCAAAAATACAATTAAACATGCACAAATTCATAAGCATTCCTACTCACTACTGACAACAGAGCTCATTGACATGAACCTAGATTTTTCTGGTACTTTTGGAGCATTTTTTCTTAGTTTCGATGATGTGCCTTCTATTGCTAGTTGTACCTATACATATACCATGTCCAGATTATGTTTCCGACACTTAAATTAATTACCTAAATTATATTATTGACTTTATTTTACATACCTGTTCATCAATAGCATTAAATTGCCACTTCCATGTGTGGTTATATAAAAACTGCCTGTGATCAAATCTATTGTCATCTGGGCTATAAGTTTCTGCATGGCAGGATGGAGTTAAAATGGTCATTTTATGACGATTGATAGCATAACAACGATAAAAGTGCTTAACTTTATCTCCAACCTAAAAATATTTATTTTTTTAAATAGAATATTGAAAATCCTTGTAATAATAAAATATTTCACGATAAATTACTTCTTTCGGGGAAAGATGATCCCACGTGTGTACAAGTTTACAAAACATGGAAAACGGACCCGAACAATTTTGTTTTCGAAGGCGTCCGAAAATTCCCAATTCTACATAAGTCATGCCCATATCAACTTCATCAAGCTGTACGAATTGTCCATCTTGAAGAGGTTCCAATTCGGCAGTCGGTAGAGCTTTCAAGATGGAATCAACGGCTGGGATGTTGTATTTAGTTCTACAATTCGATAAATAATATTATTTCTAAATTATCCGTTGATGGTTTTAATTAAAAACAATCGTATTAGAATAACCAACTGGAAAAATGCAAGAAATCGTTTTAAGTCCGCCTTGGCAATTCCACCGATAGGATTGATATCGGCACTGCTGCAATCATATTTTGTGAAATAGCCTCGCAATGCTTCATCGACATTGCTACTTCCGAGTACAAGTAGACCACCTGGCCTGCCGCGTACCCAAAGCATCAGTTGCGCAAATAAATATGCGATGACCATTCGTATTCTCGCCTGAAAATCAATTACCCAAGTGAGCGCCAATTTTCGACGAGACACAGATATTTTCATATTTCAACGGCGGCGTGCGTCGTACAGACCTGAATGTTTTGGAGAGCCAAATTTTCCCTTGGCGAGCCACCTTGGACTTTGAATCGAGGCGTTAATTTTGTCACCTGATAAAATATACCGAGAATCGCCGAAATAGCAGTATCGATAATAATACTGTGATGGTAAGCGCCAATTTGGCTTGCAAGATCAGCCGCTCTTGACTTTGTCTCGGCTGAGGAATTTTCTGTTGCCATGTAACACGTTACTAATAGCGTGTTACAGAGTTGTTTTGGATCAATAGGTATGTACTCCGGCTCACCGACAATTTTTCTTATATCCGCGAGAACTTGTACATCTAGAATTATTATTCGAGATGATTGTTGAGATTATGAAGTAAACGAGTTATTTTCATTTAAATATTTATGATAAGTATCTACAACTTCCGTACGAATGTAATAAATTACGGATAATGAAAACGACAAATTCTTACATCACAGATTTTAAATAGTAAAATATTTTTTTATACAAGGTGTGAGAAGTTCGCTTGATCTGTAAAGATGCAATAAGGAATTCAAACGGACATAGGGAAGGAATATCTGTACGTTAATTCTAGAGAATGTCTTAGAATAAAAAAAACAATCTCCATTACCTCCTTTTCGCACAGATTCAACAATCATACAGCACATCGAATAAACGAGACAAGCCGTAGACGAGGAGTCGACACCACCACTCAACGGCAAGAAAAAGCCACCTTGACACGATCGTCTTTAACGAGTAAAGAAATTGAAATTCATGCACGACATATCGATTATACATTGTGTGGTTTAACAATTAATCACCTCAAATAATCCCAAAGCCAACAAGCAGGTGCCATCGAGATTTCTTCCTCGGGCGTATAATAAATTATTTTAGCGTCTTTTATTTCGTCGTTCTCGATATCGATCGGTCTATCTGGAGCATTAGAAATTAGACTCTCCGAGGTTAACGCGAAATCCACTTTAATTCTTGGATACGGGATTGCTTTCGAGGCTGAAAGAGTTCTTGAGCGAATGTTATTTCGGTAACTCCTACAATTAATACAATTATTGATCAATTGGCTTGTTTAATACTATAAAGAATAACGTGGTGGTTACCTGATATCTTCGAGATCAATGGTAGCAACAGTGACTTCAACTTCCTCTAATGCAAACTGTTTAGCCCTGTTAAGTACGTGACCGTTGAGCGTGATGCTCGAGCCACCATTAAAGTAAACACGAGCTCCATCACATCCTCGCATATTACTAAACATGTAACATCCTCCAGACTTGAAAGTAGCCGATTTAACAAGATCGACAGTGACGTAGGCTTTCCTAAGTTCAAAATACGAGCCGCTACCTGCAATTATCGAGCTCATCAATCTTTCCGCTCTTTTAGTGGAGGAGAGGGTGGGGGCGGATAAAGAAAAAAATGGACAAACGACTAAATTTGAAATTGTAATTGGCGACCATTTGATATGATCTCGACGCCGTCGAGTGCCATTGGTATGTGATTGCTGGATGGATTCCAAAGTTCCTCGCAGATCTCGAAACCGACGCAAGTATCGCGTGTAGCGATTACCGCGTCGCCAATGTGTGCCGTCTGCTGAGTTGTGATTTGTGCAATAATTCTTGGCAGAAAGTGCTCCTCCACTGTGCGCTCCTTCAATGTTTTCCGCACCAGGCAACCACAAATGATAAATCACACAATCACAAGATAATCAGTTACATACATAACCTTCATTCTTTGCTGGCGGGACGCAGTGTGTGAATTTTTAGGGAGAAGTTTTAATTTGAATTTATATCGCACTAGAGAGGCTAATAATATTTCGGTGGGCGCGCGTAGTAGCAAAGCACGCGGTAATATTAATATCTTCTTTGTGTGGAAACTGCGAATGAGTTGTTTTCACATCGCGAGAGAGAGAGAGAGAGAGAGGGAGAGGGAGGGAGGGGGAGGGAGGGGGAGAGAGAGAGAGAGAGAACAATTAATAGCGAGTAAAATCATAACCCGCTTTTTCATATTAACCATCGTACGCCGAGGTTATAAAATTATCAGTTTACTTTTTTCCAAATACATTTTCATTTAAAAAATCGAAATATTTTTTATTCCTCGTCTCGACAAAGAAAAAAAATTATCGTAAACGTAAAATATCTTGAGAGAAATAAAAATCGAAAAAAGTACCTTCGACCACGGCGAGAACCATCTTGATTCTCTGTAATTCCCATCATCGCATAATACCATTTTTGGTCTGATAAGAAGTATACGTCTATTGAGGAAAGCAATTCGACAGTTGTAGGTGACGTTCTTGTGCATCACCGGCATACCCACGTCAACGAGTATGTCCTCGCATTCGGGTGTCTTTAATAGAACTGCTAGTACTTCCCAGCAGTGCAGCAACGTGTCCGACTCGTAAAAGTGGTCTTCACAACTGTAACCGCTGGAATGAAAGGCAAGTATGACTTTTGTAACAACCATTATTTGAAAATTGCATAAAAGAATTTAATTTGGTGGGATTAGAATCAGTACAATGTTCCGATAAGAAACGTGTACAATTACAGTAGGAAAATGTATTTACATCGTACTTTTTTCACAACGTAATTGAAAAAAAGATAAAAAGGAGGGACAGAGAAAAGCCAAAATTCGCATCCAGTTCGTTTAAAAACATTTAAAAGCAGAGTGTGCATTCTTTGTTTCAAATATACCGCGCAGCGTTAATAAATGAATAGATGAAATTGTACGAAATGAAAGAAAACGAGGTGAATGCCGTATGGGGCTTTTTTGATAATACGATATACGTTGTTGAAACTTATACCACAGTCAATTAAAAGAGTCTCGTTAATTTAGAGTATGTAACATTTTATTTTCAGCTTGTTAAAGAAAGGTGACAAGTAGCTTATGGCGTTATTTCAAAATGATAAAGTACTTGAAAATTATACTCACCATATTTCAAGCTCAGGTCCGCTCCTATAAGTAGCCCCAGCTTCTTTAGCTTGTTGTATACTAACTAGAATCCTCCGTAGATTCCCATCGAAATCCATAGCCCATTGATTGAGGGTACATACCGCAACGGTGGCTGTCCGTCCCATCTCGGGTACACGTCGTTTCTTCTTCGTATAGCTGCAGCAGAAAAAAAGAGAAATAGATCCAAATGTGAGAAACGAGATGCTTCGATATGCTCGTGATAGCGTATACCTCGCTTTGATTGATCAATAATATCACCTTAACGCCCCAGGCGCCCTCGTGAACCTTTCGCGCCCGCGCGAGCTTTTTTCCTTTTTTACGTATTATATGGTGTTGCAAAGTAGCATGTAAATTCCTTGGAGCACGCTTCGAAAAGCGAATAGCGCTGAATTTTAAGTGCAAAGAGCCTAATAATAGCCTGAACTTGACTCGCGACTAAAAATATCCAGGTATAAAGAAGCAAAAAAGGAAGTATGAAAAAAATACGAAGAAGAAAGCTCTTTCGCCCCATTGTTATAATTTCACTCTTTAGCTTGCTCCAAGGATTATCGATAGTGTCAATTGGCAATGGCTCAAGGAAGACGTGCGATTCGACATCAAGGCCACTGCGTTTTTTTCTCTCTTTTACTCTTTCGCGTTTATGTTTACATTGATACATATTACACACATACTAAGAATATACGAAGAGAGAATACTGGCGGTTCGCCAAAGAGAGGAGCCGATTTTTTACCCTATACACACGTGAGGGCGATGATCAGCAAGCGACCACACTACCACCCTCGCCAGTCTCGCTCGAGCAGCCAGCCCGACAACATCGAATTTTAAAACGTACACATACGCGCGTGCACGCTATTCGTACGACCTAGTGCTTGCGGCAGAAACCAGCAACGAGGAGGTAAAAATATACGACACCGAGTGTATTCGCAAGACGAAAATATTTTATTGTTCTTTTTTGCGTGTTGGTTATTTTTGGGAAGATCAGTCGACATAAATAAAGTGCGACCGATTGATTAGATCTATCTGCGCTTTCAGTGTTTGTTGTCATTCTAAAATTAGCATTACGGTACATCGACGAGTGTAGAACCTTGGCTTACGTGCATTTGAAGAACATCTTTTTGTATAGTCGAATAGTATATTAATATGATTTTGCGAAACTTTCACTTGTCGTTGGAACTTTTTCAATTTGCAACCAATTCACAAACTCGCGCTCTATATGTCGTCTTTGTGTGTGTGTGTATCAAGCTCCTCTGATTACATGGGTGAACGAACGCGGCGGACAAGCGATCAATCAGATATATGGGTGCATCACGCACGCCGGAATTTTGGATCGATTTAACAAACTAATTGTCTTTGTAACTCCTGTGTTTTATATCATCACTCTGTGCAGCAGCAGCGATAGCAGTAATACTAGCTGATGAGAAAAAAAATGAGATTACGGTGCATCAGATGAGAATAAATATGCTTCCAAGGATTGAGGATGCTACCGGACATGCTGATGAGACATGGAGTACGTCGTGAACGGCAAAGTGAAAGACCTACAAGCTGCTCTATTTCCGGTACAACCGATTCCTGGTAAACTATGTTTTTTTTGTAGGATTTTTGCTATTTCTTTTTCTAGGTGATCTCTTTGGCTTAATATTAGTTTCTTTTTAAGAGGACGTTCCTAAGAAGAAGAAAGTAAAAAAGAAAGTTAAAAAAGTTAAAGCTAAAGGTATATACACGTGTTGAGACTGATGAGTTTCTTTTTGAAGTCGAGTGACGTTTACGTTTTGCATTAAAATTACTAAACCTCGAATAATCTTTTAACATCGGCCTTTCATCGAGCAAGTAATTTTATCCATGAAATCTGTGTTCGCTAATGTACGACTGTACGAATCACAACACGTACAAAAAATCTTTTTCCGTGTATTTAAAACAAGAACTTTGTATTTTTGTTTACTCTTTGAATAACGCGCGTAACCATTTAACCTGTTTCAAATCATACTTCCGGTCTTTTTGATCAAAATTCCTGGGCAAATGTCCAACGTTTCCTGATGATTATTACCGTGTGCATGTTGTGTTCTTTTCAAAGAATAATACACATTAATTGATCACACACCAACATCAGTGTCAATCCCTAAAACTACACAAATTTTCCACAGGCAATTCAATATCAAATCAATGCCTACAAACAAGATTCGGGATCGAGCGAAAGGATTTGGATTCGGTGTTGACTTTAGCCAATGGTCTGGTGAAGGCAAAGGATTGCTTTTTACAGGGCGGCGATGCAAATCTCGACGCAGTAGCTCGATGGCCAACCGAGTGCCAAGTAAGCATGTCGCAATGTCGTCGTTTGCAAATTTATCGTCGAGACAGGTGTGCAAGCGCGTATGTCCGTGAGAGAGATATTTGATGAATGTTCGTCATATATAGGTGTTGGGAGATCGTGTACGACACCTGGAGTATTCGCCAGCAGAACCCGAAACTTTCTACGTACCAAGTGGCAAGGAGCCAAGACCAAAACCTGTGGGCGAAGAATCTGGAGAGACTATCTTCCAGTACTGTCCAGCTGGCCCTATCAATTACGTGAGTTTCCACATTTCACTCTTTCTCTCTTGCTCTCTTGCTCTCTTTCTCTCTTTCTCTCTTCCTCTCTTCCTCTATTTCTCGACCTAAATTATGCTACTGCACACGAGACACAGGCAGCTGCCTGCTGGATACTGGCCAATTTTCGTCGAGAGATCCAGAGTAAATGGTCGGTTTGTTGTAGTTCAGCAGGTCGTGCATCGGCGGTAGCACTGTCGAGTTAAACGCTGACGAGCCGAATGGAGGACAACAAACGAATGTCAATGATCTGGATTTTGAGTCTAGATTCGAGTCGGGTAACTTGGGCAAGGTTATCAAGATTACCGATACATACTATCAGCTGCATCTGAGGAAAGATTTGTATACCCAAAGGCATATGCAATGGTATTACTTTAGAATCATGAATACGAGGAGCAATGTTATGTACAGGTAAGAACAATATATTCGACAAAGTTTGCCACACAAAGAACCATTTATTTCACTTGGTCAAGTTCCAAATTATTATTTTGGAAAAAATCCAAATCAAAAGAGTTCTCGGGAGTAATTTCAAGAATTATTAATACTGTTAATTTATCAGAACAAGTGAAAACTTTTAGAGGAAAACAACTTTCACTTTTGATTACTGCCAAAATTTAATGAACGTACCAGTGCCAAAATTATAACTAAAAGTTTAACTATAATTTTCAACTGATGAAGTTTATTTTTTCAAGTCAAACAAAAAATATTTTAGTCTAGATTTATTTATGTTTTGAAAACAATTCGACATTTATCGAATCGTTATGAAGAAATTAACAACAAACCGATAAATTTTAAATTTTTCTTAGGTTATCAATAGTAAACATGTGCAAAGAAGACAGCCTTTACAATGAAGGATTACGACCATTGTTGTACTCCGTGAAAGATGCAACATTAAAGCAGATCGGTTGGAGGCGATGTGGCGAGAATATTTGCTACTACAAAAATGATTCGTCGTGAGTCACACGCCACACCTCGCTCAAACAATACATTCTGCATTACGCACCCACACACAAAGTTAATAATAAATCCCTATTTAAAATTCTAAAAATGCGCAGGGACGAGGAGAAAGAGAAGCACACTCTGACGTTCAACATCTACTTCCCTCATGACCAGGATACCGTCTATCTCGCCCATTGTTATCCTTACACCTACACTGATCTTCAGGTTAGATACATCAATTGTCAAATTAAAAAAAACAAAACATCACGCTTGTAAACATCTAACGAATGCGTGTACAGGAATACCTGGGGAAGATAGCCAACGACCCGATAAAAACACGTTTCACAAAGTTACGTCTGCTATGTCGAAGTCTCGCCGGCAATGCTGTCCACTACTTGACGATCACGGCGCCGCAAGCCAACGACGATGCCCAACAACGTAAGAAAGGTGTCGTGATTACGGCTCGGGTTCATCCTGGCGAGACTCCATCCAGTTGGATCATGAAAGGCATCATTGACTTTCTCACTGGAGAATCAAATCAAGCTCGGGTACGACTCCTCGAGTCAAGCTTTTAATACTTTTGTACGCTTCGTAATCGTACGTGCATTTTTTCTGCATGATTCTTTCAATTTTTCTCTACTTTATTTTTTTGAAAAGAAAAAAAAATACTCACAATAGTACAATGAGAATGTTTCTAACTTTCAAAGGAACTACGCGAGCGTTTTATCTTCAAGCTAGTTCCTATGCTAAATCCAGACGGAGTGATCGTAGGCAACAATCGTTGTTCTCTCTCGGGCAAAGACTTAAATCGTCAATACCGCACGGTATTGCGGGAAAGTTATCCATCGGTATGGCACACAAAGCTCATGATTCGCCGTCTAATGGAAGAATGTGGAATCGCAATGTATTGCGATTTGCACGCGCATTCGCGCAAACACAACATCTTTATCTACGGCTGTGAGAGTAAACGTGCTGGTTTCCCAGGCAAACTTGCAGAGCAAGTATTCCCGTTGATGCTTCACAAGAATGCTGCCGATAAGGTACTATGATATATATTCATTTTTGAACTATCAACATTATTCTATAAACCGTCAACAATTGTAGTTAAATGAGAGCTTGCAATATTCTTTTTTTTCACGCTAGTTCTCCTTTGAGAATTGCAAGTTCCACATCGAAAAAAACAAGGAGGGCACGGGTCGCGTCGTAGTTTGGCTGATGGGTATCCAGAATAGTTATACGATGGAGGCCTCGTTGGGCGGTTCGAGACTGGGCTCGCGTAACGGTACGCACTTTAGCACGCAAGATTACGAACAAGTTGGCAAAGCTTTCTGCGAGACGCTGCTCGACTTTTCCGACAGCGACCCCATTAAGGTAAGAGGAGAAATTTCTCACGCACTAGTCATGGCTAAAACAGAAGTATATGTGAGTGTGCGTGTGTGTATGTGTATTTGTAGGAGAGACTTCGGAATAAGATAATTGCGAGGTTGGCTAAAGAAGGTTCTAGTGCCGATGAACCAACTAATATTGATTTGACTGATTACTCTAGGTGAGATGTGAATTATTATTGTAATTCAACTGTAAATAACATAAATACGCTGGGTTAATGTTCCATTGTTTATTTTTTAGTGACGAGGGAGATACATCGGAGAGTTCGTCCGAGGATGAAAAGTACAACGGTGATACGACTGAACGAAGACTGAGCGCTTGCAGCGTGGATCGAAGTTACCTGTGTGTGCCGCCGCCCTCACCTATGCTTCTCAAACCTGCCACAGCTGAATCTTTCGGAAAAATAAAGAAGCCCAAAACTAATTTACCTCGATCGGTTCTGCTGCGAAGAAAAACAGTAAGTATCGAATTGTACTTGTTGAAACTATCGAAATCAAATGTTAATCGTTTCTTTTATCTTTGTATTTTTTTTAATTTTAAAGAGGAATAGAAAAGCCATGGATTTACCAACGACTGACCCTGGAAGTGACCTGTACGACATGACGGACTCGGGTGACGAGACAAACGTGCGTTCGGCAGCTCAGATAAAAGACGGCAAAAGTTCTGACGATGACTCACGATTTTATGGCAAAGAAAATCGAGTGTCAAAAAAATCCGACATAAACTTGCCAACAATAGTGAGACCTCGAAGTTTATCACTTGGCGAGGAGATAATTGAGGACGAATTAAGCAGGAAAAATAAGCGTCGATTACGTCGTCGTGAAATGCCAAGGTATCAATTTTGAATATTAATATATTCCGTTCAATGCTGCCACTACGCCTCATCACTGTGCCTGCGTTTCTATGTGCATCTCGTGTCTTGTCTGTCTTGCTATATTAGCTATAAATTACAATTTGAAGGCCACTCAGGAATTTATCTCCTGTCATGCAAAAAGGCCAAGACATGCAGATCAAGCTGCTGTCGCTTCGACGGCAGATTTGGACGGGCATGGGCAATTACGAGCAGAGACAAGAAGAGAACGTGGAATACTTTTCACTCACCAACAACTATCCACTTAGCTGGGGTGTATCCAAAATGGCCTGTGAATACCAAATTGATAATGATGCCACTCTCGAGTGAGTACGCCAAAAACAGTTCATACCAAAGAGTTATGAGCTTTGATGGATTTGATTTCTTTGCACTTTTTGTGCAGGTCTTGCTCAAAGAAATTAGAGGAATTAAATTACAATAAGAAAGATTTGAAGAAACCAAAGAAGAAAACACGCAAAAAATTAACAAAGGAAAAGACCATTGAATCTCCACCTGTGATAAATGTTATAGACGAGGAGAATCAACAGACCAAAAAGAAAAAGCCTCGAATAAAGAGGCAACGAGCTGTGAAGTCAAGTCTGGAACCAATAGAGAATAACACAATAGTATTTACCTCGGATGGATTGGATTCTTTGAAACTATTTGGTACTGCCAAGCTTCCAAAAGTTCAGTCAAAGCCAAAATCAGAATCTAAGAAGAAACTGAGCAAAGCAATGATAGCTACTACGGTTGTTACCTCAAAGTTGAAGCCTAAGCTTGCTGTTGATTCGGTAGGTGATAGCAGTAGCTCTGAGAACTCTCCACCTGCTAGACAGAGGAGCATCAAGAAAAAGAGTAATCTGACAACTGTGAAGAAACGCATACAGAGTGCAGTGGCTGCCAAAAAAGATTCTAAATAAAAATACTTGTACCACACGTGCATATTCAAGCAACTGCCATTCTATTAATTTTGCACTGCCAGTTATAATATCTACATCGCTTACTTAATCGTGCCACCGACAAAATAGACTTATTCATTAACATTGAAACTTATTGAACTTGAATTGAAAAATCATAATTATCAACCGAGTAGCCAAAGTCCACATCTATTAAGTTGGTTCTCGGAATAACCTAATCTCCTATATTGATTAAGCGTTGTTTTGAAATACATTTGTAACATGTAGATTGACATTTTTTATGCTCTGTAAAACAGATATTTGAGTAATCGTTAATTGTTAAAAGATAATGTTAATTTTAACGTGTTCTGCGTAGCAGAGTTTTACGTAATTCAAAAATAAATGAAGGTTAGAAGAATACCGCATTATTTACTTTGAGTTAAATGATACAGGTGCAGGCGATGTTATTGTTGGAATAGATTCCTTTTCTTCTTTTCTTGCTTAAAACTCGAATAAATTTGTTATATTTATGATGTGTATCGAAAATAACAAAAAACAATCAAATTAACAGTTTACCGGTTATCGAAAGAATTAGAAAAACAATTCACAGCTGATAAAGTCATTGATTGAACCCACGTGACCTATCGTGATAATGCCTAACAGTACTTGACCGAAAGGTGCCGCTAGCGTGCGTCGTTTGAGTTTTGAGTTTTTGCAAGTAGTCCACCGACATTTACAATTGACAATTTGAACAATTGATGACTGAATTGAGAACACGCAGCAAATCAAGCGATTCCCTGTAGAAAAAACAATTCATTTATCAATTCATATAATCATAATAATGGAACAGCTGAATCAAAGAAAAGAAATTAATGTAGTTAGTTAAAATAAAAGTTTTTTAATTTAGTACATTATGCATTTGAACGATGAACTTGTTAATCGAATAATATTGAAGTATTACTGGTAATGGATCATTTTTCGAATTTTAGTATGTGAGTAATAAAATTTATAACGTGCATTTGGTATAAAGAACCAAGCAAAAACAGCCGCAGAACATCGTCGGGTCAGCGAGCGTTGACCTGGATATCCGTCCATTGTAAGCGTAATTCACTTTTTTGTTCGCATGAAAACTTCGAAAAATGCCTCGTGTTTACTGCCAACGAACGACTTTACAACTTCTTCGTATTTTTCCCTGTTTTTATTACTTTTCTTTTTCGGAGCAAGCAGTCTCAATTAGAAACTACATGTAACGATTTTCGGAGGTGTTTACTTAAAGTGTTTGTTTGGTACTTTAACGTTAAATTTTCAACAACAACAAAATTACTGCATTTTATTTTACTTTTCAGAAACGAAAGCGCTAGTTATCATTCAATTGACAAACTAAATAACGTCTTTGAAAAAAGAACCTATTACTATGATGATACAGATTATAAATGCATTTAATTTCATTAGAAACACGACGCTATACAGTAACAATGTCATACGTCAAAAGCATTCCACAAGAATAATTGTTGAAACTCTGATTCATGAAACATTTACCATCGCCCGATTGAATAATTCACTTATAAAATTTAAATACTTTACAATATCGGTCACAGCCCAAATTTCTCATCATTAGCAATATATTTCCACCGAAAGCCTCTTATTAGAAAATCAGCCGATCATCGACAAGCAATCGACTTAAGCGATGCCGTTGCAATAAAACTTTATAAAGCTACGTCAATCGCATCGACAGTCCTAAAGCGATCTCGCAAAAAGATTCACCGTAAAATGTAATGAAACGTCAGTTGCCATCGTAAATAGAGGAAAGCTTGCACTCTCTCGATCTCTAGGTACTTATATCATTTTCTCTAGTGCGCCGGCGCATAGTCAGAGAGAAGTGAAGGTGAGAGTGTTTCGACGTGCTGGTAGCTCCTGGCCGCCTGATACCTGCACAGTCGCATATGCAGAGGGAGTCGCGACGGAGATTAGGATTAGATGTCGCCGTCACTGTCGAACTCTTTGGAAAATTCTATTGCCATCGGCAATAGAGCTTTCACTTGCAAGGGCGTAGCCCCAAAGGGGGAACTCTCTTTCTCTGTGTAATAGTCTACGTGCAAACGAGTACCTGTGCACGTTTCCATGTATATAGTATAGCTTGTATTTTACACCTGCTCCGCTATTGCACGAATATAACCGAGCAGGACTGATGCGCTGCAATTGAATGACATAGGCAAACCGTTTATTTTTCTTTTTGTATAGATTTGAGATTGAATTTTAGGTAATAAGTGGCATCAAAGAAGGTTTTTATCGATATTTAAACCCGTCAAGGTTAATTGGTTTTTAATATATCGTATTGTGCTGTTACTAGTGATATACAAATTAACATATTAATTAAATCGAAATATTTTCCCGATGAATCTAATTACAATTGCATTATCGGATTTTAAATAGTTCTGACAATTTATTTTCTAACAATAATATCACAAGCTATTACTAATAATATATTACTAGTAGTATAAAATATCAATATAAAACATAAAATATCACTTGTATTACTTGAAGCGTAAAACGCCAAGGGAACTGCTTTATTTTTTCAATTTGAAGTACCCTTGATAGCGTTAATTGTGAAATTAGTCTTATAAAAATCTCGTTCTTTTATCTTCTACTTGATCCTAAAAAAAGGAATTTAGTATTGATATTTAAAATGCAATAGGTCAAAATTTGTGTCATGAAGAACTCATGAAGAATTGTGTAGATTGAAATAATTTAATTTTTTTGAAGTACAAGTAGTAAAAAATTGATAATAGTTATTTTCTATGTAAATTCTTATATTGTATACTTGAAACCTTCATTTATTCTCCAATAGTCTTGTTTGAAAATCATTGGAAGATATAATAAAAATAAAATGAAGCAAAATCCGATGGAAGATATCTCAAGTATGCATGATGCCAACCATCCACATGCGTTCAAGCGCTTATAGACCCACTTGGCGCGGTTTTCCAATAATAGCATCTCAGTACGTGCATAAGGCTCGTATTGAATACACATGGGGAGAAGCCACGAATACGTCGACGGACGAACGAACGGACGGCTGCGTTATACGCTGCACATGCTCCCCTAGTACGTAAAGTTGTCTATCGGTGAGCTTCGTCGCCAAGGAGACGCCCGAGCGTGAGCTTGCGCGCACCCTCACGAGCTTTTCCGGTGTCCGTAGCAATCGCCACAATGTATATATAAGTTGTCACACGACGAGTCGATTAGACGTTTTACCATGAGAATGCTCGATGTAAACAAACAGTCATGGTGATAATGGTAGCCTGTCTAGATTTAATTATTTCCAAGTGTAAAGATCGTTCGTGAAGTTGGAATTGTTCCATTTGAATAATTCATTTTTTTCACTTTTATTAGGTATGCGTAAAATAAAACAAAGAATTCTAGTACAGATAGATTGGAAATTGAATGAATCTATGATCCAACTAAGCGCTTACGATTTTTCATTGGAACATTTCCTGTAATTTTTCCCAACAGATTTTGTTGTTCAAATTATAAAACAAGCTAACACATGCCGAAGCTAATGTATGAAATAACTTTTTTTTATGGTTTCACGTTAATTAATAAAATTATATAATTTAAGTAAAATGAGATTTTTTTATAGCAAATAACGTTGAGTGAAAAAATGGTTTAAAATAATTTACAATTAATTAAAATGTCGGCATTGTGTGTTTGTATCTATTCCGAAATGACTTTAATTTTTCATGAGTTTCAAAATGTATTTAAAAAATTGTTGACGTCACGTAGTCTATTGCTCTAATAAATTTGTTGTTTACCAAACTTATCGTTATGCCAGACCTTAAAAAAAGTCCAAATTATTAAACCTCAATAAATGTTTCGACAATCCCAATCAATGTATAAACTAACAAGACGCAGGTTTGTAAATTGCGGAAGCTTGGGCTGGATAAATATCAAGTGCAATGGTCGCTTTGTCATTTGGCATATCAATCTTAAAAATTCCACGTAGACGTAAAAGCACATTGTTTGCAAATGATCCGCTAGGTTTCGTTTACGTCACACGCTAAACAGCGGATCAGAGCGTGAATTCACGTATGTGTCGATGACTTGTTAGCATGAATTTTATTCATATGACTTAAGGAAAGCTCGCTTAATGACTAATGTTACATATGCTTCGATTGATCATGGAAACAGATGTGGAAATAGTGAGATGATGGTTCTTTTAAACAGAGATCGAATTTAAATTACCGAGAGTCCAAATACTTGGAATGTTTTGAAATTTACAAACAAGATAAATACTATGAAAAACTATTGATCATTGGAAATACATTGTAGACCGTCAGTGCTGAATAGCAATAATCGTTAGATATAATGTTGTGTCCCAGCCTTTTTAATCTCACATTAAAAAATGTCGCTTATAATGCTGTCGTTGAGGAAAGACATCATTGAACAAATAACAAAAAATTAAAAATGTTCTAGTTTACGCGATTTTGCGTGATATTTATCAATTAACACGGAGACTATGAAAAAGTGACGAAATGTACAAACTCTATCGATCTTCATCATCTGAAACATGTTGTGTAACTAGAAGTCATCAGATGTCTTCTAGATTCGACAATAATTAGCGATTCAAATGTCTGACGGTTATTTATTGGTGGGAGTAGAGCTCGGTTATAAAAGGTCCGAGACATTCGCGGGTTAAGCAGTTCGGTGGTGGTTCATCAACTGCGACTCAATAGAGACAAGCCAATCGCACTTTTTTGTTGTATTTGTGATCGAGACCGTAAGTGAAATTGTGTAACAACAGACCATATCAGAGTGCTCGCGACGGATTCCTCTTTTTTCCGATATTTTTTTGTGAAGATACTGTGTGCCTTTGGATTTTTCGCCATTGTGATCTTCATTGAAGAATTGTGTTGTTTCCGTAATAGCGTGTTTTCACTCGAGATTACATACGACATTTTTTTCTTATTTTAATCATTCAATATACATATTGAAACTATTATTTCGAAAGTTTATTTTAATTCGAAATACTTGGAAGACTCTTCTAGATTATTTCAAATGCGCTCATTGTTACTATTGACAAATTTTTCACGCGTATCGATTTTATTTACTCCTAAAGCAAACTCCATTCGTTAAGTCAAAGTAATTCTCCAGTAAATTGTACTCAGCTCTGTTACAGAGAGAGAGCCAAAAAAAATGTCGGCAGCGGGACCAGAGGTAATTGCCGGCTCGGTAGCAGGTGCTGCAGCCGGTGCAACTAGCTTTTCCGCCACTTCGGTGTTCTTCACACTTCTTGTTCCTGCCGTCGTGCTCTATTACATCTACTTCCGTGTCTCAAGACGCCACATGCTTGAACTCGCCGAGAAGATCCCTGGACCCAAAGGTTTGCCTCTATTAGGAAATGCCCTTGAACTTCTTGGTTCATCCGACAGTGAGTAGACATATTTTGTTTGTTCGTTTAAAGAGATTTTTTATTGAAATGTGCGTGTGCGTGTATTTTTGATTAGCGATTTTCCGTAATGTGTACGCGAGGTCGTTCGAGTTCGATCAAGTAATCAAACTGTGGGTCGGACCGAAACTTGTCATCTTCCTGATTGATCCACGAGATATTGAAGTCATCCTCTCGAGCCACGTTTACATTGACAAGGCTTCCGAGTACAGATTCTTCGAGCCATGGCTTGGCAATGGCCTGCTCATCTCTACTGGTATGTGTTTCAATCATAACATTATAATCGATTATTGTTGTGTGTAAACATTCAACTTATATGTTAGATACGCGTATACTTTTGAGAAATTTCATTGTTGATTACGCGGACATGTATATACGTACATTTTGAATTGTTCTCATTATTAATTAGATCGATTATTTTCGTAAGGGTATAACGATTTATTCGGAAAAGAAGCGCGTAATTTATTTGATAGTTTGCGTAAATAATAGGTTAAAGATCACGTGATAAGAAAGAAACTGTTACCGTTTCAACTGACAAACAATAATTACGTTCTTTTCGTTTGAAAGTGATTTCATCGAATGACCTAGATAAATTTGCAGCAAAAACATCTCAACTAAACTAATTGCAACTTGCTACCTTACGTCGACGAGAAAACACATTCAGCGAGAAAATAATCTCATGGCGTAACACCCCAACAAAAGACAAATAAATCAACGTGCGCGAAAAAATTTGTAACTTAGTTTATTTTTCTTTTTGCCGTTTCTATTTTTGAAAAATAGGCCAGAAATGGCGCGCCCACCGTAAACTTATCGCCCCAACTTTCCACTTGAACGTGCTGAAGAGTTTCATCGATCTGTTCAATGCCAACTCCCGCGCTGTCGTTGGTAGGATGCGCGAAGAGGGTAACAAAGAATTCGACATCCACGACTATATGTCTGAGACTACCGTCGAGATTCTTCTCGAAACGGCTATGGGTGTGTCCAAGAGCACTCAGGACAAGAGCGGCTATGAATATGCTATGGCCGTCATGAAGTAAGTTACGGTAAAAAAGTTGTATGCCAAAATTTTCGACAATATTAACGTATAATTGTTGAGGCAATTATAATTATTAATTTCTTACCGACCAGACTTAATTTGATTAATTTAAAAAATCCTGTATACTTCTCATACTTGGTGGAAGCAGAAAACTTTGGCTAATGACTTGTCGCAGTGACCATTAGAATTTTTTCGTGTGTGAAAGTGAATATTTTCTACTTGTAAACTATCATATCCGTTCTACATGGAGAAATGAATGTTTACGAGTATATTACAACAAGTTCTAAGTGGTAAATTGTACTACTATCGTATAATTATCGATCGCCTATCATCTTTGAAAATATAAAAAGTAGTTGCAACCGGTTGGCACGATTTTCCATCAGAAAAAAACGATTTTTCCCGTTTTCTCTAGGATGTGTGACATCCTTCACCTGCGTCATACCCGCCCATGGCTACGTCCCGATTGGCTGTTCGGCTTGACAAAATACGGCAAAGAGCAGGTACGTTTGCTCGATATTATACACGGTCTCACCAAGAAAGTCGTCGCTAAGAAGAAGGAAGATTACAAGAGCGGCAAACGTAATTTCGTTGACACCACAGCCACTGCTAAGGATGCACCTAAGAGTACGACCGTCGTTGAAGGATTATCATTCGGACAGTCATCTGGTTTAAAGGATGACTTGGACGTCGATGATAATGACGTCGGTGAAAAGAAGAGACAAGCATTCCTTGACCTACTCATCGAGTCTAGCCAGAACGGCGTTGTTCTGACTGACGAAGAAGTTAAACAGCAGGTTGATACCATTATGTTCGAGGTACGCATTTAATTGTTACGTTTATATTTATAATTTTACATACGACAATATAGTAATATTGACGAATAATTAGGGACACGACACGACAGCTGCCGGATCCAGCTTCTTCCTGTCGATGATGGGCTGCCACCCCGATATCCAAGAGAAGGTCATTCAAGAAATCGACGAGATCTTCGGTGACAGCGATAGACCAGCTACGTTCCAGGATACCCTTGAAATGAAATATCTTGAAAGATGTCTTATGGAGACACTTCGTATGTACCCGCCTGTACCCTTTATCGCTCGTGAGATCAAGACTGACTTAAAACTTGGTAATACGCTACTTCAATTTAATTATTTTTACAATTTTCAAAATTGAACAAATTTGATAAAATAATTGTAGCATCGGGCGACTACACAATACCAGCGGGTTGTACAGTAGCCATTGGAACCTTCAAGCTCCATCGTCAACCGCACATTTATCCTAATCCAGACGTGTTCAATCCAGACAATTTCTTGCCTGAAAAAACAGCAAATCGCCACTACTACGCATTCATTCCATTTTCGGCTGGTCCCCGGTCTTGCGTAGGACGAAAATACGCTATGCTCAAGTTGAAGATTCTTCTGTCTACCATTCTCAGAAACTTCCGTGTTAAATCGACTGTCAAAGAAGAAGACTTTAGACTCCAAGCTGATATCATTCTTAAGCGTGCTGAAGGATTCAAAGTGAAGCTTGAGCCAAGAACCGACCGCGGACGTATCGCTGTAAAAGCTTAAATTTTAAAACGCGAAAAAAAAGTGTTTACTTGTCGTCGAAGTCGTCAACCGAGAAAACAATGATTATCAATGATTCGTGGAGTGAGAACATACGTCGCGCTCGACGTAATTTATCTTCGTTGTTTTTCTATTCACTTTTACTGGGGGGTGCGCACCGTTATTAATATACGTTATATATTTCTCTCGTCGCGTGACATATATTGTTTTCTTTTTCTTAAAACTTTTTTTCGCTTTTTATGGATACGCTTTGTTTGTTGAGCTGTGAAAAATTCGAGGCGTGCTCAATATAGCAAATTAATTTTATCTTAGCCGTCAATTTTTCAGAAAATTTATTACATGTTTTATTGTAAATGATCGTAAATTGAATGTATTGCACCTAATATTTCCTTTTCCGAGCGGCGTTTAATGCTGCTAAAATATTTAATGCATATAATGTAGCTTTTAAATGAATTTTCAGTTATATTATTTATTTCATGGAATAAATTACGCAGTGCAATACTGCAAAACCATCTAGCGATGACTTTTATTTTAGCCAACTTCAATACCTTTGTTTTCACGATAATTAGGTTATAAATAATGTTCAAGAATGATAAGGTCGACCCGTGGGAACACATTAACGAGGGCATTAGCAAAAGATATTCCAAAGGTCAAAGAGGAAATCAAAGCTACTCTCCCGTTTTTACAAGCAGCGGATATCAGGAGGTTCATACTTAGCAATTGTAATGTCGCGACGATGAATTGGCTAAATAACCAAATTTATTCCGCGATACAAGGTATCGAGACCCATACAATGAAGTGTTGGTGGCGGAGTTACACGAGGAGGGTTCCCACGAGGCGGCTGAATACTTCAAATTTCTATTCGACCTTGACGAGGAGACCAGGAAAATTGCTGGCCCCGATACTTTTATTTGGAATAAACCACGACTCGCTGACAATGACGAATACATTGAGAAACTTCGTCCGGTTTTGTTAATTTTTTGTCAACAGACAAGTGAATGACATTTTCCTAATTAAACATTTTTCCATTTTTTTCAAATTAGTTTTATTTGAGTAAAAATATATTTTTTGCATTTCAGTACCGGCTGAGGACAGAACTTTGTTCATGATCGATACTGCGTTATTTTTTCAAAATTTAACTTGGGAATGGTGGTGGATCGCTGAATCACTCTATCGTAGTGCTTTTTGGATCGCCAAAGAAATCGAAAGCGACGACAAGCAAGTCGTCAGTATTCTACGTTATACCTATGCTCGATTCTTGTTCTTACAAAGTAAATTTTACGTCATTTATTTTCGCACGGCAAAAATAATAAACGATAAATAAAACTAACGATTTTAGTGAGAGACGCGCAAATCGCATTGGAATACGTTCAACAAGTATATAACGACTCGCGGGAAAAGCCTTGGAACGCCTCAAACATCTTAGGCTTTAAACAGGAGAATTTATTTTGCGAAAGTTGTGTTCTACTACAAAAAGTGTTGCTACAAATTGCCCGAGAAAATCGTAAATGCGACATCCAGATGTCTATCGATTCATGTCGAATAGCTCTCAACGTGGCCTACGAGTGTATATTTCATAAATTTGTTTTATCATTCACAATAGGCAAGATGATTCAATTGAACTTTATTGACAGCTGGTCACGAGGAGCTCGTCGCCGAGGCACAACACGAATTTGGTAAAAGCGAGCTCGCAGCGGGCAATACCGAGGAAGCGATTAAACATTTTTTAAAGAGTCTTAATGAGTTTGAAAAGGTTCCTGATCCTCGAGGTGTTTGCACGCTTCACGCTGAACTTGTTCTTGCATATAAAGTAAGAATTGAATCAATCGAAAAATCTAGGAGAAATATTTTTACACCAAATGCGATTTTAGAAAATTGGAAATAAACCTGCAGTTTTGAAAAACTTGAAAGAAATGACAGATATTGCTTCGAAATTTCAATTGTCGCGCAAATTTGCTGAAGCTCATTATTTGACCGGAGAGTACCATTTATCAGAGGTGAGTGGTACATTTAAAAATAGTTTATAGAAAAATTTGCATAACATTAAATAAAAATGTTATAGGGTAATTTGAAAGAAGCAATTCGAAATGCTGAACGTGCATTTGTTATGTATAGCCGTCTTGGACTGGGAAAGGAAACAATTAGTGCTAGATGCCTCGTAGCTGTAACGAAAGGTAAAATTGTACAGTACTTGATTGACATTTTTTTATTGAATACACCAATTTACATATAACTTTTTTTTTGTCTTTGTCACAAATTTTATTATTTTACAAGACTTCTCGATCGTTATAAAATAAAATAATATAGACCTTAAGTTTCTAATCGACAAAGAAAAAGATGTGCACGATACCTATATCTATAAAAGAAAGTAGATATGCGAATCGTTTGTTTAAAAAATATTTTAAATCAAAACATGTTGTAGACTTACGTTTACGCGTACTAAATTATTCGTACGTATTTTTAAACATAACACTCATTCCGTGTCTTATAAAAATGTATTTATTTTCAAATCTCTATATTACAAGCAATTTAACTTTTTTTTTGTAAAAAAAAAGAGAATCTCCATTAACGCAAAATGGCCCAACAAATTGAAATTCATTACAATGAATAGTGAAAGTAATAAAGCGTTATCTTGAGTACAAATTATATATCCATGAAATATTCATGTATTTAACAGTTACGAGATAATTAACAAAAAATAGAGCATAAGCTCTTGCTTGCTTAATGTGTTAAATATATTGTTCGCAAAGAATAATGTGATTCGGCGGTATGATTGAATAAATAACACTAAATCAAGTATAACGAGTTGCTCGTACTTTGCACTCAATTTGTATATATTTACAAACTTTCAACTTTTGTAATAGATAGTATCTTATATTTATTTATACGATTCGCATGTATGACTTTTTTCTTTTACTCAAGGTAAAGATATGACCGATGCATACAAGGCCTTAGTTAAACGAAGTCTCGAAGGCGATGCTGACGCTATTCTGAAAATCTGCCAATGGAGGGATCGTGGTGAATTATTCTAATGTCTCGATGCATATGAAAGGTGTCCTTTAGATATTTACTTAATAAGTTTATCTCTTACTTATCACTGGTTTATAGTATATCCTGATGCATATTCTTATGAGTTAACTTTAAATTTGTTTAAGAGATAATACATTAACAACGTTTGTAGGCACATTTCGAAAATTCATCACAATGGGATTAGAAAATAACGATAGAGAATGGCGAAACTTTGGACTCTGAATATTATTAGAAAAATGGTATTCAATCAATGCTTCGTTATAAATTTATGACTAAAGGAAGCTCAAAGAATACACATGAGATATCGTGCAGAACGTATCAATTACTTTAAACTACCTACATTTCTGTATCTTACATGTTATGTCTCATACTCAAAACTCTCATTTGCCTTGTGCCGCAAGAGTCGGAATACAGTAGGTTGTTTACTACTAGACAATTGTTTTTTCATGACACTGGATATATAGTAAACAGAATTGATTGTACAAAAAAATTCAAAGCACTTCGAGCGAGATAGTGCGACTACTGTACTACGCAAATACAAACGTAGGATTAAAACATTAAACAAAGGAAAATCCGATCTGAAAAATGGCTACATAGATCGATATATTTCACCACTAGTTTTCGTCGAGTCGACGTCTCCGGCGAGGCGAAAAATTAAATCGATATGTATTTTTGTTTATGAAATAAAACGCCTCACAACTGGTTGACTGAGATCCTGTGACACTTTGTAGTTGGAGATGTCGACTCAAAGGAAAACGTACGACGATTTTTTTTCTCACTCGTCCAGTCTCATGCGATGCCGTGGAGTGGGATTGTGGGAAGGTCCAGTATTAGTTTAATACAGCTTCGGGAAATTGAAAGAAACTGAAAATAAAGCAAACCAAATTAAAAAAAAAAGAAACTACAAAATAAAAAAGCAGGCAAGTTAATTTGATGATTTAATGGATATGCAGTTTGTTAGATATAATAATTGATGCGAAGTTATTTGTCAGGCGGCTATGAGATGTTAGTTGATGGTAAGTGAGTATGGTGTATTCAATCAGTTAAAAAGAATGTATGATTTTTTAAAATTTTTATTAGAAAAATAATAGATAGTTAAGATACCACAGAACTACAATATTCATAATTCATTTACTCAGAATCACAAGTTTTAGCCTAAAAACTTTCAAAAGCCAAATAATAGCTTTGTGAAACTAATATAATTTGTATAAAATTTAAAATAATTTGGTTACATAGAATCGAGATCGAGACTGATTTAAATAATTGAATTACACTATTGATGAAACTATTTCACAATTTGTTTTATGAAATTTGAAATGAAAAGAATGACATTTCGTAATGCTGTAATCTTGCCTAGTGGCATAATTGGTGTAACGAAAAACCATTTATCGCTATTCAAGAACTGTCTAAATCTAATTAATGTGATATTATATCTTTGAGTTTAAATGAATGCATTAAATGTGTATTTACAAAAATTAAAAAAAAATTATTGTAATCATTTGAACAACGCTAATTCTCAAATTGTAGATGCACTATTTGATAAATAAGTTTCATTCATAAGAAAGCAGTTTACTTATTTCTAATACTTCCAAATAAATATTAATTATTATTTACAATTACAATTGCGGAGTGCAACACATTTCATACATGATTAGGCATTCAATATACTGTTCTCATGTTTTTGTCACATATTGGCTGTTCAAATCACATTTCATCAAACATTTTACAACATTTACGAATGCAATGACAGTATTATGAACCACATTGAATGAGTGATATCAAGTTATTATGATTATGAATGATTTTGAGATGCTTATAAAAAACAATAGTTTAAAAAAATCGAGCACTTCATGATCACATATACAATACCAAAACGAAATGGTTATATTTTTCCACATCAAAATAGTAATCAAATGAATTCTATCATTAAACAAATATAAAAATCAAAATTCATAAATAATGTAACGTAAATGTAAAAGATGAAAAGTTAAAAAATTGCACAATTTAAAAGACTAGCATCTCAAAAATAATAGTAAAGCTATTCGTCCCCCGAGTCCTCACAAATAGGATCGAGCGAAGGCATGTCTTTACTGTTACGAGTCTCCCTCGGTATTTCTCCGAGATGCTCAGCTTCCAGTATATCATTATCATCATCGGATATTGGCTCCGTTTCCAAATCTACACACTTGCGTTCCTGCAAAGCTTGAGCTACAACATTATTAGTTACATTTGGACAATTACCGTTGTTGCTATCGATTTCGACCTCTTCGACATCGTTCTGCGGTTGCACACCATCATTGTCGTCATTCACCACTTCTTCGACTACATCGACATCCTGAGTTATTTGGACTTCGCCATCAATGGATTTTTTATTCGGCATTTTGTTGTTACTGACCTCTAAAATATCTGTGCACTCAGCATCGGAAATCTTAATTTCAAGCTCGTTATTAGATTGATCTTTTTTTCGCGGAGAATTTTCTTTTTCGGAGCTTACGTTCACTTCCTTCTCACTCTCTTCCTCGCAATCAGTCACCGATTCTGCGAACTCGTCAACTATTTGAAGGCCTTTGCGTTGTAGTAAGTCCTCAAGGCTTTCTTGAGCTAAAACCTCGTCCTCGGTGGTGTTGTCTGTGTCGTCATTTTGTCTGGGATTTTCAGCATCGTTTTCAACTGTTGCCTCAGTCGCAGCCGTAACATTGATTTCGGTAACAGAGTCAACGGTGTTTTCATCCTCGTTAGCATGTTTATTAGACTCTTGCGTTATCTCTTCTATTTCGTTATCGTCGTCGTCTTCGTTATTACCAGCTTTTGGAGCATCCTCAGGATCATCCTTTTCAGTAAGATCGACTTGCTCGCACTCAACAACTTCGTCGGGTCGAACTGTATTACGTTCGGGTTCAACGTCCTCTACTTCTGTTATTTCTACCTCTGACTCTTCAAAGCGTTTTTTGGTTTCACTTTCTACGTCGACTACGTCTCTAGACACTTCATCGTCAAGATTAACGATTGGATGCTCTAACTCTTCTGGCTGAATGTCTTTACTTTTATCTTTACTTTCGATGTTTGAGTCGCATATAATTTCATCTCTCGAAGAGTCATCCGCAATATCGTGAGTTTCAATTTCATCGAATCTTTCATTCGAAATTTTCATTTGTATTTGTGTCGTGGTGGCTTCGGTTTCACTTCCAGTTTCAACTTCTGGCTCGACAGTTTCAACCTCTGGTTCGCCATTCGAAACGATTTCTGGTTCTTTGTCCGCTTTATTTTCATTTTCCTTCTCTTGATCAATCGTTACTTCTTCTTCCTGTTGATCTTTGGAAGCGGATTCTTCTCGTATCCTTTCGTGTAATTCAGCCATGTCATTCAGAGTCTCTTGAACGGCCTCTGCAATTTTATCAGGTTCAGCTTCAATAACCGCAGTAGTAACTTCAGGTTCAGTAAGGTCGTTTGAATTTTTCCTTCTTCTTCTTGATTTCCTTACACTTTTCTCCTCTACAGCTCTCGATCGCCGCAATGCTCGTCTACTTCTCTTATTTGGCGTAATTTCAGTTTCCGATTCATTGTACTCTGTAGTTTTATCAGATTCATGTTCGTCTTCGTTCACTGTATCAATTCTGTCGAAATCATCAATTTTACTTGCATATTCTTTGTCGTTTATATCAGTCATTTCAACGGTTTCATTTTGTTTCGCTTCGCTAACTTTTTCAGCTTCGTCGATCTTCTCCATATCTTCGTTATTTTCAGTATCATTTGCAATCACTGTATTTTCGTCAATGTCCATTTTCTCGTCAACTTTATCATTGACGTCCGGCTTTCTTTTTTGCGGTACTTTCATCTTCTCCAATGATACTTTTAAACATTTTGCATGCGTTATTTCGTGTCGAAGGCCTTCATACCTGTTATCTAATACTTTATTGCATAAGTTGCATGTGTAACTTGTTACCATTGGTTCTTTAATAGATCTTTCTAGTTCAGGGTCTGAAGAATCAGCTGTAGTCTCCTCCGAGTACTTAATTATATTTTTTTTAGATTTTCTGCCGCCAGTAGATTTGGATTTCCGTGCATTTTTTTTGAATAATCGCTGTTTCAAGACGGCTTTATTTTCCTTTCCATCATCAGACACATCATTATCCTCTGCCTCGGATTTATTTTTAGAGACATTGATACTATCGTCATTATTTTTTCGTTTAGTTTCAACTACATCTCTTTCAATAGACTTTTCTGTCGTATTCTCTTCAATTATTTCCGGATTTTCTCCATTAAGCGACTTAGCTTTCACATCACTCAGAGCATCTTCATTAATCTCATTATTTGGTTGAGAATCTGATACAGCTTTCAATGCAGAGTAATTTATTTTTTCTATTGACTTATCCGAAACATCATACTCAGATACTATTTCAACGTCAGAACTAGCTTTGAAAACCTTTCCTTTCTCTAAACTTTCATCATGCTTGCTTTCCTCGTCAGTTGATTTAAGAACGTCAATTTCTTCTGACTCAGAAGACTCAAACTCCTTTTTTTGTGTCTCATTTATTTGAACTACTGTTACAACATTTGTACTATCTTCAAATTTTTTTGGAGAAGACGATACCGATTGCCGCTCTGGAGTAGGCTCTTTACTAGACATTGGAGAATTTTTGTGTAACTCGATTTTCTCTGATCCTGCATCACTACGATCATCGTTTGAAACTGTGTTTTCCTTTCGACTGCGTTTGGGTCGAATAAATTCCTTCTGAACTTTATCTATATCAGATAAATCGTCATCAATTTCAATGATCTCTTCCAATGGATGTGTGTGCTTCTTAGAATTTCTAGCAGACTTTCTAACATTTACAACTGATTCAATAGAACTACTTCTGCCTCTTTTACGTTTGAATCCAGCACTTTCATCTTGTACTTTTGATTGTGTTGCAGTGGATTGTCTAGCTCTTTTTCTTAATGATCCGTGGTCACTGTCAACGTCTACATCAATTTCTATTTCTTCTTGTTCACTTTTTTCAGAATCTTTTCTTCTCAGTCGACTTGACATTTTCTCTTCTACACTTTGCACACTTTGTTCTGAATTTGTTCTGTTCCTATTTCTTGTAGGTTTTATGTAGGATTCTTCTTGTACACTTTGCTCAGATTCTTTTCTCCTTCGACCAGATCTCAGAGGTCTATGTTCAGTAACTTCTTGTACACTTTGCTCAGAGTCTTGCCTTCTTCTACTTCTTGTGAGTTTGACATCTACACTTTCTTGATTACTTTGCTCTGAGTCTTTTCTGTGCCTAGTAACCTTAGTAGACTTTACACTAGTTTCTTCATTTTCTTCTATATCTTTGCTTTGTCTTTCTTTAGAAGCTGATTTTCTCGATATCATTACCTCTGTATTATCACTTTCTTTATGCTGTACATCACTCATTTCATTACTAATTACTTTGAAAATAGCATTGCCTTTTTTGTCTTCTGTAACTGTGTATTGACTATTATGACTTATTTGATAGAGATCTTTTAAAACGATTGAACATAGCTGTGTTGCTGGATAATTGACCTTTTTACGTCTCTTGGATAAAATTTTGTTGAAATCTGTACTGAGCCAACATTGTTTGCAGAGTTTTTTTCCTGTTTTAAATAACCTATAGGTATCAGCAATGTTATCGAATGGTTGTTTACATTGTTCACATTTTTGTGAGATTTGGGAGGATTTGCTAGCCTTGTTGGCTTTCTTTTTGCTACTCATGATGCTAGAAGTGTCGCTGTCAGTATCTGATGGGGTATTTAGATGTAAATCAGATGACTGTATGTATGTAGTTTTACGACTGGCAATTATTGTTTTTGTCTATAAAACATAGAAAACCCCAAGATTATTTTATAATGATTATATATTAGTTCTTTTGATGAGATAATTCTGTGATAGAGTAATACACATACCTTTGGAAGATCTGCTGGATCTATGCCATCTTTTAACACAGATTTCAATTTACTAGGTACTTCATCTAGTAATGTTCTCAAATCAGCTAATAAATCCACGCAATAACGACATGATAAACATATAAATTGTTTCTTTAGTTCCTTGTTTTTCAACTGCAACAGATGAAACCAAATAAATTACTTGCCTGTAATTGAAAACTTGTTTTAAAAATGTCTTACTTCATCTGAAAATTGGTCTTGCAAACGTTGAATCAAACCATTCACTCCATTTTTTTGCTTAGATAAATCAAAAAGATATATGTCTTTGTCCTGTGTATCGAAGCACAAGACACAGCAGTCTTTCTTGGCATTTTTGGCATTACCGGCTTTCTTAACTTTTTTAACAAACACACTGCATTGGTCTATTTCAAATGCACACTTATGACAAACTTTAGTGGTTTCACTTTCTTCCCAAACCTGTAACAACAAACAACATGAATTAAGAATTAATATTAATATCTAATGGCATTGATATGCAGCATTTTATAGAATTTATTATTATATTTATTCAAATAGTTATTGAAAACGTCTAATAAAATCACAGATTTGACATGAAATGCAAATGAAATGTCAATTGAATTACAAGCCGCGAAAAACTGCTTATGAAAACATCGCCAATAGCCGACGAAATCACATAAATCCGACGCTCCGAATCAAGCACACCACCAATATATGTGAATTATGAAACTATCAAAAATTTTCGTTAGTATTTTCCTTAATCCCTTGCAGATAATCAACAAATTGAACTTCTGTTGAAAAAATCTCACTAATAACGAAATATATCAAAAGACTCGCAAGTGGATACACAGTGGATTACACCGCGAGAGAAGCTCTTGCTCCCTCTCTTTTTCACGCTGTGCTCCGAAACGAGTCTCTATCTACTCGTATATACGTTTCATCGACGTTGCGTGTATGTGTGAAAAGTACTAACACATGTATAAGGAAGCCGCTATACTGTTGCGAGATGGATTTTGCTTAGTATTATTCGAATTTTTATTGTTGGCGTACCAAATTGGAAATTTATTTTTAACCATTGAGATACGTTGGTTATTATATTTATATTCAATTGAAAATGTACGTCATTGTTTCTTCCCATTTCCCACGACTCAACCCGATAGAATAGAAATGTCGAACAAATCAATAGTGTGCAGTATAAAGTCTGCATTGTGGGAAAAGTGATATTTTTCTCATATTTCCCCTGTGCTATCCAAAAACGATTTCATTGCTCTTTTCCCCTTGATAAGCCATTTAATCGTTGAAGTGCGAGAAAGATAGAAGGGTCGACTGAACTTCCACCAGACGCAAGCGCGAGAAAAGCGCGCGATATCTTGGCCTCATGTGCAGCCTGCGCGCTATGCGAATGCAGTTTCTGTTACCCGAGCTACAGTTTGAATAACAAACTAATACCTAATATGGAGACGAGTGATTACGAATGGTTTTCTTGAGAGACATTTGTTGATATATCGTTAAAGATTATTATATTATACTCGGGTAAATTTAAATAAAAAGCGAACTACTGCTTATGAATCATACTAGTCTATAAGTTATTCAAATATCTCTTCATTCAATAGAGCAGTACTCCGAGACGAATGCACGAGTTAAACAATTTTATTTTTTGTTGTTAAAAATAGTATCAGAAATGATACGACCTTTTTTATTTACAAACAGAAAGAACGATCACACACCGCTCATCAACTGCAATACCTAACCTACAAGTGGCGATTAAATCATAGAATAACTTGAACGTACCTTGTCTAACTGGCAACTTTTCACTTTATCTTTAAGTTCTGGTTGTTCTTCAACATCCACAAATACGCCTTCATTTGTGGCACATACTAAACAATTGTCTTCAGGCATGATGAAAAGTACTTTGTATACTTTCTCTCTCGACTGGCTGGTGTAGTGTCTACGACTTATACATACGCTACTGGTCGTAACTGTGTGTGTGCGTCAGGACGAAATTCGAGATCGCGCAAACTCGCGCTAGACATTAGTAATCGTAAGATTACCCCGGAAAAATTACTTCAACACAAAAAATTATGTAATTTTATGTGGACTATCGTGCGACTTGACACTATTAATTATATCGGCGTCGTAACTTATTTGACACAATGAAATAAGCGCAGAAAGAGAAAAAAGGCGCGAAGGCACACGCGTTAATTTCGGCACTTTTTCGTTCGCACAAGATACAATTCGCTCGACTATTGTTGTCGTTATTTTTTACGATACCGACGTGATATTACACGATTACATCTCTCACGTGTAATTTATACACTGTTCACAAGCATGTTATAAGCTTATAACGCCAACCACACGGCGCCGGTTTAAATAAAAATGGCCGCCGACTGGCGCGCAAACAAAATAACCGATAATTTTTTAGACTGTTTTCTCTGTCCTTGGATGCCACGCTATCTATAGGCGACGAATCGAATTGGTTGTAGCGGTTATCCGGAATTTCAAAATGATAACGAGCAAAATTTGATTAACATTTATTGACATTTTATGTATAAAATTAAATGAAATATATTAATAGTTAATATGGTTGACTTGTATACATTCGTACATCTTAAGATCGCTTAAGAAAATTAAAACGCATTCGTTATAAAAAACGAGAATTATAGAAGAAAATCAATTTTTGGCATTATCAAAAAATAGCACCTGGTACGCAATGTCGTTCAAACACTCGATTCGTAAATAATAATCTGTACGATAGACTTTCTCGCTTCTGGTTTAGCTTGCGTACTTGCAATATCTCGCAGAATAGCCTCGACAGCGGCTTCCCAATCGCTATCTTTGATATCTCGAGGCTCATCACCGCTTTTCCTACTGCGTCGTGGTAGCGTGATTAGTTGAAATGCACGTCTATAATAACAAATCATTTAATTATCGAGACGAATTCACAATGTTGTTTCAAGAGGAAAATTGGCTTGAAATAGGTTTTGTTACTTGAGATCATTTTGAAATGCCGACATATCACCACCAGCTTGTTCTCCAAGTTTCCTGAGAGTGTCAGCCAGTGGTCCACTGAGAGATTGTAACTTTTTCCAAGAATCCGCGTATTGCATACGTACAAGCTCGATAATCGTACTGGTGAGTGCGAGGCCAATCAAAATGTAGCCAGTACAGAATAGCATGTAATTTGGTTTTGCTGAAAAGAAAAAAACAACGTTCAGTTTGAATTGCTTACGTTGGAAAAAATACATTTATCGAGCATTCAAACCTACTAGGAACAACATCGCCAAAGCCAATAGTAGTCATGGTGACAAAGCAGAAGTAAAATCCTTCGAAGAACGTCCAGTCGGTCTCCCACAGCATGAAAATCCCAGCACCGCAGGCGAGATATATGAACAACAGTAGCACCGCGGCGAAAGCTCCTTTATAATAAACGTCCAAAAGTAACATAATATACGTGCTGCTACTCTCGAGCATTAATTATCATCGCGACAAATACGAGTTACTTACCGAGTGATTTCCTGCCAGCTTGGTTCGCTGGCATACAGGAGCGCAGGCACTCCGGCATTCTCGCGCGTGCTTTTTTCGCCAGGGAGCTTACACCCTCAGCGAATAGTTTACCGTAGTCAGCGATCACGGTCAATGTCAATGGGATACCAATCAATGCGAACATTATGCAAAATATTCGTCCGAGAAATGTCGAAGGAAAAACGTTTCCGTATCCTGTAAGCGTTTGAATTCTCATCGTATATTTTCGATTTCTTTGTGTTTATTTTCAATTTACCTATGGTTGTTAAAATTGTACTGGCGAAGAACACAGCCTGAAGGATGCTCCAGCGTTCGGCAAACAATGGTTTCGCATTCTCAGTATCCGTGATTCGAGGCAGCGAATCCACCGAGAGACCCGCTTTCGTAGCGTTTTGCACTGCATCCTCGTAAGGTCGTAGAATGTTATTTTCCTACAAATTTTATAGACGTTTATTACTTTATCATTAATTGTTATATTAAACGATAACAACTAAAAGTTTTACCCAGTCTGTTAAGCTTGTCAGATTGGTACTATTGAAATTAACATTTGATAGCAGCATTTGCCTTTTCTGCAGTAACACTATTTTTAATCCATCTAATTTTTCGAGTTCAGTCGGCAGCTCGATTTGACGAAATACCTGTGGTATTACAAAAAATTATTTGTGTAATAGTCGTCATTTCTCAACTTAAAAAAACTTTGAGACAATTTGTTTCCTAATACGTATTTAAATCAAACATTAACATTTATCAAATATAAGCTTAGTATTATCATTTCAGTTTCGGTGAAATAAGCGCTAAAATAAAACACGATTGATTCGTTAGCTTTCGCGCACTTGGTTCTCCGAAAACGCACAATTCCGGTCTGTCTATATATACACATATCAATATTTGAACGATTATTTCCATGATCGAGACGCACGCGTGCACTCTAAAGCTTTTCTACGTACTGCTCTTTGCAAATGGCATTGTCTGTTGATCAAACAAATCTCGTGCAAGTCGTTAATAACGTCGTGTCGCTTTAATCGTCATTCCTCTCCGAGCGTTCTTGTGTTTTTCTTTCTACAATGTTATAGGCAAACACGCTATAATTGAATATCTCAAAAGTTAGCTCAAATTAAATGTTTAGACGGACATCGATACTTGCTAAATATTATTTTAACGTTCATGCTGGAGATGTGAAACAATGAAAAATACGCGAATAACGAGCGCATGAATCGCGCGGCTGTGTTTAAAGAAAAATCGCTCGGAATATCAGCCACGCCTGCAACCGTCAAAGTGTTAAATCGACTTTATCATTAACGTTTTGCGAAATTGATTTCATACCGACTGGATTACGACCACGTCAATCTCGTTTTATTTCGATGCCTTTGATATTTGCGTACGTATGCTTGTACTCAAAGTGCAAGGTTTTTAGGCAGAAATGCATGCCATATGCAAGAGGATTATGTGGTGTACCCACAAACTTTATTAGGTATAACAAATGTTTTTATTTGAAATGTAGTACTAAAAAAGACAAAAATTGTCATTACATGTCGACAACGTTGTACAATTTAATTGTTTTCTACGTCGCAGTTCGCTCAAAAAATTATATTTAAAAATAACTTAAACTCTTTAAGAACGGATTCGACGAATATACGTTGGATATAATATTAACCGATTGAATATTTAATTTATTCAGCAACTGAATTGTTATATTGTTGTAGTTTAAACATTCGAAGAAATATTTGGAAACCACGCAGACAGAATTAAAAAATTATTTGTGTGTTTTAGCACTTATATCTTAGATGTAAAATCCACATGTACCTGAAATCACTAAAATCATTAAACGTCTTTCATTCGATTCAAAAAAAGCTTTTACGAACGAGTATGCGAAAGCGGGCGGCGATTGAATCTAAGGAATGAGGTTTTTTATAATAAGAAAGCTGATGCGCGTGGCAAATATATGTGTACGTATTTTGTTTTTTTTTTCAAAGCAGCGTGCTTAACAATCTCAAAACTCTCTTCCGCAAGAGAGTCGCTGCAGCAGAAATAGTAACACGACGAATGGTTTGGAATATCGTAGTGTTATACGCGAAACGAAGAGGCAGAATGAGAGAGAGAGAGAGAGAGAGAGAGAGAGAGAGAGAGAATGAGAAGTCGTAGAACTGGGACGTGTATAAATATCATAAGAATGAAGAAATGTATTCTTTGTCACTTCGTATTTTTGTAATGCTATTCGTCCGAAATCGCTTGACCGTAATGTTACTTTTTTATAGTCATGTAAAACTGTAATGTGCAACTAATTTTACCGGCATCGATCGATTAATCATTTTATACCTTATTCTAAACTGAAATTGGCGATTTTTCAATTATCTCGACTCGATAAAAATGTAACATTTGTTTAAGTTGCAATTCATAGTATAAATTTGGATATTTGAATGCCTCATTTGGATCTATATGGATTTGGAAGAAATTATTTTTTTACGTCTAACGAAAAAAGTATGATTTAGATAAAATTACTTACTATTCCTCCAATAAAAGTATAAATCATCAAAGTGACCAGTAAACCAATATGTCCAGCGATGGATTTGAGCTTTATCAAAGTTGTGGGTTGTAAGCAACCACTCTTAGTCGTGGTAATACAATTGGCTTGCTTTTTCTCGTTAAAAGACATTATAAAAAAAAGATCAAAACAACTTCAGCCAAAAAAATGCAAATTCTTCAGTCTTGCCATTTTCTCCTTTGTTTTCCAATAGAAAATCAAATTACCCAATAAAAATGCAACTAATTTTAATATACATTATTCTTTTGTAAAATTATGAACAAAATAAAGGCCAACGGCTACTGTAAAACAACACAATATCAAACGAAACTCATATCCGAATCATAATCGTCGGTTTCTCATCGAAAAATGTGAGAAACGGATAAAAGCCGATGATCGGCGCGCGATCGAGCAAGTGGTTAACCAGCGACTAGCCGAGATTTTCGAAATGAGGATTTCTCGAGACGAAGAGTAAATCTCGCCGTCGCATTCAAATAGGCGCCAGCGCAGTCTCGTTATCGGCTTCAGTAACTACGAGTCATACGAGATGCTATCAATTTTTGTATAATTTACGTTTATGATTATTACATTGAATCGATTTGTTTTTACAATAATCGTTGTTTACAATCGTCTTTTATTTTTTAATTGTTTACAAATTTATTTCTATGATAACAAAATCTACACACGTTTGACTAGAGTAGTGATGGGAAGTGGGTGTCGCTCTCTC
This sequence comes from Chouioia cunea, assembly GCA_030064505.1. Taxonomy (NCBI): domain Eukaryota; kingdom Metazoa; phylum Arthropoda; class Insecta; order Hymenoptera; family Eulophidae; genus Chouioia; species Chouioia cunea. The sequence continues at coordinate 30,418,629 of JAOPFQ010000001.1, forward strand.
CGTTGGCTACGTCACAATCTTCTCTCTCTCTCTCTCTCTCTCTCTCTCTCTCTCTCTCGCGATCCGTTGTAAGCTCATAAGGTTGGTACGAGCAAGTGGGCCGTGTATCGTTCGCTCTTCTTCGAGAGTAGCATAGTAGATTACAGCTTTGAGCGTTTGTCCGTGATTATTCCGATCATTTGGACTTCTATATTCAATATCATTTACTGCCAAAGTACCGTTATGCGTAAGTACATTTCCTTTTGACTTGTTCCTTTATTTCATCGTTTTTGCGCAATTTTTCACGTTCGCAATTTCGGAGTCGTGTAGCTATCCGGCAGATCGATAATATAGTGAGAGAGGGCCAAAATCGTCGCGTCGTCGCGGATGTGTCATTTTTAGAATGGGCGTATTTATTGACGATTTGATATCACAGACTATACGTTCGGTTATTGATGCTGCTTGTTTGGTTAATTAATAATCGTTCAACATGACGGAATTGCAGTGTTACTCAATTTGACATTGGTTTTTCTCTTGCTTAGGTTTTTCAACCTGTAAGTTTTGACAATTAACAGTTTTTATTTACTTATTTATTCAATGATAAGGGACTTGTTTGATTTAATTGTACTCATGACATTTGAGTATTAATTACTTGATTAACGTTGATTACAATTGTGTAGAATAGTATACAACACTTTTATACTATGCTGCTAAATCTGTATTTTATCCTGAGATAGCGATGTTACAGGAATAAATATTGAACTACTAGTTCATACAATATTGAATATTATCTATAACAAATTATATCATTGTTCACTAATGTAAAGCTAATGAATCATTACAGGTATATTACTTTAAAGATAAGTCGTTGCATCCACCAAGATGATTGGTGGTTTGTTTGTCTACAATCACAAGGGAGAAGTCCTTATCTCCAGAGTGTATCGAGATGATATTGGCAGGAATGCTGTAGATGCATTCCGTGTCAATGTCATTCATGCCAGACAACAAGTACGCTCTCCGGTTACCAACATTGCTAGGACTTCATTCTTTCATATAAAAAGGGCCAATATCTGGTTGGCTGCAGTTACCAAGCAAAATGTTAATGCTGCCATGGTGTTTGAGTTTCTTCTTAAGATTATAGATGTTATGCAATCTTACTTTGGCAAGATATCTGAAGAGAACATCAAAAACAACTTTGTTCTGATTTATGAGCTTCTTGATGGTAATTGTTATTCACATTTTATTGAACTACGTTTCATTTTTGGTATTGTAATAATATAATGGACATTTTTCAGAAATCCTTGATTTTGGCTACCCTCAGAATTGCGATACTGGAGTTTTGAAAACTTTTATCACACAACAAGGTGTAAAATCAGCTACCAAGGAGGAACAAGCACAAATAACATCACAAGTAACTGGACAAATTGGCTGGAGAAGAGAGGGCATCAAGTACAGGCGCAATGAACTCTTCCTTGATGTATTAGAATATGTTAATTTATTGATGAGTCCTCAAGGACAAGTTCTCAGTGCTCATGTTGCTGGAAAGGTTAGTTATTTCTTACTCATTATCTTTCTCTTATTTCTTGAAATTTTTTTAATATAAAAATTATTTTTAACCTTGGAATAGGTTGTAATGAAGTCCTACTTGTCTGGTATGCCTGAATGCAAATTTGGAATCAACGATAAAATTGTAATGGAGGCAAAGGGCATGAAAGGTGGTGGAGGATTAGGAACCGTCGGTGGAGATGATCCCACTGGAGCTCGATCTGGAAAACCTGTTGTAGTTATCGATGATTGCCAATTTCATCAGTGTGTCAAGCTATCTAAATTTGAAACAGAACATTCCATTAGTTTTATACCACCTGATGGAGAATTTGAATTAATGAGGTACGTATTCTAGATTGTAATAAACGTGGAAGAATAATTTCTTGTAATTAAAAATAAAGTTAATGTAATCTTATTACATCAATAGGTACCGCACAACGAAAGATATTTCATTACCCTTCCGCGTGATTCCGCTGGTTCGAGAGGTCGGTCGCACTAAAATGGAAGTCAAAGCCGTATTGAAGTCAAATTTTAAACCATCGCTACTGGGCCAAAAAATTGAAGTTCGTGTCCCAACTCCGTTGAATACAGCTGGAGTACAATTGATCTGCTTGAAGGGCAAAGCGAAATACAAGGCCTCTGAAAACGCGATTGTATGGAAAATCAAACGTATGGCTGGCATGAAGGAAACTCAACTGTCCGCTGAAATTGACTTGCTGGAAACTGACACGAAAAAGAAATGGACGCGCCCTCCGATTTCAATGAACTTTGAAGTACCTTTTGCACCCTCAGGTTTCAAAGTTCGTTATTTAAAAGTCTTCGAATCGAAGCTGAATTATTCTGATCACGATGTCATTAAATGGGTCAGATATATAGGCCGAAGTGGTCTCTATGAGACAAGATGCTAAAATACTCCGATTAATTTGTCAATAGTAAGCGAGTAATCTCAATGGATTTAAAAGAATTATGGTTACCGATTGTGTAAACCTACGAAGATTAACCGAAGTTACTGTATTTTGATCAGCAAAAAAGAATAACCGCTTAACACTGATGCCATAAAGATATAGCACACTTGTCTTTCAGTAGTTTGCGCTTTACTTGCGAGGTCATCGCGTTGATAAAAACAAAAGAAATACATATAGCTTTCTCAAAGATTTAGTGAAGATTTGACAAGTCAGATTACTCTTGAAAATGTTACTTTGGAGATTTTTGAGTTGACAATATTTTTCGAACATCGACTGTAATCTAAAGTGAAAAAAAAAACTATGAGTGGATTTTTCAATACAAGCGTGTCTGGTCAGTATGACTTTTGTGTAAAAGGGAGGATGAGTCTCTTGTCTCTTAAGCATCATTGTTCGGCCCATTGTTGACCTTATAATTGACATCGCCACGTTCGTTGACATAAATTTCATGACAATTGCGCGATTATGTAGACAATTACGATTACCAAACGTTCATACAAACAATACCAAATATCGTGGTAAAAATACGTCATTATGAAAAATACATTTTTTTCGAGTTTTATCGAGTAAACCGATTTGTGGCTTTTGTCTGTATATCAAAGTCATTATGGTGTATATTGAAATATATGTGCAAATGAAACAAAGATCATATTTATTCGCAATCGAAAATTGGCAAAGCTTAATGATTATTATGATTATAAATCATTCAAAACGATTTTTAGAAAGAATTATGAAATATGATGGTGAATAATACAAAATTGATTTAATTTAAAACAAGTTACGTCTATAATATATATATATATATATATACATAAATACATATATATATATATATATATATATATATATATATATATATATATTAATCAAATAATCGTAAAATTTATTGCAGTCATTGAATATATAGGCTTGATCATGGATTGAGATTACATATCTGATAGTAATTAGGAACGTGATATACATTCTTTTTCTGAAATTAATTTTTTTAATTTCAATTTCATTTTATATTATTTGTATTGTATCTATGTAATTAATAAAGTTGATGGTTAAATAAAAATGTAAAATACTGACTAATAGAAGGATTGTTACTAATAATTTTGAAACAGAAAATTGACGTCTTTTTTTACCACTACTTCAAAGTAAAATAACATTTTATTTTACGAATAAGTAACGTCTTGTGAAAGACAAGAATTTACATTGACGTTAAATATATTGATATACGCCTGAAATATTCTAATGTCTAACGTGCAATTGCAGTTCGACCCCTTGCTAAATTACCTTAAAAAATGGTGGAAAAGTGTGAGTCATATATAAAATAAAAAATATACATATTTAAAGGATCTTAAATCTTCAATCGATTGTCTTGATATAAAGCCAATATAATTTACGCAAAACTTGTTGAATATAAACGTATATTCACTGTGTGATCTTAACATGACTCGTCGCACACCTACAAAAACTGAAAAATTCTAGCTGACTGACGCAATCGCGACTTGGTCTACTGCGACCGCCACCCTTCTGTCTCCATCTGTCAGTAGTAAAGGTCAAGCATAATCAGTCAAAGCATGCGTGTTTGGCGTCCATTCAACAAATCTCGCGCTCACACACTACGATTTACAGATCGGTTGCGCGCGCGTAGTCTTCTGCTAGGGCGCATGCGGCCACGTCGCTTTCTATTGCCTTTTGGCAAGTTTCAGACAATTTTCTGCCTGGGCAACGATCAATCATATCTTAGCATAATCGTTGTGTCTAGATGGAAAAGCTTAATGTGCAACGACGTGAACATAAACATGTCAACCAGACGGAAAAGTCGAAGAAACGTGAGTGAGTAGAAGTTCTTTCTTAATTCGATTATTTAGTCAAGCCGTACGAGAGTTGCAGGTTGCTTTTGCTTACTGATACACAACACACACACACGCGCGCGCGCGCGCGCACAGAGATTGACTTTAGCTTAGTACAAGTCGCGAGAGGTCGCTTTTTACCGTGCAGGTTCCGTGTGTCGTCGAGACAAGCAAGCAGGTATATGTACGAAATATCAGTGCGTGAGCGGAATCCGCGACGGACGCAACGACAGCAGTAGCAGAAGCGATTGATAAATTAAAAAAAGAGTTCTGTGACATGGCTCTACTTGGACGAAGCTGCTGCAGTCGATATACAAACAGTTCGCGACATCATGGACGGGCTAAGCATCTTGGCAGGGACTGATGATTAAAACGTGTGTGTTATATGCACCTACCCCTTTCTCTTTCTCTCTTTACTTATCACTCACACTAATTCACTCTTTCATTGTTTCTCTGTATTTGATGTTTTCCCGTTGTCGATGTTGCTGTTGTTTCATTGTTTCTCTGTGTGGTCTCCTTTCATCATCACCATCATCATCACCATTATCATCACCGTCATCGTTATCATTGTCATTGTCATCATTTTGTACAGGGGGAGGGGTGAAATAGCACAACTGCTTACAGTCAAGGCTATTTGTTTTTTACAGTTAATGCCCTTGCTGGATATTGCGTGTATATGTGAGAGAGGGTATTTACGTAAGGTATCTTGGCTCATACGTAAAGTTATTTTAGTGTATTATTACATTATGATTTACGACTGGATGTTTGTGCGTGGGCGTGCGTGTAAGAGCATCGATGTAACAATCTCAATGTTGTCTGCTTGAGCTATTTTTCCAACCACATACCTCTTCTCTCCTCACCTTGTCTTATTAAAAACCAATCCATTGAATGAATATCTCCTGAGAACTGATTGTCAGTGTTATGAGTGGTTGATTTGTATTGTCCCTTTCTGTTGTCGACAGCTAATTGTATATCCTCTCATTTTTATCAATAGAGTCATTCGCCAACAATTTCCCCGAATAAAACCCGAAGCTTTTGTAACGTATAAAGTTGGGCGCATAACGTCAACGAGGAATTGGGTCAATTTCTTAGCCCAATTATTCAGAATGCGTTAAATGTGCAACCGTTTTCCTCTTCTTTTTCGTTTGCGAATGGCTCTTTCGACTTTGATATGCACACACTCCTACATTTAGATGTTTTTCAAGTACAAAATAATGTTGTTATTACCTCCTAGAATAGTCTTAACTACGTAATATTGTATTTTTTTCTCTGTCTCTCGCTGTAAAATCGATATGTGTGTCAATGTTATCATTTGTAAACAAAATAAACATTCCCTCACTAACTCTCGTACTTATTAATAAAACCCTTTATCCGCTCTTAATGTATTAATCATAACGAAAGTCTACAAATGTATATATTGTTGCATAGAACGTAGTGTTAGTATTATAATATGCCAAAATGCTCGACAAACGATCAAAATACCTCCATAAATTAACATTGTATAATTCGCATGCGTTCTAGGCTACATCTGTTTTTTTTAAAACTTTTATTTAGCTCTTTATCGCGACGACAATTTATGTGCAACGGACGATCCCATCGTTGTAGCTTTCTGTGCGCGCTCTGTATGCGGTGTGCTACATTTGCGACTATTTTTGGATCTACGATGCGCTTATGGCTTTTCTTCTGCGGGACAAGAGGAGAAGAGATGGAGTTAAAAACAAAAAAAAGACCCTTCAGAGATAAAAAGCTCGATCGATTAGTTTCGCAAGGGTTTTCGCGAGTTGCACGTGTTTTGCGACTTTCGTTTATCTTTTACCTCTTTTTTTTCTTTTTTAAAACGTGAGTAATCGAATTAGCGAGTACGGAAGGTATATTACGTAGTTTCAACTCTGTTATAATACACGTATTTGCAGATGTTTATCGATTGAGATACGGAATCTTATAAGAGCTCGCGTTTCTGTAATGGTCTCGAAGTAAAAAAGTTGTCATAACGTCGAATTTTTAAAATTATAGGAAATTAATGACTGTACGCATTTGTGATATATAACGCAGTATAATTATATATCCTCATCTGCACGTGAAATTGCAATTTTATAATTATGTCATCAAATGTATGCGGTTGACTATTTTCATTAAAGGCATCTGCTTTCATTAACATTGAGCGATCCACAACCTTGCAAATGACGCTTAAAATTCATGACATGCTAATGTAATTATTTTAAGTCTAGAAAATAGAAAAAAAATTAATTCATTAACAACGGTTGATCGCATTCGCTGACAGTAAGTAGAGAAAGCAATGAAATGAAATACAATGCATTTGTCACTGGAAAAAAGAGGTCGACGAGTCGCGGAAAAACAAGCAAACTACAGTGCAGAATCTACATTTGAAATCTACATTCAATAAAATGTAGATTTCGCAAAGACAAGCGTATCTTGTTTCACTAGCGTATATATAGCAGGTAAAATGACAAGTTGATTTTGCAGTTTCCGTGGTTTTTCTGGCTACTATTACTTTTGCTTCGCCCCCTCCCCCGCCCCACCTCTATTTTTCTCTCACTCTTTCTGATGAAATGTGTATTGGATTTCTATTTCGTCATTGATTTGTTCTATTTTCCGACAAAAATATACATGTTATATTTTTGTCTGCGCTACCACCTGTTAAAGATCGAATTTTATAAATCTAAAACCCTATTCTCTCCTTGTTTTTTTGTTTACTTTGAATTTCCCATTGTTCGTTTAATCACAGTCATTTTTGTTGTTGGTGTCATTGTTTGAATTCAAATCGATTTCGTGTCATCTGGCGCGCACGAGCAAATAACGTCGGTGCAAGCTCAGCGTGAAATTGATAACGTCACTCGTTAACAAAAGCGATATGTAGTTACCTTGTCGAGCGGCGCAACCGCTAATTATTCCGTGCGCTCTCGCGACCGCCTCCCATCGTTTTGTTCGAGTTCGTTCGCTCTTAATGACGTTTTCGAACCAGGCGAGTTGATAACGCTTTAATTTAACGCTTCTTTGATTCTTTCATCCTCCCTCTCATTTTTTCTCTCCTTTTCTTTAGGTAGAGCGAGCGAGAGAGAGAGAGAGAGAGGTGAGGGGGAGGAGGGAAAAGAAAAAGTCGATGAGAGGAGTCTTTACTCGGTTTGCCGAGCAAATATCGCTTTTAGCCAATTACTTGTCAAACGTCTAATGAGATTTTTTTGTTTTCGTTTTCTCGCTGACGTATACTTTTCACGTATAGTTTTCAATTTTATGCAATGCAAAGTTGAAAATCCATTGTGTTATTGAAGGTAACACTCAATATATTTATTTTCAACTCGAAGAATTATTGGCCCACAAACTATTTATCTAATTTTTTGAATGACAGTGATTACGTTACAAACAAACGTGATGTAAATAGTGCATCTTTTTTACATTTCATCTCGCGTAATTTTTTCATGAAATTTCACAGAATCCTAGGGGCACTGAAATAGAATTTTCATTTACCAAGTAATATTCAATTCAGTTGATTTTCATCTCTTATCAATGCATAAAAAAGGCATATTACATTTTTTACGATCTTGCGTAAAACCAATTTTTCAAATCGAGTTTTAATTAAATCGGCACATTATATTCCACGATTTTCGTATTGACAAAAGTTAGCCTTTTGCCCATTCCTTCTATTATGTCATCCATATTTACTTGCGAGACTTACATTTCATAAATAAACTTTTACATTTCCTCAAAATGATGTCAGATTTTAACGTTGAATTTTATTCAACCGAAAACTAGTTTATTTTTCATCTTTTAAAAAGTTGTGAAAAGAAAAAAAATGAAACTTTTCATATCCATGTAAGAAAGCTCATGACGAAGTTAAAAAAGGAGAACAACAAGATAAGCCGAAGCCATACAGAAACAAAGTGTCGCCTAGAAATTTAATGGCACACTTGTCCCTTTCCCTTCTTACTTTACCACGATAAAACTTATACCTATATATCTTTTCGTCTAATTCGGTTTTGATAAGAGAATCATCGTAGGAGTTAAGCATCTTAAGGGCGCGTCGATCAAATGTGCATCTATTTCACAGAGTTAGGTGCATGAAGCCTCGGTCGTATTCGTTATAGGCTTCTTAAAGAAACCCCGGAACATACATGCACGAGTCTCAAGATTCTTTCCTTGATTTTTGTTGTACTTATTACAATATCACATGATGCAATATCTGTGATTATTATAAAACTCGGTTGTATCGTCAATTAATCTAGCTCTAATACGTATAATGAAGCCGTAGGTTACACGCAGCTCGACTCTAATAATGATAATTTGCATTTGAAATGAACAGAGGATATATGTATAGAAAATAGGGCGGAACAATCGGCGGAACAATTGTCGAAAACACATCGGGGCCATTCGTAGGACTATACTCACTCGTGTGCATGCAACACACAACGAACGAACGAACGACGAGAGAGAGAGAGAAAGAGAGAGAGAGTTTATACCGTGCGAAATCCACGTCACGAGCTTTCGTGACTCGGTCTAATGGATTGATCAAACAGTCGGGGTTATATATATGTACATATACATGTATATGTACACACACAATACGAAAGAATGAGAAAGAAAGATAAGCTATACACTCAAGAGACCACGAGGTGTTAATAGAAAAAAACGATGCACATGCGTGCAAAGAAAGTCAGTTGTAAGAATCGACTTTTATCTACGACTTCACTTGTCAAAGCTCTCTCATTCACTTGCTGTTCAGTGCGTATGCGTGTATATGTATGTGTACATTGCTAGCTCAAGCGGGTACAAACAGTGTTCAGCTACGAGTACTGTTTGACTAATTAATTTGATGTTAAGTAGCATTCGCTACTTTTGTCCTTTTAGTAGAAAAACCCTCAACAACTTCAACGAGTTATTTATGTCATTAACTATAGAAATAGGATTTTCTAAAACAAACATTGCAGGAAGAGAACACAATTGTTAATTTTGGGCGTAGAAAATATCCACATTAATTTCAGCAATGAAGCACTCAAATGAGCATTTTTATTTAAAATTCAGATAATTAAAAGTATATTTTAATTATATTTGAAATCGTAAATATCCATCGAAGAACAATTATCTCAATTGCGTGATGGAAAAATATTGACACATCACCGATTACAATGCTATTATGGGACTGCGTATGATTGAACAGATGAGAGCGCGCGATGACGGGCCAATTAACGCTCTTGGGATATAGCAGTTAATAATCAATTATCTAATTAACAGGTAGATATAATATGATGTATCAGGTTATCAGAGAGAGCCTACTAACGTCAAGAGGACTAAGCAAGCAACACCTCGGGGAAAAAAAATTTGTAATTTTATGCTGTTGCAGCAGTAGTAGCTCTCATTAGGCTTGGGAGAAAGAGAGAGGCCGAATATGCGAAGAGGGAAAATCGTCGGTGCGTGCAACAATTTCCGCTCAGTACTGGTTCGTGCCAAGCGCCGTTCCCTGCGAGCTTGATCAATTTTTCAGTTCTCTTTCTCTCTCTCTTCCTCTCTCTCCCTGCCCGTATGTACGTTCGTCCGTTCGTCCGTTCGTTCGTTCGTTCGTTCGTTCGTTCGTTCGTTCGTTCATTCGTTCGTTCATTCGTTCGTTCGTTCGTTCGTTCGTTCGTTCGTTTGTTCGTTCGTTTGTTCGTGTGTGTATGTGTGTTTGTATCACGAGCTCTTTCGTGTTTCTCTTGGGCCATTCGTTCACCTTGCGGCCTGATTTATCGGGGAAAACTTGGCGATTAAATCTTTTTTACTATTGCCAACACGCATACACACATACGGCTTGCGAATAATCGGCTTCAAAGCAATTATTCCTGCCGCGCGATACTTCCTCACAAATGCGTTATATGGCGCGTCCCTAACGTTTTATGTATCTTTTGTACCGAAACGAACTTTTCTATCCCGAACTTGTAGCTTTATTTCTCTTTTTTCTTTCACACTCGAGTTGATCGATGTTTTCTTTCCTCTTTTTTTTGTTAACATGTGATATTCTTTTTTTCCATTTGTTTGGTGTGTGATATTTTAGCGTGATTGCGAGTGACAATTAAAGACGGTTTATCGATAGCCATGTGACTCGATTATGCAATTCGCTGGAGTACTTTGATTCACTCTGTCGCACAACTAATTGGCATAGTTACAGCATTCTTCGCGTTTCTGTGTTGCATTCCACGAATGTTACATGGAATTTGTGGATCTACTCTAACAATTTCAAATGTCTAGGAATTGAATGAAACGGATATAAACAAGGACGATTCGTTGTAACAATAGCATCTTTTTTGTTACTTGAGCAAATAAATTCGTAGTAAACATTCTCGTTATTGAGAAATATATTCCCAGCCTAAAATTAGCATAAAATTCAAGTTGTCTCGAATGAGGGACTTTATTTTAATTGGATGAAACCAAGCATCTCTCCGTCTTCAACATTTTCTACTATATTCAAGTCAAAAGGGAATAAAATCGTCGTCGAATTTACGTTCGTTTCAATCATTTATAAAGTCGTTGAAGATGTTGGAAACCGCATAAGTATATTTCAAAAGGGTTTCTCTTATAATTGCTTCTCAGAAAGTTATTTCTACTATCATTAAATCAGGAAAAATGTATGCCATATAGTTTGTCATCTCTCTCTCTCTCTCTTTCTATTTTCGTACACTGACCACCGTGAAAAATCGGCAGTAAGATGTTAATCTCCGTAAACTCTGAGGGTTAAAGCTCAGCTGGTTCCTGTTTGGCAACGTAAGCTTGCCAAGTATCCCTCTCGATATCCGGCATCTCAAATGAGGAAGAAACCCTGTAAAAGTGCACACGCTCCATAAAATTCCGAATCGCCTAATTACCTTTGACGAAACATTAAAAAAAAGTAGAAAAAAATATTTTCCAAGGGTGAAGTGGAGCGAACGAGCTGCGAAATGCGTATTCACAAAGCTCTGTGTCCTTCTATAAATAGGCTGGGAAACGCTAATGTTGACGCACCGTGTAAAATTCATGCTTGTTGTCTTTACGAGTTTGGCTTTCACACACACACAGCATATACCGAAACATACATACACGTATACATACACATATATAAAAAAAGTGAAGCTATAATTCCGCATAAGAAAGTAATACACGGAGAGTTACGAATGAGACGGGCAGAGGACGATATCGCGTTACTCGCAGTATAGAAACCACTTTACATTTGCATTTAGATCGATGGATTTCCACGCAAGTAAGAGAGCGCGATCGAGTTTGATGTATTTTCAAATTCATTCTCTGAGGGAGGAGAGAAAAAAAAGAACGAAATAATTTTTTTTGGTAAGTGAAGGGGCAAGAAGAGAGATGTAGGTCGTAGCCTCAAAGGCCGAATTCCTTAGATCTTGCCCTTTGCCGTTTGCTCACCGTGTGCAGGTGCATTTTTAATGAGTGACTCGGCTGCAAATGCCCAAGCTATTTCTGTCGTGTTAGACATCCTCGACGCAGACGTACATGCCGATAGCTCTCGGTCCAATGTGCTACTGCATGCCGCTACGCTTTCGGCTTGTCGCGTCTTCTCGTGCTCAATCGTTCATGAGATTAAGCATTATTATTCGATGGAAGTTTAATATGGTGTAGGTGCTTTCATTTTTCCGGTTTGTTAATATGGGAATTATTACGTATCTTTTACAAGAGTAGTTTACATTGTGAAAAATTTGTACACCACTGTCTTTATGGCTTGAGAGAGCGATTCTATTCAAAGTTTTATTTGAATAAATCCTGTATTTTTCAGAAATAACTATCATTTTACTCGTACAAGTACAGTATACTGTGAATATTGCGAGTTGATCCTTTCTCATGTGATCGAATATTTGATTAGCTTTTTAAAATAAATCTCCGACATATCATTCTAATCTTTCGAATCATCAAGGTTTATAATGTAGGATTCTGATGAACTCGAATGGAATTGCGGTTAGATTAAACTCATCGATATGATGCAGTTGGTATGTGTCACGAAATTTGTAATCTGTGATCTACGCGACTGACTAAATTCACCCAGATTTGCGCAATATTAAAAATAAAAATATACAAGTAAAATTTCATAAGTTGGATCACATTTTTAAACATAATTTGATTGATAACTCGATTCATGATAATCTTTGAAAATTATATGGGAAAGAATCATTGTTTACATATATGAGTTCCACCTATACGATTGGCTTATAGGCTCGTGTTGTGTTTACGATCGTGGAGTTCGTTAGCCCTGGCGTGGCGCCTGGCGCATGTAAATACACACGCGTGGTCCTTGCCGAAAATAAGATCATACTTTACTTCCTTTCCTCTCTTTCAGACGGGCACTGGACATTTTATTACTAGTGGCGGTTCGTAGCCCGCAATTCCCTCTAATTTTCGATAATTTTTTCAAAAGATAGCGGTGTTCCCCAAATTAGGCTAATGGATATTTCTCTACCTTGGTGATCTCTCTGTCTTGGAAATGTAATCTTTCATTCGAAGAGCTTTCGTTAAAAATACGTTTTCGCTATTGCTTCAAGATTTTGGGTTTGCTTCACCTTTTTTTTATATATTTCAAAGCGAAGCGAGCGTTTTTCAAAGAGCCCTAAGGGAGATAATAACTTTTATTTTTGCCGGCATGGTACCACCGAACAAGTTGCATGCAAATGTACGCGTGCTTGGAATTTTAATTGTATCGGGAATATGTGTCATGTAGGCTTTTTTTTATTAAGAGAAAAAAATAGAAGACACAAATAGAAGCGCGAACGCGCGCGCGCACAAGCTATTTAAATGAATTTTGTAATTATGCAGAACGCAATTTATGTGCATTTTTAGTACTTGGCTACTTTGGGTTTTATTTTTTGTAACACTTTTTCGCTTTCAACTCATTCGTTATATTTAATGATTACAAGGCAAATTTTTTCATTAGGCGCTTGCTTACTCACGAAGACTATTTGCACTCGATATTATACAAACAATTCGCAACAGGAATCCATTTTGTGCGCCAGCTGTATTTGAAAAGCTACTTTGATATTTGATTTGCATCTTTAAATGTTATTATGCACGAGCGATCACATACTCGACGTATGTCGAATTGGGAGGCTATATAACGAATTTATTTCGCTCGCTGGAATAACATGCTTGTGTTTATTCTGCAAATATCTTTTCTTCTTATTTCATTATCATTACCGTAATAGAGCGAACATTCAATGAAGAATAATATTGTGTGGAACAAAATTATTTCCGTATCGATAATAATGCACGTCATTATTCACATTCATTTCTTGAAACCAATTTCAGTCAATCAATGTGGAAGGAATTCAGACAATTTTTTATATTTTTGTTATTCAATGTGTATTTGGAATTTCTCAATGTTAAATCCGTGCATGGATTTTTTATGGCGTGTACGAAAGTAACTTCTGATTGTGCATATAAATTCCAACAGCTCGTTAAAATTCAGCAGATCAAAACGGATGAGAAACACGCGCAGATAATTTTTTATCAAAATTTCGCCCATACGCAAAAAGCCGACTGTTATAAAGAGCCGTTCGAACAAGTAACTGGCATCGCTTCAAAGAATACTTGCTATGTGCTGAAAAAGCATCAAAGCGAGGTACATTTATAAAGAACAGATCTAATGTATCATCGGTCCGAATCAAGCGCTACGTATAATCAACAATTGCTAAGCTTCTCGCGCGCGAGTGCTCGATGGAACAGCAACTCATTTATACTGTATTTATTTACAATCGTTAACGTTGATTAACTCGTGCGACTAAAAGCCAGAGCGAGAGATATGTTTCGCCAATTTTTTTCTTTCACGGTCAAACAACGAACCACCTGCGCGCGTTCTTCGCTCATCTCCAGAAATTAATACGTCCCCCTAATAAAAGCATTGGCAGACGGTCAAAGAGCTTTGCGAGCATCAAAAGATATATTTATACATACACACAGAGCATTAAAAAGGGCTAAATTCCAAATAGTATATGTCGAAGAAACAAGGGCTCCCAAACATATAAATATTTATTTGCTTGAGCTTTCGTTTGATTTTGCGAATGGGAGGGATGGAGATGTAATACTTGTCGAGCGTGATTGGAAGGGGACGTTTTTTACCCTTGTGCCGCGGTCGATCGGAGAAGCAGGTTTTCCTTTTTTTTCGATAGATTGGATGAATACATTGAATCTCGTTTGATTTGAATATTACTCTTTGAATTTTGGATATATATTTCCACAGGTGAGAATAAAAGAAGCCTAACTTTTTTTAGAAATATTTGTTAGCGCTTGTAAAAAAGCAAGGCATCAATCAAATTAAAAAGTGCTCTTATCAGAAGTGATAGAAGTACACGGTTGAACACGAGCTTGAAGGTAAAAATATATTCAAAAAAATAGTACCTCTTGCTGAGTGCACGTTCCAATACTCTCAATAAAAAAAATGAAGAAGCTCATCACATCGAAAGCATATCACTGATCGTACCTGAGCGCAGCAAAATATGTCTAAAAGAGGAAGTTTTACATCATGGATATATAGATACCTTTGACAGACCGTGGTAGCAGAGCTCGCGTGTGGCGTCATTGCCAAGCTCTAGCATCCGCACTTTTTTCTTTATCGTCTTTCACTCTCAAAGAGAGACGACGACTGTGCAATTGGCGTCGCTCGATTTTTCGCTAGCCCTTCTTTCTCTCTCTCCGTCTCTCGTTCTCCCTGGTTCCTTTTTGTTTCGTCTATACATATATATCGTCGCCGCCGGAGAGTCGCACGTGAGCAGCATCGAAATACACTTGGGGCGGTCTGCTAGTCAGCAGAATTTTCCAGCCGTAGGCTCCACTCCAGTTTTCAACGATTGACTTTTTCTCACTTGCAGACAGGCAGACGGCTGAGGGAGAGATAGAGACGGAACAGGGAGAGAGAGAGAGAGAGAGAGAGAGAGAGAGAGAGAGAGAAGGATAATGGCGTGCAATTATAAAAGCTTCGTACAGACTTTGGAGATTTATTTCACGGTCGCGTATTGATTTTCCTGTGAGTCTCTCGCGAGTAGTGGCACACGTGTATCTATATGTTAGCGTATAAGTACATCTATGTGTGTATGTGCGAGAAAGAGTGAGTTGAGCGGTAGAGTAGAGCGGCCCGTTAACGAGTTGTGAAGTATGAGTTTGCTTAATGGCTCGCTTTATTTTTAGCCTCGGGCTTCTCTCTTTTTAGCCGCCTGATGAGAAGCACGTTAATTACGAATTGAGGTGATGGAGGAATCTTTTTTTGATTTTGCGTTTAGCGTTTTATACTTAAATACCTAGTGCTATGGACGTTATATACTTTTATGACATTCCTGCTTGTACGATATTTCAGTTTTTGCGATACCCGCATATCTCACTCTCTCTCTCTCTCGATATTCGCACTTACCTTTAAAATTGTTTGGCATAGAAAATATTGAAGAATAGATTTTAAAATGTAAAAATATGGATCGCTATCGAAGTGAAAATTTCCATTAAAGTATTATTATCAGATGGAGTTTGAGAAGAATTTTGTAGTTAATTATTTAATTTGAAAAATATATTGGTAAACGAGTCAAATGCCCCATTTATTTTTTCCAGAGCACACGACGCGCCGGATGGCAGTGAATGATCTGCCAATCCAGTAGTGAACGAAAATTATCGTTCACTTATCCACGCTTGTACGAAGAATTGCGTTGAAAGTAAAAATAACAACAAAAACAGAAGATAAAAAGTGAATCACGGCGTTAGCAATGAGGCAAGTGGTGGTCCTTGAACCAGCGGGTAGCGTGCTAGTCATACGCCAACAGACCAGTTGCTGCAACGCAACGCAAAGCACAGTTGGGCATCACCAAGCTGCTCTTGTGCCACGCAATGCACTCAACGCCACCATGCAAGCTGCTACTACAGTAGCCGACCACAATCAGAACAGGATCGTCGTCGTGCGATCCTCCGTCACGGTTAGTATCTTGTAACCCTCTCTGTCTCTCCCGATGGACGGCATATATAACTGGTTGCCTCGTATATTGGATCGGAATTGTATTGTATAAGCTGTCGTCATGGTGTCTTGTGGTCGAGGTTTAACTATCAAGCAATACATCGATATATATAATTTTACGTTACGTATTCGTGTATCACTTTCGAATTTATTTTCTAAACGATTACATTTCAGAAACTATTTTCAATTTTTCACTAAATTTACCACCAAAATTATACAATTTTTTCTTAAAGTTATTTACTTTTCCATGTGGAAACTCAAAGTGGTTGATTTCACATTAAAAAAAACGAAATATGTTGAATTTTTAATTTTTTTAAATAACCGCACGTTTATTTTACGCTTGGGTTACGCACAATGAACAGCGCTTACTTTAGAATTCCTTCGTGACATTGTCGAGATATAGAAAAAAAATAAGGCTTGTTTTTCTGTACAATTCTAATTGCAAGATGAAGGATACCAACTCACGAACAGCATACAATAAGAAAGAGATCTTTAACTCGTACATTTAAATTACTTCTTCGGGAAATTTCGAAACGAATGAGAATAAATCAAACGTTGTATAGATAATAAGTTAAACTAATTTCTGTAAAACAATTATCCCAAAGAAAATCCAGGCCACGTTTTTCTTCAATGATTAACAATTCCAGTGTGTATAACAGGCCATATTCAAAAACAATCCGGTAAACTGAAAGTCTCGAAAGTATATATACAACTTCACACGTAATTCGAATTTTCGAAATCTCCGCGACCCAGTTTCCTTCTCTCTCCTTCTCTCTCTCTCTCTCTCTCTCTCTCTCTCTTTCCATGCGAGAGAACATCTCATGCATATTCGTGCACTTGCCTTGCGCGCCCATTCAAATGCACATACACAGACGCATAGAGACACAAGTCCGTCCGGTGGTAGGCGCGCATAACGAGCCCCTTGCTAGAGCCGCGAGCGAAAGCTTACTCTCGCGTGTCAAATCGTATTAGCTAATTGACGTTGCGCAATTGCTACGTGTGTGTGAGTATGTATGATGCGTGTATAGGCCAACAGTACGGAGGTCAGCTGCAATGGTAACGAGCAACAACAGCAGCGACGACTAACGAATGACGTTAAGAAAGAAGAGGCCGTTGATCGGTTGAATAAGGATGCTGATTCGGATATTGGAGTTGATGATAATGCTGTCAACGGTGAGTTTTCCTTTTTGCCATTTCTATGTTTGTGTTGATAATTTTTTTAAATTTCTGACATTGTACGAACTGGAAAGAGTTTAATAAAAGAGTAGTTTGCGAGATCAGTACTTTTAAAACAATAAAGTGCAGTAATAGGAAATTGTAAATATTCAGTGCAATTGTCATCCTTTCAATTGATGGACGATTAAAATATTTTCGAAAAACGAATAATTCGTACGACGACTGAAAAATTGAACGATAAGCGAAAATTTTGGTAAACAAAAAATGAAAAAAAAAACAAACAAAATCGCGCTGAAATCAAATCGGAAATCAATTAACGTAGCGACCTTCCCTGTATACAAGTGTATAAATCATAAATAAATTGAGTCAGTTTGGAGATCAGCGATTTTTAAATATATAAACCAGTTCGAAAGTACATCTCTCAATTCACTCGTAAATCCAACAAGCATTTTACGTTCCCACAATTTACGACTTGAAAATATACGCTTGCCTGCACTAATTCCCACAACCCCACTCTCCATTTAAAAACTTTTTCAACTGTTATAACGTATAGAAGTCGCACGCGCACGCTTGGAAAAACTGCAATAACTTAGTGTCTTCATATTTGGACGATTCGTCGCGTAGCTTGAACATACACACAATAGGACAATCGATTTTGGTGCTGCGACAACAATGCTCACGTCACACGCATATAGGGGAGAGCATAGAGAAAACAAACTCAAAACCAAGTCTTTCTGAAGGCAAGACGCAAAACATGCGCTCCTCGCTTTAACTTGAATAGTCTACTTGGTTTTCTCTCTCTCTTTTTCGCGCGCGCGCGCACGCGTGCTCTCTTTTGTAGAATGCTTTCACAATAAGGAAGAAGAAAAGGCATATCCTATGCTCTTGAGACAAAGACAAAGGACGTGGTTTATTGTTTTTCATTCGAAAAAGTTTTCATCTCGCAGCGTTCATCAGCTTGCAGTCAAGGTAGTACTAGAAGCTTTACTCGTTGCTGTTCTACGAAAATTGTGCTGTTTACCGTTGATTTTCAACGAGAACAATTGCTTTTGGTATATATGTAAGTTGGCTACGTAAAATAGAAATGAAAATTTGTGAATATATAACTAGTAATAAGTAATTTTATCCGCAAAATGTATGTTGGAATTCAATTTTGGTTTAATAAGTTTCGTATACACGCAAGAGATGAATTGTTTTTAAATGTTTCCTTTTGTAATTAACAAAATTAATTTAACAAAATTAATTTTACTCCAGATATCACAACCGGAAAGCTCCCCCTCTTTTCTCTTTCTCTCAGTCTCGTAAACTCACAGCAAAGTTCAAAACAGAGAGTATCTCGCGGCAGCCAAGCGTACAATCCATAATCTCGGGTGCGATGTAACGAAGCCTCTGGATTAGTGCGGAAGTACCTCTGTCTCTGTGAAGTTCGCGCGATCGTGCATGTGAGTGTGTCTATACATACGTATGTGTGTATTTGAATGCGTGTGCGTGTATCTGTTCTTTCGTGAATATTAGGCCGCGCGATTCATTTTCAGTGTCTAACCGCTAAAGCTGCTGCAACATTTCTGCTCCCGGAATTATCCGACTGGGCCTGTGTGCTCGCTGTAATTGGGATTATAGTTTACGAGGCTGGGATTTCTAGTGCGTGTACAGGTAAAGCGAGCACTGAGTTACGCGCCGTTTATTGCTACTCCACCCCTTCCTTTTTCTCTCTTCCACTGCTTTTACGAGTAGTTCGCGTGAGACTTTTCGGATGTTCTTTTTTTATTCCTTAAATTGCTTTATTGTTTTGCACACTCTGTTTCTCTGTCTCTCTCTCTTTCTCCCCTTCTCTCTGTTGACACTTTATTTTTCCTTTTTTTCCCTAAGAAGTACGTTGCACACCCTCGTAAAACATCTGTTATACTCCTCAAACGAGTGTCGCGCATCGCTATTTAAATTGTAAATCATGTCGTATTCTCTATCTTGTACCTGGACGTATGTATATATAAATGTACGATCGATTTTTATACTCCTTCGGGGCTAGGTTTTTTATAGGTCAATGTAAACGCGCGCTGCCCTTTCCTTTTTTTACAACTGAGCTTGCGGCTCGTAAAAAAGAAAGCTTCACGCGGTAAAACAATTGCAGAGTCCCAATTTGAAGGCGGCAGCGATCTCTCTCTCTCTCTCTCTTTCTCTCTCTTTCTCGAGTATTGATTCGTTACATCGGCTGCATTCCAAAAGAGACAGAAGAAGAAGCCAAATATTGCCAGACACGTTTCTTTCTTGCACGGCCTATCTCCGTCGAGAGTCGCGACCGATTTTCTGCAACGAGCTTTTATAGAGTAGATTGTCGTCGGGAGTTTCGTGCACGGTCACGAGGACGATTATTTTTTTAACCGAATCTCATGGGAAAGCTTAAACTTATTTTAAATTTTGTAAACGATTGGTTACGCGTCTTTCTTTATTGGTAACTTCTATTTTTTTATCAAATGTTTTTGAATTTTACAAACAGTTTTGAATTTTTATTCAATGATGGATGGATTGATGAAATATCCGTACTCAGTAGAAATAGAAATTAGAAGATGTAAGAATAAAATAAAATGATGCAATTAAATCGTGACGGATATACACGTTTGTGCCTTTAACAAACTCGAAAATCCGTATCTAAATTTAAACGTAACTCTGCACTATATATATATACTGAAAATGTGCATCACGTGAGAAGCAACGCTATAAAAGGCCGTTATCACTCCGACATTTCGAAACCGGAAATTCAATTCTAGTCCGTGGAAGAATGAAATGACACGGCTAAGAAAAGTACTTGAACTGTCAGGCTTTGCTTAGAATATACACACATTTACAAGTACGGAGTGAGCGAAAAGAGAAAATTCCAAGGCTGATTCGCGCCGATAATCATGCGAGAATTCCAGGGATGACGTTGGCGGAGCGACAAGTGGCGAGGAAAGAGAAAGAGAGAGAGAGAGAGAGAGGGGGGGGAGAGGGAGAGAGAGAGAGAGAGTGAACGTTCGCAGAAGTCTACGGCAGATATTGCATTCCGCGCGTTTCTTCTTCCCTTTTCCCTGTAAACCAAGGATTCCACCTAACCGTCGCTTTTAATTCGATTTGCTTTCGCGATTTTTTCTTTCGTTTTCGGTTATTAATTTTTCAAAACTTTAAAAAAAATCAATTAATAGTCAATATCTTGCGAAAAGAGCTAACTTATAGATGTACAATTTGCTCGTTAAATGTGTACTTAAAGTTTCTAAAGGGTTTTTGAAAGTCTATTTCTTTTTTCGAGGATTTTATTCTATTCAACTAAAAAAAAGTACAAGTATCAAGACAAGATCAGTTGATTCTTGAAGTTGTGCCTGTGTGATGCTTGAGGTATATATACACAAGGCGAACTATCCGTTAATTATCGGCAAACGATGTCGCGTTATATTTGCATGAGAGAGGCGTTTACGGCGACGATATGGCCGAGCGGGTAACGGGGCTTTAGCTTTAGCTGGAGATAGCGACAGTCGCCAATAATCGAGGACCCGCCACTTATTTGCAGTCAATCACCTGGTTAATGCAACCTGGCGGCCTTAGGCTAGTAAGTGCTTGTAAATTCTTCGAAACGGGAGAGAGAAAGTGACCTGTTTCGGCTACAACATACTGAATTTTTTCAAAAATTTATAGAAACTATGGTATCTCTTGGCTCTGCAGTTATTGTGAAATAAAGATCTAAAGTATAGAATATGTTCAGTCTTTCGTCATCTTTTAATATTATTTTACATCAAATAAATAACCATTATTTAAAATAAACAAATCATACCTACGGGATATGTGGTCGGAAGTACAAAATATATTTGTTGTACTTTTTGGCAACAAAACAATAGTAATTATTTCGTAGAAAATGTTGTAATCTTGTATAGAACTAGCTTTGTATCAAAACTATACGCAATAATATTTTTTTGCATAATTTATCGACGTACGTCAAAAATAATATTTGCATCTGGAGTAAATGTTGGTATTTTCAAATAACTATGTAAATATCCAATATTGCTTTTTCATATTTTATCCGATGGATTACATTTCTATTTATGTTACCTTAGTTTGTATATCTGCGCTCTTGGGGATATCGTTCACGTCTGACCAAAGCGGCATATTTCTACTTGAAACGAAATAAAATACGTATTTGCGTAGCCCTTAACCTCAGGTTTCACGTCATTAAGTAATTAGTTTATACATATATTACTTTTGATAGCGTCTTTTATGCAACAGAAAAGTTTACGGACATATAAAATATTGTGTTAACATATTGCCTTAAGGCTATATTATTTTAGTGTCGTATTCGATATTTTTTTCTAACAAAATCGATATCGAGTGTAGCCAAGATTTTCATACTCAATGAAAAACAAAAAAAGGCGCTATCGTTAGCTAGAATAAACACAAACACACTTGACCCTCGCTCGCTCTCTGCAGCAGTAGCAGCAAAAGAGTAGCTAGTCTGCCAAAACAATCACTTACAAAGAGGAGCTTAATCGAGCGGCGCGACTATCGTCGATTATCCGCTTACAAAACACATCGGAGGTAAAAAAAATGCTAAGTCCCACGAGAAAGAGATAGAGCGGGAAAGAGAAGGCTGTGACGAGTGGTAATCTTATCGATTGTCTCGAGAGTAGCAACGGCGACTCTTTTCTCTCCTGAGTAACTAACGACCGGCGAGTCGCACGTTCGCCCGGACGCGAGTTGAAAAAAATTGAGACGATGTCGCGCTACTGCTGCTGAATCTCTAAGTGCCTACCACGACCAACTTCTCCCTCTCTCTCTCTCTCTCTCTCTCTCTCTCTCTCTATCTCTCTCTGTCTCTCTGTCTTTTAGCTTCTCAAAGGGATTCCAAGATGGCCGAGACGGCGGCGACGACTTTTGCGAGGATTGACTAGGGTTTTAAGTAAGAATTATTTATGACTTTTCAATTGTTTTTTTTTGTTTTACTAGAAGTGGATACGGTTTCCATTTTGATCTTCTTCCTTCTTTTTCCGTTAAATTTTTATGGGGTGTTGAGTTTGACAACTAAGGACAAAAAAGTAATGAATTGCGGCGATGAAGTCTGTCAACTATGTAAATGGTACTCATTTGAATACATAAATCTTCTTTTGGCAACTGTCGAGGAGCTTACTTTTGAATGATGTTTTATTATTATTTAATAGTACTAGATAGATTTTAGTATTTTTCATGTTTTAAAGTGTAACACCTCATAAATGGCATTATCTTTGTGCTCTCGTGATTTTTAAAGATGAAGTATTTCTTTTTTTTCTGCTGAGTAAAAAAACAATCTTACAAACGGCTTGAGATTAGTCTCAGAGCTGGCAAGAGGAGAGGATCTATTTAAAGGGTTGAGTGATCGTCGCTTGTAATTAACGAGCTGGTCATGTCGTTGAAAATACGTGACCTACATTCCATTACTTCGCTTAGAACGTAAGTTTGACTGGTTATCTCCGTTTTTCTATCTCTCTCTCTCTTCTTTAGTGTATGCGAGGGGGGACAACTACTCTCGTTGAATATCTCATAATAATCGGGTTGAGTGTTGTGAACGCGGAATTTTCGCGCATTAAGCTTTAGCGAGGCAACATATTCGCTTTACGATGCTTGGGGGAGAGAGCGCGAGAGAGAGGGGAAGAGAGAGAGAGAGAGAGGCAAACGAGCGCCGCTGACGTGCCGGAATCGATTAACGAGTAAACGCCGCACCGGACACGGGTCCTTTGGCCCGCCGAGGACGTTAAATCCCGAGCGGAGCCTCGCAAATCTTTCCAACTCCCTCCCTTTCTCTCTCTCTCCCTACCCCTTCTACTCACCTCACCCCCTCAGGGAACACCAACTCTATTCTGCGCACCTACCCTCAGATTTTTGATGTTTGCTTGGGCTCGTTATTTTCACTCGACATTTGTTGATTTTTTACTGGTAGTGCAAGTAACGCGTCGTTTTTTTTTCAAATTTGAAAAAATATTGCGAGGGGTCTCTGTTTCGTTTATTTAGTTTTGAATGTAGTTGAGAAGAAGTCTTTTTTTCTCTACAGTTTCATTAAGTGCTTCAAAAATGAATGGTTTAAAAAAACAGTGCCACGCATTATTTCTATGCGTATATCCGTTGAGTGACCAACAGCAAAAATTGTACATCCAAAAACTGCTGAATTGTCGCAACCAGTATAGAACAGCTAGGATAAAAAAATGAAGTAAAAATGCTTAGCCTGGTTTTACATAATGTAATGCAGTACACATTATATTCCTCTCGACGCGATACATAATCCCCGTGTATGTATACTCTAGCGAATCCGGCTATTAATCAGATTCTCTCTCGATAGGGATAAAGCTCTTCTCACGCTCGCGCGCATGCTGGGCGCCAGTGATTTTTAGCGTTGGCTCTGCGTGCGATAGAGCTTTTTCTTTTATTTTTTTTCTTTCTTTTTTACTGCCGAGAGTTTGGCTACAGTCTTTGAAGCTTGTTCTTCTCGTTGAAATCCCTCTCACTTCGATTGCTTGCTTTTAAGCGCGAAAAATTTCTTTTCGTTGAGACTTTGAATGATTGTTTTTTCAATGGAGATATTTGAATTATCTGACGGCTGTTGAACTTTTGCCTTGAGAGATGAAGTACTTTACGGGTAAGTTTTTCTTTTTTTTTGTTGGATTGAATGCCCGTAGAATGTCAAAATTGTTCTATTTACGTTCTAAACTTTCTGTAAAAAGATTTATGCTTTAGACCTTTAGAGAAAGCTTAAAATCAAATTTGAAAGATTACTTTCGATGAAAAATCCTGAGCACAGTTATGAAAAAGCCGAAAAGTCACTTTTTATACAATTCAAAAAGCTAAGCCGAATCGTGAGCGTGCAATCGTACGACGTAGCTTTGGTAAATTGAAGAGGAAATCCTTCTGCGAAAAATGTCGAAGCGTCTCTCTTTAAGTTTCCATCGTCCTAAATTCTCAAGTGTTGCAAGCTTTTGCCGGTGTTGTCGTCATCGTCGACTGAGGCCACTGATAGGTGGCAGCACACCCTTTAAAATTCAAACCCTCAAAACCACGGAAAAAGTCAAAGGGCCTTCCCACCCTCTGCTGTGAGATAATTCCAATTTATCCCGTTTCTTTCTTTTTTACTCTTCCTCTCTTTTAACTCTTTCGGTAGCAGCTGCTATCTGCTTCACTAAAAACCCTCGTTTTAATTAAGCTCTACCACCCACGTGCTAACCGATTCTTGTCCTTGTGCGGGCCACGTCTGCTTCAACCGAGATAAGAGCATTAAGGATTTCAACGGAGGAGTATTTTTTTTTAACCTTCTGGTGTCTCTTGCTAGCTTTATGGTTGCGTGTGTTTTCCTGTTCTGTTGCGCGCTTTTCTTTTTTTCTCTTTTGCAGAGAAAGAGAGACAGAAATGTGTTGCGCGGATTTACTTGGATGAGCAAGGGGTGCTTTAAGATTATGTGAATTGTCTGCTGTAAGAGTGGCTTTCAAGCTGTGAATTATGAACGACGTTAATTTTTTCGATTCTTAATTAATCTTTTGGTGAATTTTGCAAATTAATTCAAACATAAATCCAGAATGGCTTATATTAGGATATTCATATTGAATCTTTTCGTATGTTCTTTTCATTTGACGCAAAAAAATGTATTAATTTCTAAAAAATTAAACACTTAAAAGTACTAACTAAAATAAACTTAGATACAGCGAATTACATAGAAGTAATTTCACATATTAACAATCACACTGAGAATTGGATAACTATTTTACATTTTCCAAATCCAAACAACAAATTCTATACCATCGCGAGTTACAAGTCGTAAATCCCCCATTGAAAATACCTCAGAATTACATCGGGCAAGCAATTGTTTCCTCACGAGCATAAATATCTCTCGACCAACAGAAATCTCTCGAGATACCCAATACATTTCTGTGAAACAATCCATCGCTAAGCCATTATTTGCTTCGCAATCGCAAATAGTGTTACGAGAGTAAGAAATCTCTTCCTTTCTCTATCTCTCTCTCTATAGTCGCTTAAAATTCAGAAATATGTAAAAGCAATACATTCGTTATGGAGAGATACAGATTCGACGCTCGCGATGAATTATAAATTTTTGGTCTTGCAAAATATGAGAATCCATATATAGCTGTGTGCACTTAAAGTAGGTCACAGAAAAATATTCCGAGTTTTAATGCACATATCTGTGCCAAAACGTCGAAATAAAAAAATCCACGGTGTGTCGGTTGTGCGTTGCTTGAGCTTTGCTTTGTTTAGAATTCAAAGTTAGTTTCGTAATACAAGTTGGTAATAACGTTTCGACGCGTGACAAAGCCTGAAGTATAGGGCACACTCGCCCGGAGAGAGAAATGACTGTCGGCGGTGGTCGAGCCCTCTCTCTCTCTCTCTCTCTCTTTCTCTTTCCCTCTGCCAGTGGCTGCATTATTCAAGTAAATAATCCATTTATCACTCGCACACCTTTTTAAGCTAGCCCGCTTAATTTCAAAAGCCCCTCTGCCCTTGCGTAATGATCTACTGATTAGCCGTTTGACGCGCGCATGCCACAGGCTTAAAAGCGCATTCTTTTTGCTTCTTTGTTGTTTTAGTTTATTTTGTACTCTCCTCTCCCTTTCCCCCTAACACGAGTAAAATACATACTATGAAGCGTAAGTTAATGTGATACGCCAAAAGATAATTAACAACTGATTAATAGTTCAAGAGAGCTTTTATTATTCATATTGAAACTTTTCTGAAATGAATCAAACATATTTTTTCTTGATTCAAATTTAAGTAACCGGTTCATGATTCAACTTATGAAAACAATACTTTACTGTAGGAGAACGTAAAGAATTCTAGACCATGCATCGTAAATGATGCACTTTTCATTATTAACGTACAAGATTTAGATCACCTATCCGTTTTTTTCGAACTTCTCGCGAAAACATAAGTTAGCCCGTAGTAGTAAAACGGTTTCTCGAAAAGTGCTTTCTTCTGAAAAAATGACATTAACCGCGAGTAGAGTAATTCCGATCATAATTTCAAAGGAGCCAGTCTGGAACATAAGGTTCGGCATTGAGCGAGCTTTTGATCGAATTATTTATCGATTTCTCGGATAAGAGTCCTATTCGGTTACGTGTATGTGTATATGTGCGCGCGCGCAGTTGCCAAAGCATATAAAACAGATTGACTTATTGCTCTTCCATGTGAAAGACTCGCCGGCCTTTTTTTCCTTTTCCCCACCCTCCATCTCTTTCTCGAGCGCCAGAGCCCGGCCAACTTCTTTGCCCTCGCCGACGCCGCCGACTCTGACTCGCGAAATTTGGCCAATGCTTTTTATTAATTATAAATCTTACTACACATGTTCTCTGACTTTCTATTTACTAATAACTTACTGCTCTGGAGAAAGAAAGATACTTAAACTTGTCGACTTTTTTCTTTTTTTTATTGGATGATCCTTATTTATATTTACAGTTGTCGGATACATAGTAAACACTATCTACTTTCAAACTATCACAACTCACTAGCTCGAAGTATTTTGAAACATAGAAATGTATGGCTTTCGTCAAAAAATTTTGTTTCTAATCTTGTCAAAGTGCTTTGAAAAATAAATACAAAACTAGATATCGCTTCCAAAATAAAGAGCCTTCTGTGATAAATATTAACTGGTGAACTGTGAAAAACGAATAGCAAGCTAAAATCAGACTGTATTGACAAGTGAGAAATTCAAAGGTTCATCGAGGAAATAAAAACTAATTCATTTTGTCAAAGCTCACACAGCTTTCAATATCGATACGTATTTACGACTATTGTTTCGACTGACTATCAATTTTACGCGTCGGATGTAACCTAGATTTTCCAAACGCGAAAATGTCTCTCTGGACGACGAAAAAAGACCAAATGAAAGAAATAAAATAATAAAAGCTAAAAATTATAATGTTAATTATAAAGGAAAAGTTGATAGAGCCGTGAAAAAGTTCGAGGCAACAATAAATCAAAGTAATTACATGGGATATGAAGTAGGGAAGAACGAAGGTACGAGATGTCATAAAATCTGAATGAAGTGGAAGCGAGACTAAAACTCGAAATATCCCGTGCTCCTCGTGAGGAAAAGAGAGCGAAAGAGAGAGGAATAATTCAGGGGTGCACCGAGGCGATCGATCGAATTATTCATCGATATCTCCGTGGTGGCGGCGGCGGTCTCTTTGGAATTTTTGGGATGCAGTAGCCGGCGCATATAAAGCAGATTGACTTATTGCTTTTCCACGTGATGTCCTATAACCCGTGGGCTTCTCCTTCGAAAGAAAGGGTCCTAGATCACGCGTACATAAGCAAGAGAGAGAAAGAGAAAGCTACGGGTTGTGCATGTGCCCACCAAACTCGCAGAAATTTCGCAGGTGTGTCACACTCGCGCGTGGCCCACACCGCCAAAAGTGTGTGTGTGTGTGTGTGTGTGAGAGAGAGAGAGAGAGAGAGAAAGAGAGGTGCGAGAGCTGAATATCCGTGAGAATCAGGATCTTATGCCTTTTTTATGGTCTCAACCGCAGATGAATATAGCCGCAGTTGAACAAGGATATTTAATAAGAATATGCCGAGCAGTTTGTGAATCTTCATTATTTAATTTTTGCAACTAGGAAATGGTATTTTGGTGAAGTTACACTTTCTAGAAGAATATGCTTGGGAAAGCTGTTATGTAAAAGGCTGTGATATTTCTTTCAAATGAAGTTTAACAAAAATGAAAAATATTACCTATGATTACAAACTTATTTTGCTGGTAATTTGTAAAAATTTTTGAAATGAAATCATAAGGTAATAAAAACAATAAATGCGTGTTATAGAGCTTTATATTTATTTTTTGTTAATATTATCAAAAAATGGTCGTTTGATTCAACATACCTGCACGTATTAATGTTTTCCGAGTCGTATAAAATAGTTGAAAATGAAAATGCTACTAATAGTTTATCATATAAAAGAAGCTACTGTTTAGCTGTTCTTTTATATAAATTCACGCAGTGAATTCTCTTTGATGACGTTGAAATTTGAATTTGGACTCACATCAATACAAAACTTAAAACAAAAGCTCTACGTGCTCCGAGCATCATATTGTCTCTTTGAAGAAAAGTAAACAAGTAGACAGACGAGTTCTTTTCAAGTTGGCCCTCATTTGAACTTTGCTATGTGAAGCCGGGACTTCGTTTTCCTGGTAGCTTTGGAATGTAAACAGTGTTTTTATGCTTGTACAAATAATTTAATATTTGTTAATCTAATTATTTATAGTGCGATCTTTATAATATATTATTCTTCTATTGATAGAGAATACATTTTATTGAGTTTAAACTTTACATTTAGCAATTTTAGTACTGTTACTAGTTAATTTTAGTATCAGTCACTGATACTAAAGTTAAGTAAAATAACAAACTGGAATTTAAGGAATTCTTAATGAGTATTCCAATTAAATAAATATGCATTAATTGACTGTAAATTATGCAAACACACTAATACCCATCAATAGCTCTTAAATCCGTTTATTTAAAACGCATAAACACATGAATTGACACTTTAAAGCTCGACCCTCGAACCTACCA
This sequence comes from Chouioia cunea, assembly GCA_030064505.1. NCBI lineage: Eukaryota > Metazoa > Arthropoda > Insecta > Hymenoptera > Eulophidae > Chouioia > Chouioia cunea. The sequence goes on from JAOPFQ010000001.1 coordinate 30,447,649, forward strand.
GTAATGACAGAAGCAGCCAACATTCTCTTAATCCTACATTATTCGTCAAACGTGAAACAGCTTAACCGCTCGAAGGTGTACTTTGTCATTGCTAAAAAAAGTAGAAAATAAGCAGGCAGCAGTATGTTGAAGTACGCTCCCATTTTGAAGTTCGCCATATGAGGCTGACTTCTGCCTTCAAGCGAGAGAGAGAGAGAGAGAGAGAGAGAGAGAGAGAAAGAGTTAGTTCGGAGAGGCTAGCAGTAGCGGGCGGTGGGGCTTTGGGTGCGCGCGCTCGAGGTTGGCAAGTGGGAGGGTAGGGTAGTAGCAGTAGCAGCAGCAGAGGCAGCAGGAATAGAACAGTCGGTGGGCTCAGTAGTCGCGAAAGAGAGTTGCTGCTTGTGCCATGACGACGACGACGACGACGACGACGACGACGACGAAGACAACGACAAAAAGCAAGTGAGACCAAACAAGAAAAAGAGAAAAAGAAAACAAGTACAAGTGTCGTCGTGAGCACAGAGAGCTATTCAATTAATAGCAGGAAGGAGTAAGAAGGAAGGAATCAAAATTGAAGTTTGGTCGGTTGGGGGTGGATAAGCGCAGCCACCACGATAGTACAACAGTTGGAGCAGCGGGCCGTCGAGGCTGAACACGCCTACAGCCTGCAGCAGCAGCAACATCATCATCATCATCATCATCATCATCACCAGCAACAGCAACAGCAGCAGACGAGCAGTATCGGCAGTAATAATCATCACAGCATCACGGGCAGCACGTGTCGACTGCTGCAGCAGCACGAACATGCTGCTGGCGGCGCCGCTGGCAGCGAATTCTTTAGGCTTCGGGCTAAGCGGCGCCGCAAGGAGCCCGGATAGGACAACGATCAACTCGTCGAACGTCATCGCGACGACGATTCATCATCACAACACAAGGACAACGACGACGATGTCGTTCAGCATCTTGTGCTGATGCGCGGGCGCAATTGTAATAAACTCGTCGTCGTCGACGGAGCCATGGCAGGTTATCAGCAGCAAACCAGTCAGAGGGTCGTCTACCATGCCACTTATCCTACGCCCCTTGCACCTAGTGAGCAAAAATAATAAATACATACCAATTACTCTCTGTATCATTCTTTTTCTTCTTCATAATTGCACGTTCTTTCTCAAGATCTATTAATTAGTTTCGATTTTTAATTCGATTTAGTCATAGCAGAATTTGAAATAAAAATAATAATCGGATCAAGTGTACTTCCACATCAATTGGTCTGAAAATTCCATTCCAATTATTCGTAGCTATTTTTTTCGGAAAATTTTGAAGCGTATTTTAACGAAGCAGCGTGGAGGGTTTCGAGCCGAAGCACATGGCAAGAGGCACGTGACGAGTCTCGGGCTCGTTATATGAGCGCCCGCGCGCGCGGAGGGAGGCTTTGGCTTTTACTTGCGCGCATACTTCTTTTATCGGCGTGACAATGGGCGCTCTCATTAGGCTACTTTAACCAACTTGATTCCTTGACGTACATGCAAATACTGTTCTCTCTCTGTCTCTCTCTCCTTCTCACTTAGTGTTTCGCTCATTTGAATTGATAATGTTTAGGACGACGCGATGCGACCGCCTTACTCACTCTCTCTCTCTCTCTCTCTCTCTCTCTATTTCCTTTCTCTTCTGATTTTTAGGCTCCAACCAGCGCTGTATAAAGGTAGAAAGGAGGGAGAGGAGGAGGGGTGATTGATGGGGGCTAATAGTCCTAAGGAATTACGTTCGTTTATTCTCCGTAGAGAGGGATTCCTTATATATGAATGAGCTCTGTATATCGCTTTAATAGAGCTCGATACTTCAGGGAATCTCTGAAGATGAGTTGTACCTTTGGATTATATGGATGAATGGTTCTATATGTTCGGGAGAAGCGTTATTTATTTCCAAGTGTCCACGTTTAATGCTTGAATCATTGTTGGGATTATAATTATTAGATGTGGAAAGTCGAATGATGAATGTGATTTATTATTACAGATTTTTGGACAGAACATAGGCTTTAGAATTATGTAATGATATTTTTCGTTAATGCATAATTCAATTGTCTGATACAATAAAATATAGTGATATATCTCATGAATAAATAAATAAAGTCAATGACTTCAATCGATTGAATATTATTAATTCATTAATCGATAAATTGTTTAAAATAATTACCTCTAATTCTTCTATAATTTTTTCAACGAATACTACAATATTGAATTGAATACAAATTATGGTATTGAATATTGAAAAACTATCTTGCACGTTAACGCCGTATCTTAAGTAAAGATTCAGCGTAAAAAATAAAAAATCTTTTATATTAATTTCTAGGCTAGAAAAAATTAAGGTGAAATAATTCATGACGAAAAACCGCGCGAAAAGAAAGAAAAACAACACAGAAGTGTCATTAAGCCGACAACTGAATACCCTACATTCAAACTAAAAGTTGCAATGATTCATCCCCAGTAAGTACGTAGCAAAAATGCAAAAGAAAATCTTACATTCATTACCGGCGCAAGATTCCAAGTTATCGTGCTGCCTCTCGCCATTGCATAATAGAGTCGCCTCGAGAACAGAGAGCAAGACGAAGAAAAAAAAGCGAGACAGCAATAAAGATACCTCTGCTTGTGGCGGAGGGAAAGCAGAGAGGGGGTTCGGGTCATTACGAGCTGACTGACGAGCGATTGTTCGGAATGGTGGAAGGGAGCGCGAGCTTTTGTTATGGAACAGGGTCAGCACTTCGTTTATCGTCTCTATATTTTCTTTCTGTCTCCCGAAAATTTGCCTTCTTCTGCTTATTAATTTGCGATCGCATTTTTCCATGTACTTTCTTCTCCAACTCGTGATAACTGGTTCAAGGTTTTCCGTATTTTTTTATGAATTGCAGCCTCTCCCTTGGGATCAAATGAATCTTTCTTGCCCTGGGTATTTTTTTGTGTCCGAAGATTCTTCTCTGGATCAGCTATATATATTGGATGCTTCTTGTTATTTGAATATTTCGCTCGTTTTCGTATGGAAATGCGGTGGGTGGTGCGCTTTGAAAAATTTCTTTTCTTGGCCACTCTACTTTTTTTGGCAGTTTTATTTTGGGTGGTACTCGTGTTGGTGTTTAAAGTGTCGTGTATTAGCATTGCAAATTGCTGAAGAAAAAATGAATATTAAATTTGCGAACATAAACCAACCGGCAAATGATATTCATTTCAAATAGACAATTACCATAATGTTTTAGCGCTGGCTTTACAAACTGCGATTACAGTTCTTACAATGCCATTTGGACAATAAACGTAGTTGGGTTTCTTTCTTTTTTTTCGAAACGCACGAATACTTGGCAAATATGACGATTACTAAAAAGAGCCTATTTTACTTGTGTTCCATTCAGATGGAGATCCGATCAAGCTGCCGGAAAATTTGGAGACTTTACCGCGCGCCGAGCATTTTCCAACGCAAAGACATCGATGGAATACCAACGAGGTAAGTGACCGATGCTTTCGCCCGCTCGATCGAAATGATTCGAAGATTTGCCTACACTAACATATCTTCAACTAGATAAACCGTTCTTTTCCACCTCAACTCTGAAAAAAGAAAAAAATAGAAACCGACGTAAGATTAATTAGTGTTAAAGAGCTTTTTAATCCATAGCGATAAAGCAAAGTGCGCGGTTAATCTACCAAGTTTAAGTAAAAAAACGCGTTGCCTGACGATACATTCGTATTCATAAGTGGTCGAATGGCAAGTTTTAATTCAAGCGAACGTATGCGGTTTATATGCAGCCACGAGGGATGTTTAAAGCTTTCTCCCTCTCTCCTTCTTTTGTGGCATTATGCTGGACGCTAGAGGCAAAGTCGTCGGTGTTTTTTCATTTGCATTTTTAGAGCCACGCTAGTGTGCATACCACAGCTATTTATTTTATTGCCCTTTTCGGGCTGTGCTTTGCATGAGAGTCCTCGTACGAGGGAGAGAAAGCACATCGTAAAATTAAGTTTGATAGTTAACGGCCGTATTATGCCTATAAAATCCCCAACTTATTTTCGGTATATAGCAGCTTCTCTTGGTGAAATTGTTTCTAATGTCGGACTTGACCGCGGCTACAATTGTGCGCTGCTATTCTAATGAGCTCTCACTTTTAATAAGTGTTATAGTTTTACTTACCTACCCGTTTTTTTCTTTCTTTATTCGTTTGTAATCTTTGAAATTGTAGCGTAGGCAGTTGGTTTTACTCTGATTATTATGTTTCAAAATTGATTCGATGAGCATCCGAATATTCAAATCAAGATTGAAATCTGTAATTTGTAAATGTAATCTTTGTAAAGCCTATTTCGATTCGCGATATGCCATTTCGACCGTAGCTATTTAAAGCTTTCATTTATCCGGAGCTCAGCTAAAATAAGTGACTCGCGCGTCTATTTTAGAGTAATCGCGGATATTTTTCCCCCTTTTCATCCCACTTTGCATTAAAGCTGAATTTACGATGAAAACAATGGCACTGATATGCTCGTATATACGAAAGAACATTTTTTACCGTGAGAAACGTTCTTTAGTAGTATTTTCTAGGTGAAGTTTGGGCTTCGAAAAAGTAGAGCACCTTATTATGCGTTCATAATTCCCAAGAGTTTTCGAGAGTTTAAAAAGGTTGGAAAAAATAAAAAGAAAAAATAAATATTTTACAATTTCCGTAAAGTATAAAAAACTCACGCGGTATACAAAAGTATGTACAAACACATTTGTCAACCGAAATTTTAAACAAACAATTGATGAAAGTGGTTGCAAGCGCGAAGAATGCAACGAAAAACATTAGAGCGAATCCGTTATAGCGCGTCTAGAGAGAGAACGCACGAAAAAAAAAAGTAATTTTTGAAAACAAAAAAAAGCGCGGGACTTGTCCCATGGCAATATCCAGCGGCGCGCACGTGCATCTCGAAGAGGAAGCCTATAGAATGCCTCGAATACACGTGCATCCAAAGCTACAAACTCCCTACCGAAAGTGTAGAAGCAAGCACACACACACACGCACGCACACACACACACATATACACACACATATATATACAGAGCTATACACAGCTGAGCTGAAGAGAACGGTGGCTGGGGCGCCACTCTCTGACCCCGCTTGGCCTCACCAGCGATCAATAGCTGGAGCCGCCACCACCACCACCGCGCAAGCGACTTCACGAGAGACAGAGAGAGAGAGAGAGAGAGGAAGAGAGAGTAGAATAATTGGACGAGGATGCACTCGGGAAACAATGCCTCTCGAGAGGTGTAATTGGAAAAAGCCGTGTGATGAATTCGCGCCCTTCCTCGAGCGTTATGTCGTTTAGCTACCCACCATCATGCTGCCTGAAGCCACCGCGGAGCTCCATAAAAACTTTTATTTGCTAGGACGATTTTTTCTTCTTTCTCCACATTCAACGAAAGAGAAAGGAAGAGAAAAAAGGAGAGAGAGAGAGAGATGCTATTTCTTTGAGAGACTGTCTATTGGCTTTTATTGCAACACTCTCTATCTGTTAGTTTTGTCTTTGTTTCATTTCCTAGTTTGGTGGTTGTAACTTGTCAGGGAATTTTTCATTTTCTTGTGTGACATCTGCAGTTTCCAAGACAACATAACAAAGAAAATTGTAGAGAGATGTTGAACCAAGTCAAATTTTTTTTGAGTACTTCTAGTTATTGTAATTATTGTACATAGAAATAATGATTTTTATGTTGGAGTGATTTCCGTTTATTATATTGAATACTCTATGAGATATCTGGTATGAAAAAAGTTGGAAAATTAATGAATGCGCCGAATCAAAGATACACAATTTTCTGAAAATGAATGCGAAACAATTGAAATAATCTCGCTAAAATTATCAGCAAAGTTCCGTCCAAAGCGGAGAAAGCAAAGCGCGGAAGAAAGAGCCAAAGCGGAAGAATAAAAGTAAAAAGAGTCAAAGACAAACGCAAGAGAATCTGCCCGGGAAATGATAAAGCGGGGAAATTAGATTAAGAAAATAAATCAAAACTCGAGGAGACGAGCCAAAATTCGTGCGACTCTCTTTCTCTCCTTCTTTCTTTCCTTTTCTCTCTCTATCTCGCTTTCTCTCTCTCTCTCTCTCTCTTTCTCTCTCTCTTTCTCTCTCTCTGGCTTCTCGTGTACGACAAAGTTCGACTCGTCACGCAGAGCTTCGCGAAGGAGAAAATGGCGCGATTATGAGCTGCGCGCGTTCGTGCCTCATTAATAACCAGCGTGTTTAGCCGCCAATTGGCTTTTCCACAGATCCCCTTCTCTTTTTCTCTTTATGTACGCTTATCTCGATGAGCCTATTTTCAAAAGTCGGTTACGAGCGTCTATGTGATTGCTTTTAATTGCAGTTTCCAGTTTCAAATCTCTCCTCGGTGACTGCTTATTACTTTTCCGAGACTCAACTTTGTGTCGCGCTCTTTCTCGCTTTCTCTTTATGTCACGATTGGTATCTCTATCTGATAATTATGCAATTACCCATGACGTTTAATTGAGAAATGTCTTAACCACCTGAAAGTGCTGGTTTCTACGTCAATTTAGTTGCGACACAAAGTGTACTGTGACACTACCATTTCTTTCTCTATTAATTCAAACTCTACGAAGTGTTGACACGTGTATTTATAAAATTAAAACACGCGTTGAAAAATTTTTTTTTTTTCAAAGCCTCGCCAATAATGTAATTATATACTACATAATGTTTAACAAGTTTATAAGCTCGAATAATCTATAAAGCGATATCAGTCACATTGAATCATGAACACACAATAAACGTCTCTGAATAACCCTCGAAAATCCAGGATATAAAAGGTTGACGTAGGGTAGTGCGAGCGAGCTGGCGCGCGTGAAATCGATGCCGGAGGAAAATTGATACGTTGTACTACCAAGGCGAGGCTCAGCAAAGTCCTTCGGACGGGCCCTGTAAGAAAGAAATTGCCAGAAAATCACGTGCTACCTCTCTCTCTTTCTCTCTATTTTACGCGTACAAGATTAATGAGCTTTTGAGGATTTTGCGGTACAAGCAAAAGCTCGATGTGCTTGTGAACTATGCAAACATGCGAGATTTATACTGAATAGGTGTTATGTATGTGCGTGTATATGTGTAGTCGACCTTTGAGCGGACCTGTTTCGCTTTTGGCTCTCTCTCTCTCTCTCTCTCTCTCTCTCTAGGGGTAATTTTGTTTTCGCCCCCTCGGTACTTTATTTTTGAGGTGACACGCTTTTTTTATGTCTACAAGACGACTTTTTCTTTTTTTTCATGAGCTTGGTCTTAGTTTTTATTTTCGGGTACGTCTGGACATATGAAAGTTTTACACTGCGTTGCTTGAATAAATCGATCGTATCCGAGCGATAAAAATGCTACGAATGATTCAATAAAGTTTCGTAACCCGATTGACAGTTTTTGTATGTAACATGTATCGAAATTTGGTCAACTATACCAACAATGGTACTTACGGTTACATCTTTTTGAATTTTACACTAATTTAATTGATCACATGGGAGTATCTGTGTGGTAATATAATTTTATATCGTTATAATTTTTACATCGAACAATAAACGGTATGAATCTTCTGATAAAATGAATAAAACATTATATTATTTTGTGTGCATCGGTATGGGTGTAGCAATATTTATAAATATACATAAAGATAAGAGATTTGTAAAATTATGTTTCGTGCGCAAACAATAAACGAATAGCAAAACGATAAAATAATTCAGATGGAATTTTTAAGATATACTCAGCTTGGCTCCTATCCAGGCGTTCGAATAGAAAATTCAAGGTAATTATTAATGTCGAATGAACGTCAAGAGTTTTAAAATACAGCTGGAACGAAGTAAGTAAGAAGGAGAAAAATCGAATTGGAAACTTATCAAATTAAACAAATTTGCATATTTAGCGAATGGCAAACATGCCACACACGACTTGTCGCGTGTCGAAAAACAGAAAAAAAAGGTTTTTTTTATCTACAGCTCAGGTAAGGTAGTTTCTTTATTTTTTCGTATGCACGTGCGAGGGTAGATTTAAAAATTTGATAAGGCTTAACCTGATTGTTTAATGAGGTCGCGCAAGCGAGAATAGGTGAGTGAGTGAGAAGCTGATCACCGTGTCAAGATCACGTTTCGACTTTAGCCGAGGTGTTTGACATGGATAATTATCGCGTCACGACGACAACGACGACTACGTCGACGACAGGAGAGACTCTCGAGAGATGCTCGTCTGCCACTTCTTGCGAGCTATGCTTCACGAGCAAGAATGAAGCTCAAAGTGATGATGGAGAACACAACTGGCGCCCTGTTGTTTTGAATATTTAACGCGTGTCGCGCTACTGACGACTACCCGACGATCTTCCTTTGTCAAAGCGAAACACCGATGGGAGAGGGGTGCATAATATTACTCAATGTAGGCTAGTAGTGAAAGTTGCTTTGCTTGTTTCATATCATGCCCGACTTACTTTACTTTTCCCTCTTGGCTCAATAATTTCTATTTGTTTATTTTTACTTACTTGAATATTATTCATACGAAGATTTATAGTATCTATTTATCGAAAAAAACTTTCTTAGTTAAACAATTTGAATCGGACTGGGATTCAATTCTGAAAGAATTGAATTTTTCATTAAAATTACGATTCTTTTTTTGGAATTATCAAAGTTTTCTCTGCGAAAAAGTAAAATTGACTTACTTAAGGTAGCTTTGGTGCGTATTCGTGATATGACTGTCAATATTGACATTGGCTTTGAATTCGAATATTATAATGTTTTTCAATTTCAAAGCATTGAGAATAAAATATTGATTTTCTCATTTTTCAGATGTGCGGCTGAAAAAAAGTAGATATAAAATCAAGTATAATAGCCATATTAAATCAAAGTTCAGGGTTATAGTGAAATTACGCCTGAAAGATAAAATAATGGAAGAAAAACAAACTATTTTCGCATAAGAAATGATTTATAAAATAGTTTACTTATAAAATCTACGGTTAATAAATCACAGAGCAAACAAACATTTCATTTTATAAATTACAAGGCAGTGCATATATCCCAAACTATACATAAAATTCAAATGACGCACGTTACGAGAAAAAAATTGATCATTAAAAAAAAATTGTGCTCAAATTTAATTTTAATACCCATATTCGCAAGATGTATGATAGTTCATACCTACTTCGTTGGCATACAAAGAGTTTTTAAGTGTCATAAATCGTAGGAGGCGCGCGTTCGTTGGCATAAGAGACGTCCGTCAGCTGCCTGATTCTTTTGCACACCTCCAGAGAGCCGCTATTGCCATTTTTCTTTCTGGCTCTTAGTCGTCCATACACACATACACACACACACACCACAGCAGAAAGAAGCAAGAAAACTTTGGCCAAAGTGTCGCTCTCTACGTTAGCTTCACGCGCTCCATTAGCACGAGCCTTTTTGCAGCTTTTCTCTTATCTGAAGCTTACGACGTTACCCTGGATTTTGCCGCAAGCGAAAGAGAGAGAGAGAGAGAGAGAGAGAGCAAGAGAGAGAGAGTGAGAGCAAGAGTGAGCTTTTAATTTTTCGCTCAACTTCGCCACAACGACATTTTTCTCGCGCGACGTGTTGAATCCGCGAGGAAAAATGGCTGGTCGCTATTTTTGAACATGGGATGTATGTGCTCTATGTGTAAAGAGAATTTTGAGTTGTTGGAATCTTTCAGCACATATTTAATTTTTCGACTGGAATCTCATTTTATGCTTTTGTTAACTGAATGAATTTCAAGTACTTCTTTCTCTCTAATAAATAAAGTACTTTGAAAAAAACTAGTTAGTTCAAGAAATGATCTATGATCTCTCTTGTTCATTCATCTTCCCGCTAAGGGTTTCCTTAAATATTTTTTTAGATGAATGACTTTATAAATCAATGACATTTATATTCATCTTTTGACAATTTATACTTCTTTCGATTACATAAGGTAGAAGTTATTTTTTAACTTTATACCATAAATTAGAAAACTTTATTCAAATATTATTCTTAATATTTAAAATATTAAATTTTAATAATTAAAATTATTAAAATTTACTTAAAAAATGCATTTTCTAAAAATGTCTATTTTTGTTTGCACATTTTTCAATTATCATAAAAAACTCCCAAATATTTCCGTCATGCATCACCTGATAGCAACACATCACCATTACCTGCCAATTATATCAAAATAATATGCTCGAAATCGCAAAACACGCGAACAGCACAAAAGCGTGCGCAGCGTATCGTTAATATCAATTACGTTAATGAAGTATTATTGAAAAAATCATTGTGAACCAAAAAAAAAACATCAACAAAAGTCTACATTCATCAGCGAACGGGGGCGCTTGCAGCTGATTGTGAATTGACGCACAATTCATCGTTCACATACTTATTAATCTTACAATTTATGTCTGTCGACGAGCTACTCTTCATATTAGCCAAGTTAGAGCGACGATAGACAGTGAGAGTGTGTGAGAGCTCATCGGGTACGCCTTAATCATCTATGGAATTACAGTGTCGTACAAGTATGGGGACAAATCCAATTTGCATCCTTTCGCTGAGGCAAAAAGAGAGTTTCTTTATCGCCAACTCTTAAGTAAATTGGTCCACGACGACAACGACGGCGTTCTATCTACATCTTCTGCGCCATTGTCAAACATGGAATTTTTCTTTCTTAAAATTACAAATTTTTTCCTTTTCTAGAGATAAGTTAACTTTGGGTTTGTAAAGATGTAAAGTAATTTTAATCATTCGTGTCAGTGAATACGAACAATGTTTTTTTTTTCAACGTATTCATTATTAATATAGCGTTGAGTACATTATTTCGCTTGACCAATCTTAATTTACGTGACCCATATACAGTAGAAATAATTCTATAAAAAGATACTTTCCGCGCTGCTGATTACTACTCTTTTCAGAGCTTGAATATTTTACATTGTAAATGAGCTTTCCAAACACACTCTTACTATGTTAATCATCAAGCCAAAGGATAACTGTCTATCTACCAAAAAAATACATCGATATTAACGTCACTCAGTATTGAGAACATGCTCAGCTCTGAAACGACCGAAAAAATAGGAGTGATGGGGGGAGAGGGAGGGATGTATAAAATCAATTGAAAATTGGCGATCTCGATGAAAGCGTTATTGGCATAACCTCAGAACAGTATCGTCTGATGATCGTTTCCTCGAGCAATCCCGGCTTCTTTCGGATAAAAGTGAGAAAATATCGTTATAGTGTTCATAAATTCGTGCGTGGCTTTATGAAATTTACATTGGCCGGCAACCAAGCTCTTCGGAGGAGGCGGTGCAAGTGCTTGGTGCTTGCCAAAAAACGCAAACGTTACACATTCTTTCTCTATCTCTTTTTCTATTCGAGTATCTAATCTATATTTACTCTCAGCAGGCGACACTAATTTTCGAATCTATACTTTCTAATCGTTTACTTACTGGGTCTGCCGCGCTGAATAAGGAATTTTATAGTACATCGTTTTTTATCTTTTTCTCGCTGAGCGTAGCATATCTCGTATAAGAGGTGATAATGACTGACAATAATATATGTTCCACACTGCATGAGCGAGCGATATCATCGTTATTAATTAAGCTCGTTATACGTATCAGAGAAAAGCATAAAATTGCACGCATAAAGTCTATATCTCTATCTTTCACGCACGCGAAAGACAAAAGGCTACACCAGTATATATAGCTATGTAATTGTGCGTCGTTAGGTTCATTACCATAGGCTCTGCCGAAAATCGTCGCGCGCACAAAGCGATATCGATTCCCAGCAATTTCCGAGAGAGATAGAGAGAGAGAGAGAGAGAGAGAGGCATCGCCCGGCCTAATTGGCTCTCTCACTATTCTCTACGTACTTACCAACGACGTGTCTTATCGCTTTCTCTCTCTCTCTCGTCCTTACGTGAGGGACAGATTTATCGGGCCCAATGAAATATCGTGAGTCTGCGAGGACAAAGCCCTAGCAACCCTGGGAAATTGCCTAATTTTTCCGAAATCCATTGTGTGCTGTTCCTGCTTTTGATGCAAAAGAGGTGGAGAGAGAGAGAGAGAGAGAGAGAGATGCTTGCTGAATTATTTCGACAAGCCGTTGAAATTTATTACATACACACATACAGGATGCAAAGCTTTTTGGGTGTTTTAATTTTTTTATTCTCGAGCCATAATCTTGGTTTCTCCTTTTGAGGCGTTTTATTGGCAAAGTCTGTGGGACACTTTACTACGAGATATAAACTTTTGTTGGGATTTTTTTTCTTTTATTTTTGACGTATGAACAAATCTATTGAAGAAATAACGTTTAAAAATGTAATAGTGTTGTCACTAAATCCGCCTCTCATTCAAACAATTATGTACTTCAAATCGAGTTTGAAAAGTTAAAACGTTCAGTTTTAAATACATTACCTATATTCATATTAACATAAACTATGTTTTAGAATTTCGCATTTTTTTTGCAATTATTGATAATAAAAAATTGTATGGGTAACCTGGATTTTATTCAACCACCTTGAGCAATTTTCGAAAAAAGTAAACTTGACTTGTTCATAAAACTTTAACTGGCAATAAAAAGTAAATAAAAAGCACAAGTTGTACTTGAGAATATGAAAAGAGATGGGTGACACTAAATGAATTTTTCCTGTTCGTTTTGCGCACGAATTCCATATCAACGAGTCCCCGGAGCGCATCGTTGACTTACGATCGGCACTCCCACTGAGAATTAGTCGTTTTTTTCATAGTCTAAAAAAACAACTCGAATTCCATCTGTCGAATTTCCATGTCTATCCAATGGATATCTCATAACTTACACTTGTCTATCCTCTTTCTATGCTAGATTGTTTGTCGCGGGTGAATTCTGTTTTCCTCTATGGAAAATGAGCCTCCACTTTCCTGATAATGGAACTGCAAATGTAATATTCGCGAGAAGTGAAATTTAGTTGAAGCGAGCAGTTGGAAATATCGACAGAGCTTATATACATAGTCTAAAAGTAAGGTCCATTATTTCCCCGCTATAAAGTGACGTTCGAGCAAATAAAAATCCAGGGAAGTTAATGTTTGATCTTCTTCTTCTTTTTTACTCTGCCATTCCAATAAATGAATTCACCGAAATATGGGATATACATATACATCGAGCAACGCGTTATCTCGACGGCTGTATTTTCGACCTCCATATCGACATTAGGCAGCGGCGCTGAGTTATAATATCGTGAGCACGTCCATTCTACATTTCATTCGACATTCAGATCACTCGAAATTCTATCAATGTCATACGAGAAAATGTTCTCTTTACATCACCCCGGATTATTTAAAGAAAAACATTTTTTTATTCAATTCCATTAAGCTTATTTTATTTATTTACATTTACGAATTTAAGCGTGATTATTTTGCATTAAATATCCAGCTATTAAAATGTCTATCGAATACCGCGTCGTCCCATATACAACATGTTATAAATATTTACATGGTTATTCGGCTAAAGTGTTATGTTTTGCAGTTTACCGAAAATTTCGAAAATATCCGTATGCGTAGCATCGAAAACTCTGTCCAATACCCTAAGGCCGTGTAAATACACGTTCATGAAATAGCCAGTTACTACGTATGTATTGGAAGTTTCTTGGATACATAAAAAATGAAACGTTTGTTTGAGGACGTATCGTCGAATGGCAATATCTGTTATTATAATTAAAGATAATATCAAACTCAGTACACCATTCACTTGATAATTACGGTACCATTCTGACAAGTAGTAAAAAATAAGATTAGTCAGACAAATGTATAATTATCTATTTTGCACACAAAAAAACATACACCGGGCGTATCCAAAAGTAATACTTCATCGTACCAGAAAAAAATTTACACATCCCTGACCATATTTCACACATACAGGCAGCTAGCCAATAGCTTCTCCGTGATAGATGTGGTTTGAGAGGGGTAAAAGTGGTTTGGGGTAGGCGAAATCAACTTAATGTAATGCGGTTGACCAGTTGGAGATCGATAGGCAGTTCCAGCAGGTGAGATCTCTCTGTGTGAGAGTGAGTTACATGAGCACGTTGAGTGGCCTTATTATATATTGCGCGAATCCGCGAAATGCCAATGTGGCCGTTGAGCAATATGCAGTTTGCGCACACACGCGCGAGGGAGAGCGTAGTAATTTCAAGTAAATGCCTCGGCAACCACTATGCCTGTATTAACGTTTTGCGTGATTTTTATTGCTCAGTAAATATTTATTTATGTTACTTTGCTCTTTAATGAGTTCGTTTATATCGCCAGTTTTTCCTTTTTGCTTGTTAAAAATTATTTTATTTTCCTTTATTCATTCCAACATAGTTAACAAAATATTTATTATATTTTGATAAATGTTATTTTTTTTTAATAAAGTACTAAAATCCTTTGAAATATTTAATTATTTCGTGCTTTTAACATTTGCCAATAGCCAACAATAATTTTTATTATTTTAATATCCATCTAAACTCGTTTTTTTCCATATTATCCATATTTAATATATTACAATGATTATATAACTGGTGATGTAACTTGAGATTATATAATTGAAAATACAAATATATTTGATACTTTTTTAAGAAAATCCGGTAAAAAACATGTTTGTCAAATAACAGGTGTAGAATGTCACCAAACAACTATGTATTTTACGAGTCGGAATATTAGAGCTTTTAAAAAAAAAATTTAATATGAAAGAGCATGACACAGAAAAGGAGAAAGGTTCTAAAAAAAATTATTATCCTCGTTGAAAGTACTAGCACGCTATATATTTACGTACCAAACAACATGGATCACGAAGTCAAAGGGGCGTCGGCTCACACACTCGTAAAAAATATATGTACATATATATATACATATGTATCTCGCTTACATACGCTCTCAGTTTCCTTTTTTCCATTTCCTCTTGCTTCACTCGTAATTAGTATCAGAGAAGGTTTTTCCACATATAGACATACATGGCCTGTCGAAAAGTGGGCCGGTGGTCAGTAGCGGTATCCGCATCGAAATAATGAAAAGGCCTTTGCAAGTAAAAAAGCTCTCTCTCCCCGGGCGGCTGTACAGCCGCGAACGAAAGAATTCCATTCGGAAATTCTTCACCTGCTTCGGGATATGCATTTTTTAGGCGCGCCCAGCGCCAACAAATTTCGCGGTTTTCGCCTAGACCCTAAACATAGTAAAGCCGACCATTCTTCCGTTTTTCTCACCCCTCTGAGGCCGCGATATATTATTCGCTCTGTTTATAATTGAAATTCGTGCTGAATTTTTACTGTGGTTGGCTTTCGTAAATACTTTAGCATTGCTACGAATACTTTTTTCTTGCTTTTTATTTGGGCTATAGATTTGGTTTTTTGTTTTTGTTTTTATTTTCACATATTTTCCCTAACACTTTTAACGCTCGAAAAAGTGCTCTAGTGCAGAAATTGTTCGAAAACGATTATTTAACAATTTTATACGAGTAGAAAGTTCTGGACCGTAGAGCTTTGTTTAACATTTTAAAATGCGCTTTTAAGTGCGGTATTTTAGTTAGTTTAGAATTAAAGCAAATAACTTACGTTCATGAAATAAATGAAAGTATGGATATAGAAAGTCATATGAACATATAAATGATCAGAAATACAAATATTTTACTTGACAATAATCGCAGTGATAAAATTAAAAACCGTCTCTTTAAAAAAACGCCAATAGATATTGAATGAAAATGAAAAAGCCTGTACCACAAAAAGCATTCAAAACTTCAAAGCATCACAATTGCTATTCAGAAATAGGAAGTCGAAAATTGTAGAAAAAGTTGCTCGATCGCGCGCATAAAAAACTCAAAAAACAAAAAGAACAAGAAATCGGAACACTGAGGGATCAGAAAAAGCAACGAGTCATGATAGCAGTGCATTAAAGTCAGAGTCGAGACTGAAGGACAAGGTCTGTCAAAGTTTCGCGCGAGACTGAGTTATCCAGTGAAATTTGCACGCTTTTTTTCGGGGTGCCGTATCGTCGTGTGCTCGTGTCAGCTGTCTGGGTACTCACTTCCTTGTTTCGAACGCGCACGCACCTGTATGTATGAGTGAGTGAGTGGGTGGGTCCGTGTGTAAAAATCCATCATAGAACGAGAAGGAGAATTTCAATTTTCGCTCGGCAGTTTAATACTGGTGGAACAATCATTTTTAGCTGGGCTAATTGAAACTTCAGCTCTGCTGGTTATTTGGTTTTTCGAAACATGAATTTTCACGTAATATTTTTCCAATAGAAAATCTTGATTATAGAAGCCTTTTCCTAGAAAGATGATACAATAAACTTAAATATTCACCGCAAAAAATAATCTACAAACCAAATCGCACGTCGCTATTACACCAATGTACATTGAAGATTTCAGCAGAGCATTGCTATGTACGTTTATCGCACGAGCGAGTGAGTTAAACGCGCTTTAACAATGGTACACGTTTAAACGCTTCATATTACTCGTTGATGTCGCGCGCTGAGGTGGGAGTTAGGATGTTGGGTAGGAGGTTCTAGCACCGACTCTAATTGTAACAAATCGCAAAATCCCATTAGCCCCGCTTAGAAATGCACTCTAGCTCTGCGCACAGGCGACTTTGCGAGTGTGGAAGCTATAAGGAATAGGCATATACGTGGTGGCGATAGCGACGCGCAGTGAAGCGTAAATCAGTAGAGCCGGGGACACATCACTTCCGGTTCACGCTGCTCAAGGCTCCCCCGGAAGCTGAGTCGCCAAATCTATTGCTTTGGCACGCGCTCGCTCTAAATACGACGAGTGAAACTCCCCCTCTTACTCCACGCAAAAGATTGCCGATCCAGATAACGACAAGACGCGAATGCCAGTAGAACGCCAAAGCCTTGTTATCCGAGATATGATAAAGTTTAGTCGACGACGCCACTGTACCTAGTGTTCGCGTTTCCTTTTTTTCTTGTAGAAAGAGATTCGGTTGATAACAATTTTCTTTTATTCGTTATGGGTCGTAGGGTATATTTACCTCTGTAACTAGTTATTTTGGCAATAAATAATATTGATTTCTTTGTTTTACTTACGTTCTGTAGTTATGATACGGATTGGTTTCGTAAAGGTTCCATAATAATGCTAACAATTATGAAACATTCGGTTATTCTTCGTCGAAGCTATTGAGCGCTGTGTATCACATTTAACGAAATGACCTTCGAAATCAATTAGTATACGTCGATAATCTAAAACTCAAACAATCATTTTATTATTATTGCATGAATAAACATTGGAAATTGAATAATAAAGCAAACTGTCGATAAAACAAATTTGTGTATAATCGTTTGATGCGTTGATTACGACAAATTTGCATTATTGGATCTATCATTACATTGATAATTACATTGATCAAGATATTTTCGTTATTTCCAAAGATGTAGGAAAATTATAAATTTTACACGGAAATACATTGAATATTCAATAATTGAAATTATTACGAGCTCTCTCTCTCTCTCTCTCTCTCTCTCTCTCTCTCTCTCTCTCTCTCGTTCAAGCTATTATGAAATACCGTATGCTTATAGTTATTACGATTTATATTATAAGTGTAAATATATACTGGTTTTGATAAATAACTGTTTAGTTTTGATATCCAATGCGACTACGTAGAAAGAGAGAGAGAGAGAGAGAGAAACCTGACGTTCAATTGGCAAGTGTAAAACGTGGCCCTTGCGTTGAAGAGTCGTTTTACACTGAATTGTATATTGAGAGTATCGATTAGGGTTGGCAAATTTTGAATGTTATTTAGCACGCGAATGCTGATTGCCTTGGCGTCGAACGATCGATGATTTCCTTTTAAATTACGGTTTTCTCATTGCAATTCCTGCTGATGAGTAATGACATCTACACATACGTTAAAGTTTTCCAGCTCATTCGATAAAATATTCGAGACTTTTCATAGTTTTCGTGTAACAGAAAAAAATTACAATTACGTGCTTGAGGCACGTTATTAGAGAGTGAAAAATTGGATGCATTGTAATTTAAAAATTATGCGCGGCCTCCTTGTAAGCTACTCCCTGCTACCCCCGCCGGTTTCTACGATTCATTATATGCCCGAAAAATTAATTTGCATAATACGTGCCTCATAAATAACAATCTGCTTGCTATTTGCTTGCAGGCTCTGCCTCCCTCTCCTTCACTTCTCTTGGTATAATCACGAAACACGACGAGCAAAGTAATGCAAATAAAGAAAGAGGGCTGCGAAATCTGCATACATACACGAAGAGTACATCGATCAAGCGAAACAATTCTAAAATTTACCTGCGCGCGAATTTGTACATATTTGAGGATAGCTTTCTCTCTCTCTCTTTTTCTCTCTCTCTTTCTTTCTCTTTTTCTCTCTCTCTTTCTCTCTCTATCTCTCTCTCTCTCTCTCTTTCTGTGCAATTTCGTTGCAGAGAGACCGAGTGATTTAGCGAGGCGCACGTAAATTAGGGAATTTCTTGCGGCTCTTCTTCGTGACTATTCTCGCTTTGCATAAGTGATAGACCAACATGTGAAAAAAACTACGACTGCCATCTAATTGAATGTCGTTCCTCCCTCTCTTTATCTTCGTTATTCAATTCTTTCACGACCCATTTCGACTTCTTGAATAGACGATAAGTAACTCCTTTTTATTTTTGTTATTTTCGTCGAATTTCTTTGGCCGTGACCATTGTGTAACGTACATTTTTACGGCACGCGCGCGTGAGACGAAAAAAGGGAAGAAATGAGATTATAATACTAAAAGTTTTTGCGGCGGGAAGGCAAGTTTTCCGAGCTGTTCATTAACACGTGTAAATAGCCACGACCGCGTGCAAGAGAGAGAAGCAGGAGGAGCTTTCTTAAATATTAAACGACGGGTTAACCTATCAAGGGAATGGTCTTTCAAACTTCTCACCCGAGCCCTTACAATTTTACGAGCCAAGTGCACACAGATTTAAGCAAGTTGTGCACCGGATAAAAAGATTTAATCGCGTTTCTTTTTAGCTAAGTCTATGCAGTTTATTCAACAAAAGATTTTTCTTTAATTTGATATGAACTAACTTTACTTTGACAGCATACGTTAATATATTCGTTATGGATGAGAAAATTATAAAACTTTCTTAATCGGTATTCCGATTTCATAATTTTACTTAAGTACACTTTTAGAGGTGTGTGAATGTTTAATGCTTGTAGAAGCTTATCGATTCAGTAATGACCTGAATTATTGCAACTAAAAAGAGCTTCCGAAGAATAACTTTTTTCGCGAGTATGGCGTCAATTGGAAATTAGTTGGAAAACTTTATATATTCAGCTTTCGAATTTTTTAATTTCATTGGCCCAAGAACAAGTGAATTTATGCCGTATCATATACCCACAGTTGCTACCTCTCGTAAAATATATTAAACAAGATATCGCGAGACGTTCTCAAAAAATAGTACAGCGAGCGATAACTCTCTTGGCAAAAGGTGTCCGGCATGCAAATGATCAATTAACCAGTTGTAAATCAGCGTGACAAGTCGAGTGCTGTCAGACAGTACGGGTGTCGCGGGAGTCCCGAAGGAGGTACCACCCTTGATATTTATATCCGGAACACGTCTAGAATGCTCTGTGCGGCTATGCTCCTGAGGTGGCGATTGTTCTGTTTCTTTAATAATGCTCGTCTCGAGTATCAAAAAAAAAAAGTTCCGGAAGCATGCGCTGGAGGATCGTAAAAAAAGTAGATAAGGGAGAGCTCGGCGAGTGTAACGAGCCAGTCTGATTCTCTTTTGCTCCTAATTTCACTTCCTCTCTTGGCATTCCCAAGAAGCCGATTTAATTCGGACAGAAAAGAGAGTGGGAGTACGCGCCTGATTGGCGACCCTGAAAAAGTTTTACCGGACGCGAATTATAGATGTTTCGGCTTCTCTTAACGCTCTTATCGTCTTTTTCTCGTTGGTTTTCCGATTGCCTCTTATAAGTACTCCACCTTATAGCCCTTTTAGCCCGCGTAATGGACTTCGATACGTCCGCCTTGTTAACAGGTTAAATGTGTATTTTGTTCAATTATTAAGGATTTTTGTTCAATTATAGAGTTACTGTACTTTCTAGAGTAAATCTTTATCATTCCGAATAAAAATATACGTTTAAATTCGTTGTCCAATAAATGATAAAACGTGATAAACAACTTTGTTAAAATATACTTTTATTTCGCCAAAATTGACAGCACCATAATGAAAATGTACTATCTCCAAAACAAAAGTAATAGAAAAAAAGAAGGAAACACTTGTCGAACGATTGTTCGACGATAGTGATGGTAGTGTCCGGTCAAGTAACAATTTACGAAGGAAAACTGAGCGTCAGGTTCAGTTTTGTACTACTGTATGTGTATGTGGTAGGGCCGGAAAGTAGGATATTTACATCCAAGCCACGTCCGAGATGTTGCCGTGTGGAATTGCGAGAGGTGGGCCGCGGCTTTGACTGGTGGAATAAAGAAAGCCGAAGGTCGAACTGGCTTTGCTCCTCGCCGCCCGCCGCGAATTCCTTTCTTCGCCAATTTCCTCCGTTCATGCCCTATTTCACTCTTCTCCTCGTTGCCGAAGAAAAAGGAGAAGAAAAAAAGAAGAAATTTAATACAAGCGGCATGTAATTTTATCGATGCACCGTTGCCGAATATCAATTTGCAAGAGGCGCACTTTTCTCTCTCTCTCTCCCGCTCTTGCTCTCTCCTTCTCTCTCTCTCTCTCTCTCGTTATCGAGCATTTCCGGAAATGCATTTTGCCACACCGATGGAAAACTCGGGGCGGCTGACACCCTCCTTTCTCCACGTCGCTTGCAATTCCTCGTACCCTTTTATCGTGTGTATGTATATATAGAAGCTCGGAAGCCCACCTACCGATGTATTGAATCTGTATTTTCATTTCGAGGAAAGTGGATTCTCTTTTTTTTTAAGTAAACTTTGGGGTCAAATTATTTTACGATTTTGGCGTGTTTCTCTTTTGATGAGAATTGATACTTTGCCGAGAAAATAGACGACTCTTTGTGTTGTTCAATCCATTCTTAAAGGGAAGTTAATTTGATGTCACGAGAAATAAAGTACTATACAAACGCTGTTTTTTTTAAAGATGAGATCGTTAGAGTAATACGATTCTTATCTTTGTTCTGGAAAGTTTAATTAGGTTTGTAATATTATAACTTTTACGTTACGAGAATGACTTTATTACCTGACTATTGTATGTTTGCGAATAAGTTTACCTACACGAATCTTATCGGACGCTCAACAAAAGTACATTTTGCTTCCATATTTTCTACAATGCACAAAGTTCAGTTTCATCTTCATTCTAATCAATAAAGCAACTAACTTTATTATGTGAGAAGATCAACGAAGAACGCAAACTTTCTAAGCTTCCATAAAACAAACATTCATATAATTCACATAAATTTCACTCCCTCTTAGCCACATATAGGTTAAGCGTTGCAAACATTCCTATAAATCATCTGGCACTCGCATCCATCATCCTGCCGCGCAAATAAAATAAGAAACGTCAACAAATAGTATATATTTCCAAGAAACTCGAATTCGCATGCGTTGGGGTTTATTTAAAACGAACGTCGGAGAGGGATGAGCTAAAAGAAAAATCAGAAAAACATTAAATCTCTGAGAAAGAAAATATATATCTTGCCGGATTGACTTGAAGGACAGACAGGTTTCTTAAGCGTAAGTCGTCGCATGCTCCCCCTCTTTCACTCTCTCGCTCTCTTTCTCTTTTTCGCAACTTTATGAAGATCCTCGTGACGGTAATGGGGAAAATCCTCACTGAGCGATGGCGCGAGCGAAGAAAGTGAATAAAGATATATGCAGGATGCCCGCCAAATTTTGCACGAGCGAGGTAATGGAGCAGCGACTTACCATACCTTCTTCAGGTGCCAGTCGGTCTGGATTTTCAAGATATCCAGTTTGAATGCTTTTTCCTTGATCACTTTTCACCTGTCTATACCTACTTACCTATGTCTCTCTCTGTGTCTCACTCTGTTTTTTTTTTTTGGTGAAAATTCTTCTATAATAAATTTTTATTACAGATAGTTTGCATTTTGCGATTTACATAATTCTTCTCTTATTTCGTGCCGAACTAAGCGACTGTCATGATATTTCTGAAGCTCAATTTAAAAAATACACGATATTCCAATTTTCTCGCGCCGTGAAAATAATGACATTTTACAACAAACTCGTAATAATAGCAATAATAATAATAACAATAATAATAACGGAGAAGTACGTTAAAATTCCATTAAAAAATAAAATCGAATTCTCGGACAACTAAATGATATACTAATATTCCACACGAATCTTCTCGACGTCGATTAAAAGCTTGGGATTCAATTTATTCGTACAGCCGAGGCTTTTCTTTTTTATAAAGCCACGACAGTGGGACAGAAAAAAAGAAAATGTCGCGTCGTCGTCTCATCTTTAGATCTGTGAGCGACACAAGAGACTTGTTAAGCCCATGCACAAAGGAAGGCAAGTATCCCTTTAATTAGCTTCGAATATAAAGGCCGCCGCTACTGCTTTGTGTCTCTTTTGGTCGTTGCGCAAAAATAATTATTACGCTCGAGTGGCAAAAATTACATTGCTCTCCGTTTACCTTTGATATTTGTCACGTTATATCGAAATCGCATAAATAATCTTTGCGCGAGGAATAAATCAATCAAACGATATAAATCTTGGAGCGGCTATCTGTTTCGTTTGCCAGAGAGAGAGAGAGAGAGAGAGACTAGCCGTTTTCGACTCTGCTCTACATTTTTCATTGTCTCTTTTATGTATTTGGCTCGTTTTTATCTCTTTTTCTCTTACTCTCTCTCTCTCTCTCTCTCTGTATCTCTCTTTTTCTATCCTTCTTTTAGCTTTGCTATCCTTTTTACACTTTCTTCTAACTATTTTTTCCCTACGTTAGGTAACTCTATTTATTCGATACGAGAGATGCATTAACAGAAAATGCAGGATTTTTATTGAATAAAAAAAAATGAATGCTGAGACTTGCTAATTCAAATTTTCGTCTCGAAAATTCGTAGCGGTGCCGTGATGCCTATCGAGTTGTTCGAGTGGTCCTGCGGGGACGAAATCGCGAGCAGCATCGTAATTTCGCCACGTGCTTATACTTCGGAGACTCCTCTTCCTCGCCCACTCAATCGACTTCGAACCAAGCGATTCTCAAGAAGAGAGAGCGAGAGAGAGGGTAGAGAAAAGGGAGAGGGTAGAAAAGAAATGAAAAAAAAATCTGAGAGAAGTTGCTTTCTGTATACTAGCTACGATCGAGAAATAGCTGAACGCTGACTGAGTGAATTTCGTGAGAGACAAATGTTCTTTGTTTACACTGAACATTTTCAATTGTAACTTCTGACTTCGTGTCTAGATTCTTATATCGCTGACACACGAATTTCTTGAAAAAAAAGCTTTGAATAAGACAGTCGGATCGAACTTTGTGTAGTGCAGAGATTATTTTCAAACAAAATATTGCGAAATATTTTTAACTCGACATTCCATGAAATTTGTAGAGATAAGAAGTTCAACAAAAAGAAATTTTTTCTTAAAACTTGATAAGACAAAAGAAAAGGCCTTTACGAAAGAAAAACTTTTTAAAAAGGAGTACAACAAAAATTGTCGTGTTGCTTGTTGCAGGAAATCGCAGCAATATTGATAAGCTTTCAGCGACACGCAGAATGGCAAAGTCGGGAGGTGAAGGTACGCCCACGAAGCGGCTCAATGCTGCTCTACTCAAGGAAAAAGGTTCGCTATCGGCGCGACGGTTACTGTTGGAAAAAGCGCAAGGATGGCAAGACCACGAGGGAAGATCACATGAAGCTCAAGGTAATATTCTCTAGCATTTCGGAACACAAATTCGTGCTATTGCTTTTCGTAAAAAATCTTATAGTATTGTATTTTGTAGAAAAGTAAAAAAAATTCAAGCTACATACCTTTTTATAACAGAAGTGGAAATGATATTTTACATTAAACGAATACCAAGTTCTTACGAAATATCCTCCATGTATATATATAAAAGGAGCAGTTAAGGGAGAAAGTGGGACATCTAAATAATCCCTAAAAAAATCTTGTTTATTTGCGAACGCAGGTGCAGGGTGTGGAATGCATCTACGGCTGCTACGTGCACTCGGCAATCCTGCCTACGTTTCATCGTCGCTGCTACTGGTTGTTACAAAATCCCGACGTAGTGTTAGTGCACTATCTGAACGTGCCCTATCCGGACGGCGATGCAAAGTTGGCAGCATTACCACCATGCTTGTCCTTGCCACCCGACAAAAAGGAATGGACACGAGACGAACTTGCAAGTCAACTGAGGCCAATGTTCCTTGGTGGTGATGAACCCGACAATATGCCTGGGGCAAATCAACATCCTGCGCAGCCCAACTCACATCCACATCCTGTCGACATGATCGTTTCGCAGCTACTCGACAGACAAAGAGCCACTAATACTGGCTCCACCGGCGCTGCACAGCTTGCGCCTAGGAGACTTACTCCTGACAATCAGGTTAATATAATTGCCTATTTCACTTATCAGTGTGTTACGTTACCTGAGATATTTTTCTTTAAATTTAACAGCGCAAACATTTTCGCAAAGTACGTAGTTTTTCAGAATTTCGTTATAATTTTACTTGGAAATGAAATATATTTGTCAAAAAGTTAGAAATCATTGTGCATGAATGTTGCTGTATAGGTCTCATCGACAACTGGAGGTCAACAGCCAAGCACAACGACCTCGTCGACTCCGCGAGTTTACTCGAGACATTCCCATTCGACTCAGGGCCAACAGCCAGCTCCCTTAGTATTAAGTTTGCAACAGATTCAAGGCGGCGGAGGTCTTCTCATTCTCAATAGTCAGCCATATCATCATCAGCAACAGCAGCAACAAGTCCAACCGCAACAAACATCCCAACAACAACAACAACAACAACAATCAAATCAACAACAAGATATGCAGCAGGTTATTGATCAGCAACAACAACAACATGCTGTTCAACAACAAGCGGCCGTCGACCATGATCAGCAGAGCCAACAACATGAGATTGACTCGAAGGACAGTAGCAGTCATGGGTACGTTGTCGAAATCAGTTCAGTTTTGTATATTCTTCTAGGTACACGTTGGAGAGAGAGGCTAAACAAAATAATTTTTTTCTGGCTATGCACGTAGAAACAG
Source organism: Chouioia cunea (assembly GCA_030064505.1). Classification (NCBI taxonomy): domain Eukaryota; kingdom Metazoa; phylum Arthropoda; class Insecta; order Hymenoptera; family Eulophidae; genus Chouioia; species Chouioia cunea. The sequence continues at coordinate 30,472,786 of JAOPFQ010000001.1, forward strand.
TATAGACTGTTCGGGCGGTCAACCAGTAGTTCCAGGTCCTCCAGCTCCACCACCGGGAGTAGCGGATTTCGTGGAAACACTGGACTTGAGTCAAGAAGATATTCAACGGACATTATCGGCAAATATGGTGCATCCGTCACCCTCGCCGTCGCCTGCGGGTGGTATTAACCCAATGGACTTCATTGACTCGAGCGATGATGTGTTAGTGAATCTCGACGCCTTCGACATGTTTAGCGATCTTCCCGAGTTGCATGACTTCGACGCACCCGAGTCCACGTCAAGCCATGTCAACAAGACTGATCATCAGCGACCTGAAGCTGTCGCCAGCCATCAGCCGACGTCGTCCCAGTGCCCCACCGTCCACATAGCCGAGTACAGCCCCGAATGGAGTTACACCGAGGGTGGTGTCAAGGTAGACACCCATGATTATTTTCTATGATATCATTAATAATTCTATAATCTGATAATTGTATGACTGCAAAAGTTAAGTCTTTAATTTTTAGCGATAATTTGTTAAAACAATTTTCGAAAGTTAGAAAGGGGGCATAGCTCATTGGGTTATTATCGACGATTTAGTGATAAACGGCCTCGTTAATTTCGTTGAAACGAGTAACAGCAGCAGCCCAGTTCGCTTTCTTTTCCATGCGTGTGTGCACGTAGCTATTCGTTATCAGGCCACACGACCGTCGTGTTCACGTGCATTCGCATATATCTATATACATGGCCTTACAAATTTGTCATCGGACCACCGGGTTTTATCGCCTCCTGGGATTCTTTTTCTGCCTATTAACCGCCACTCCTGTGATTCTTAATAATAAGTGACGATTTCGACGCATTTTTTTCATTGTAAAAATAATATAAACTAAGAGTTTTCATTATTTTACATGTCTATGACTTCAGTTTAATGACTTGTGCTATATCTATTGAAATTATATTTTTTCATTTGTTTGAATTCAACGTGTGTTTTCTACGACATTAGTATCGGAAATTGTTGCACGTGAATCATATTTTTCGCAATGAGGATGTAAAAAAGGAAGCTGAAGTAGAATTGCCGTCCCAGATATTGATTTGAATTAAACATTCACTTTGACTTCTGATATATTTTTCTCACAGTGAATACCAATTGAGATTCAAATGGCAACGATCGTATCAAACAAATGCGATTCCAATATTTACAAATCGTTAAGAAAAGAAAAGTTTGGACCATGAAACGAGTTATCTCTTTTGCAATTAGAACAAATGTAAATATTTATTAAAAACGATGTACCATGGTATTTTATTCAACTATTATAGGTATTGGTAGCAGGTCCCTGGACAGGCAGTGCGTCCCAATCGTATTCGATCCTATTCGATGGCGAACCAGTGGAAGCATGTCTTGTCCAACCTGGAGTGTTACGTTGTCGTTGTCCAGCTCACGCTGCCGGTATTGCATCATTGCAAGTTGCTTGCGACGGTTTCGTCGTATCGGACAGTGTGGCTTTTGAATACCGTAGACCACCACAAAGTGAGCCTAGTCCTGAGAAAGCACTACTCGATCGACTGGCCGACGTTGAGACTAGATTGCAAGGACCTGGACCACCTTCACCTGCTGCGCATCTTGAAGAAAGGCTTGTTGCTTATTGTCAGGTTTGTCACTGTATTAACTTTTCATGGAACAATATTTATAATATTATTTATGAAATACAATTTTATGTCAAATTTTCAACTAAAATAAATCAACAGTTGTGTTTAAATAATATTATAATTAATTTTCTTCTATCGCTATTTACAACGAGTACGAGGATAATCATATTCAATAAGATTGTAATTCCATATTGAGTTTGTTTCAAATTTATACAAAGATAAAAGCTTTTCAATTTTCGCATCGTAAACCATGGTTTGTAATTTTAGCATCGAACGTAGAATCTGAAACAATGTAGTAATTATGTGCGCTTTAACAAATCCAATAATTTCTGTGACAGCATTTAAAATACATTACTATACAAATTTTCAATTTTGCGAACTTCGTGTTCGTTTCAATTATTGATAGGCCAGACAAAATTCTCGCTAAATACTGCTGTACTCGGCAACGAAATAATCGTTATTTTCATCGAGCTGTCGCAGTGAAACGACGTAATTGCGATAAAAATTGATTACAGGACGCGGTAGTAAGGCCATGGCGTACGAACGCCGAACCCTTACAATCTGGTGGCCCAACACTATTACACTTGGCCGCGGGTTTAGGTTACTCTCGACTAGCTTGCGCGTTATTACACTGGCGAGCGGAGAATCCAAGTAGCGTACTCGACGCGGAAGTTGATGCTTTGCGTCAAGACGCTGCTGGTTTAACTCCGTTAGCATGGGCGTGTGCAGCTGGTCACGCCGACACTGCAAGGATCCTCTACCGGTGAGTGAATTCATCGATTGTATAAAACTTTAATATAAATATATATTCGTGTCGTTATTGTTCGGTTGCTCGGGTTACACAAATGAAACAAAAAAAAAGATTGTTAGGTCCTCGGTCCGAGTGATATTCACAGGGTGGTTGTGAATTGTTGGTCTGTCGCAGATGGAACGCGCAGGCGTTGCGCGTACGGGACTGCGAGAACAGGAGCGCGACCGAGCTGGCCGCGGGCAACGGTCATGGCCAAATCGCCGACGAGCTGAATCGCTTGGAGGCGCGCCGCCAAGACGAGAGGCTCTTTCTCAGACCGGCCAGTCCAAGTCCGCGGAGGCACTCCCAAGACAGCGGCCTCGATCTCACTCTCTGTTAGTTTCTTTTTATTTTCAAACATCCTTAAACGTCTCTCTCAGTGTCTCTAATTACTCTATCTCTTACCTGTATTATCCTTCTCGGAGTTGCAGGTGCGTCGACATTAATTTTGTATGAATTATTTTTTATGTATCTAGTCGATGTTGCTTTATTCATCTGCAACTTCGTCGTACCATCCTCTCTCTCTCTCTCTTTGTCTCTGTTTATCGATGTGTTTATTTAATTTTTACTTTTTATTTTGTTGGTGTATTTTGCAAAGTTCTCTCCTGGTGTTTATTGGTGTTTTTTTAGCTGTAGTATGCAGAAACAAGGCTAACAAGTTCTCAAAGTCCCAGCTAGTTCAACCTTCTTTCTGCATTCTATAACCAAAGAGTCACGTAATCTTTCTCTCTTAGAACTTTTTGAAGATTACAAAAATTAGTACGGAAAACACTCCCCTATACATTTTCATAACTGTAGATAAATATAGCTGTCAAAAAAAAAATTAAAATAAATTCAGTAACGATAGCATTGTTAAAAATACATAAGTATAATATCCCCCAAAAATTATAATGCTCGATTGATTATAACGCTCACTCACATGCGAAGTACCGCGTCTGTCTGTTTGTCTGTTCGTCTGTCTTAAATGAAAAAAAAAAACAAAAAAATAACTAAATGAAAAAGAAAACAAATATCGACAACGAAAAAAATGCAGGTGGCTCGCCGCTCCTGGACAACATGGAGCTGTTGCAGGATGACGAGTCGTCTTTAGGACTACAGGGCATGGATAGCGCCCCGAGTCCCACGGAGTCCGTAGGTCCGTAACCTAATCTCTCTCACTCTCTGTCTGTTTGTCTGTCTGTCTATCTCTCACGTAACATGACCATAAAAGACAACAAAAAAAAAACAACTATAACTTCGTTTTTCTTAACTGTCTCTCTTTGCCTGTCTATCTGTCTGTCTGTTTGTGTTTCTTTGCCTGCGCGTGTGTGTATCTGCGTGTTCAACTCTATCTTTGTATTCCTGAAAATAAACACACACACGGACACACAAACAACTCTCGACAATCTAATACTATCTGTCTCTATTCTGTGTGTCTATTTTAACAAAGGTGAGCTACCGGGTGATTTAAAGCTTTTGTTACTATTAATTGGGGACACTTACGTTTATATATCGAAGTTCTAATATGTTAGTAAAGTGCACTTAATCTTTCATTTTTAAGAATCTTTATTTGTTTGATTTACGTTAAAATAATAATTTTTTTTAACTCGCCATGCACTAATTCATCGCATTTGAGTCACTCAAAATGTAATAATTGTTTGATGATATTTATTAATTAACCGCCTTAAGAGGACATTTTATTCAGTTTGACATTTTTAAACAACCGAAACTACCATTCAATCTGAAATTTAATTTATTTAGGTTTTAATGAGATGCAATGCGCAAATAGTTCTGACTGTATTAAACTGGCACTTTGTTCAATGACTCGTGCATTCAATCTAAGATTAAGCCCAAACGAGACAAGCCTGATATCGATGGCCCCTCAGAGAACCAAGCGTGGATCTTAACCATATACATGTGTGTGTGGGTGTGTGTGTCCGTGTGTATATGTACGTATCTGTGGGTGTAAGCTCTATTGCAGCAGACTTGGTGATTGATAGACGTATAGGTAAGATTTACCTGGGGTAGGGGGGTGGCGGCAGCGGCTTGAGTGTATTGGTGTTGCTTTGGCCTTGGTGAAGCTCTGTGTCTTGGACTTAGCATTGATTGATGTACACGTGCGACATGTCTCTGTATGTCTTTCTCTCTCTCTCTCTCTCTCTTTCTCTACCCCATTCCCTGGAATGGTTGGCATACTCGCCTCGACGATTCTCTTTCTAACACGTTTTATTGATTGTTGCATAACCGATGAAACGGCTTTCATTAATTGTTGTTTGATAATTTCCTACCTGATGCTCACTTATACATAATAAGTATATATATTATTTACTGCATCTGTGTTTATCATATTTAGATGCATTGATAGTTTTTAATCATCAATCATCGTAGCGTAAAAAACGATAATGAACCCTCCTCATCTATATAGTTATATAGAGCATATGCAGTTATGTGTATGTATGTGTCTAGAAAATGTTATTTGTTGTTAGTTTAAGAAAAAAGAACCCTCAACCGTAACCTACTTACATAGACATAGTATCGTAACATATACATGTAAGATTGTGTAAGGGTGCGTGCGTTGATGTTCACGGCACATTACCAGTGATCATAAAACTGGTAGATTGCTGGTGCTCACTGTATCAATGCTGTAGCTACTGCGTCACAAACTAACTTTTGCAGGCTGCGGAATCAAGCCCCAAGGACTAATCTAATCCGTGCATCTGTGCACCTATGTATATAGCTGTTTAACTATCTCTGCATAATCTATTCTCACACTAAACACTATAATGCAAAAGTATCTCCTTATATGTATACCGTCTAAATATGTGTGTGCGCGTGTATATATATATATATATATATATATATATATATATATATATACATCTATGACAATTACAAAGCTGCGTTTACATTAATCTGTGTTTAAAACAAAGCTGTGTCGCGAGCCCTTCATTTTTGTTGCAAGAGTGAGCTCGTGAGAGAAGCTCGCGATTGCTAATTTTTTGTGTTTGTTTGTTGGAGGCTTTAGGCCACAGTGCGACATTTCTGCTTGCTTGCTTGTAGGGGAGGAGGATCCGAGGGTGTTGACCTTGGCCGAGCAAATTATTGCCGCGTTGCCGGAGAGGATCAAGAGAGAGCAATGTGACCCTACAGCCAATTCGCCCGCATCCCCGTCACCACCGGCACCGCCTCTGCCACCACTCGAAGATGCTCTTATGGAACAAATGGTGAGTCCGATGTTTTAAATTTATTGAGCGAGAGAAAAAAGATGAGAGGAATTCAAACTAGAACAAAGGCGTATTATTAATAATCGATTATTGTTAGAGCACTCAAGATAATACATTGAAGGAAATAATAATAATAAAATAAATACAATATGCTACAGCCATTGGATACCGGCGAGCTGTTCGATTCGTATCGCGAGTGCAGCGGTGGCGCAGCCTCGGTGAGCGACGCGGACGCTGAGGCGTCACCATCCTCGCCGTCATCGAGTTGCTTAACGCCGGACTCACCATCTCCACCGCCAACCACAGCCGACTTTTGTGACTTTCTTCAACTACAACTTCAACTTGATAGCGGCGTTGGATCGCAATCAAGCAGTTGCTCGACCGACAAGGTGATTGGTAGTGCAGCGATCGCAAACTCACCGTCCACCTCGTCGTCGATCGATGCTATTGGCGGTGAAGCTGATCTCAGCCGACTAACTTTATCCGACAAAGAGCAGCGAGAATTGTACCAAGCGGCGAGAATGATTCAGAAAGCGTACAGGAGTTACAAAGGTAGACAGAGGCAGGAGGAGGCCGAGAGGCATGCCGCCGTCCTCATACAGCAATATTATCGTCGGCACAAGCAGTACGCTTATCATAGGTGGGTTACCTCTCTTTTTATTTCAGTCTCCCCTTTTTTTTATTTGGATACTACTCCAATAATATCGCTGATTTATACAGTGCCAATGACCTGCTTTCGATTCGTAAGATAATCAGTATTATTGCGAGTATGCATGGATAATTATAGAAAATATATTAACAGCGCCTAACCCACTTTTTTCGATTAAATTCGGTGAAAAATAATTTAAAGTATATTCAAAAATGCATTATTGGCACTATTCTAATTTTGATCAAGGCATTTTGATAATGTAGGACAATTACGAAATACGGTACTCGAGGCATGAATAATGTCTTACAACTAACGAGAAGTAATTAATCTTCATGGCAAGATTCATTCGATGAAAAAGAGTTTAATTATACGCCAAGTACAATCTATATATTTCAGACTATTATCGTTTAAAATTAGTATCGCTAAAATTTCTCGTCACGCGTTGACACACTATCCTGCGCTTTAGAAAAAAAAGAGACACGCTCGGTGAAGCCTGTAATTACACGTACTGATAAAATCAGAAAATGATGAGCGAACAAGTTTCGCTCGTAAAAGTAAAAACCTCCTTGCGCGTTGTAAAATAAAAAGGGAAGAAATAGCTTTGCTTGAAAAAATACCAAAAACTCGGAGAAATAAGGTCAACGGTAATTTGATAAAGCCCACAATTTTGTCATATATCTAAATGTTTATCCTATGGAAAACTAAGACTTGAGAGACGCGGAACTTTTTAGAGGAATGAGTATTTAACACACGTACTTAGGCCGACAGCTGATCATCAGTTATTCGAGCTCCCGGCGGTCTCGTTTCGAAATAAGTCACGATTACGTTGCTGCGAGAGCGTCTTAACGATCGTCGTAGTCTTCTTCTTCTTGGTCGTCGCCGTCGTCGTCGTCGTTTCTGACCGAAGCCGCGTTGAACTTTTAATTGCCATCGTAAATAATTCGGAAAGTTCGTGAAGAGAGAGAGAGCACTTTCTTCGTTTCTTGCGGGCGTTCGCAAGCCGCGACGGGCCGAATACCAAATTAAGCTGGCATTAAATTAATACGACGCGGGACGAAAGACACCAGAGGAGGACCTTGGCGATCTTTCTTCTCCGCTCTCGTTGTTGCGCGAAATGAACGTAGACTCTCTCTCTCTTTGCTGCTGCTTAACGCTATACTTTTCTCGCCCCTTTCGTCGTACTTTGTGTACTTTGTTCACTACGATTTATCGTTTTGCCTCGAGATTAGACGACAGATTTTCGCTCAGGTTAAGAGATGCTACATAGACGGATCGCTTTACCTAGCTAGTTGATCTGTTTAGTGGTTGGTCGACCGTAAGTCAAATTTTTTCAGCCTACATCTTTCTATAAGGAAATTCTTAATAAAAAGTACCTGAACTGAAATTAAATACAATAATATCAATAGAATATTTGTTAATTTTTTTGGAAAATGTTAACGTTTGAGTACCCGTTTATCCACTACACCCATTTAATGTAAATTATAACAGATAGTATTCAAACGATAATAAGAGATAACTTGCCCTTAAATTCTGTAAAGAAACATAGAAATGCACTTGAGAAAATTATTTCTCGCGCAAACGAGAGTCACGCCTTGAGCCGGATAAACACAGAAACTTGGTCGAAAAGTCAACATGAAGAAACTTCGTGAAAGTAGCTTAAGACTCTGTTCGCGAATCTGAAAAGGCTTTTCTTTTATATTATTTCTTTCTCTTATTCTTTGGGTTATTCCGTGGGCGTAGACAAGCGACGAAGGCAGCGCTGGTGATTCAGAACAACTACCGTAGTTATCGTGCTCGCCCGGGCACAGCAACGAGTGCACGTCAGCAGGCGGTTCAGCAGCAGGCGGCACATCAGGCAGCTCGCAAGATCCAACAGTTCATGCGCCAGTCAAAAATCAAGTGAGATTTTTTTCTTTAGATCGCTTTTTTCCTCTCACTAACATGTCGTAAAAACTAACAATGTGTTTCACTCTCTCTCTCTCTCCCTCTCTCTGATCTTGTCTAACCATGCAGTCTGTCGTGGGACGACTCGCGACCGGTAAGTAACCAGTACTAATATGAACAAAAAAAAGTCGGATAGTCACAAGTCACGTATCGCGTGGCAGTTGGTATTACGTGAGGCACGAATGTACATACTTACTGATGAAAAATTTTGCGGTGAAGTAAAAAGCAAATTACGCGCGGCTACCCACTTTTATTGCTGTTGATTCTGACACGAGAATTCCGCCGTTACTTTTTTTCAACTTTTCCAAAGGAGCAATTAAGCATTCTTAAGTACTTCCTCGTAACATGAAACTAGATTTCCGACGCGGTGTAGAGCTTTTATTAATCGATATTTTACAGTTTTACGTTGGATGATTTCATTTGTTGTAATACTTGAATATTCACATGCTTATGATTGCTACATTGCAGTTTCATTATTGTCAAGTATTTATTAAGTAATCTCTTAAATTTTAATAGAAAAGATAAGGGTTATTATAATGTGTTTATTTGATCATAGTGTCGTGTTTTATTTTTTGAATAATGAACTATAAAAATAACTAGAGATAAAGTCAAAGTCAAATTTTGACGTATATATACGATAGCTTAACAAATTATTCAGCTATTCATCTCTATTAACAGCACGATCGAGAAAAGCTTGAGCTATAACTCGTCCTCAAACTTCTGAAACGCTTAATCATCTTCGGAGTCTCGACACAAACTCTTCCAATCTGCCTCACTAAAAAATTTCATCTTTTTAAAAATTGAATTAGTTTCCGCTTGAAACAGAACAAAACTTTGAAATCTCCAAACTGAATTAATAGAAAGTGAGTGTCATAATGAATTCGATTAAAAAAGGAACTTTTGATGTACAATTTACAGACTGCAGAACGCCAGGGCCGTCGCAAACGCGAGCGGGAGGCAAGTGGTGCAAGTGGTCACTTCGCGGGCGGCTGCTGTCCACCCAAACTCGCACTCATCTAGCCCAGGTGCAGCCGAGGCAACGGCGAATCAGTAATTTCAAACAGCAGCGCCATTCTTCCTCAACTTGTTCAAGGGCATCGCAACACCTAGACTGTCTCTCACTCTCTTTTTATCTCTTTCTCTCTCTTTTGTCTTCTACTTCCTCTCAAAATCTATCTTTTCTCTTCTACGATATCGCTCGCACGGATCTTAACCACTTTTCGCTAATGGGTTTTTTCCATTTTTTCCATCGTCAAATCTATATTGTCTCAACTCGGAAACTTGTCGTTATTGCGTAGTTTTTAGGTGTTTTAACAATTCAAGTTAGGCAATCATCGATGAATTTTTATTATTACAGCAAGTATGAAAAAGTTGCTGTTCGAGTTTATTATAATAGTATGGTTGCGATAGGAAATGATTGTCGGAGGGGAGATTAATTTTAGATATGAATTTTGACGTAATAACCATTGATTCTAATGGAATATTTATTGAATTTTCGAGGTACTACGGTTATCTGCTTAGACGCTATTGGCAATCAGATATTTTAAAGATAATTATTAATCGATTTCGACAGCGCACTTGCGTCATCAAAGAATTGACTAATATCATTCAAATTTTTCAAGTAAAATTACTGTAAGCTCTCTTTTATCAAAGATTTAAATTTATATAATAACATTTCTTTAAAGTATTTTACATACTTTGGTTTGGATAGAAGGAAATATCAACACATTAGTTGAACCATTCAGACAATCATTTTTCACAAGTTCTTAGATAATTAACGAGATCAATCTATGGATTAAAAGAAAATTTACGAAAGTAGTACAAACAATGACAAGTTTTCGTGCTTCGCTTTCGATATTTTCTCTTTCTCTCTCTTTCTCTCTCTCTCTCTCTCTCTCTCTCTCTCTCTCTCTCTTTCTCTTTCTGTCTCTTTTCCTCAACTATACAAAGTAAGACCGTACTGGCTTTGTCAGCTTAAAACTTTGGCCCGTTCAAAAGGATGAGTCTTCGTCTCTCCGTAATCCTCCTCGATATTTTTCTACGCGATCTAGCTTGTCACTTTTGCCGAGACTGCAGGAAAAATTCCTTTTTTTATAAAAACGAATGAAAAATTAGGTTTACCGAAAAAAAAGAAAACGAAGAGAGTCAGAGAGAATTTCTCTTTTCGACTTCAAGACTTTACGAGCGCTATAGTAAACGCGCGAATGATTAATTGTTCTTTAAGTAGATCCGTGTTTAAGCGAGACGTGAGATATTATTGTCTCGGGACGCGTAATCGAGTACCTGAATAAAAATTTAGTAAAATTGCGCAAGACAAAGTCGCAACAAACAAAGGCACCACATATTCTTTTTTCTCTCACCGACACCAACACTTGATGCACTAGTTTTGTAGAGTCGTCACACATATGTACACCGAATCGTCATTTACTTGTAAGATAAATAATTCAGTGCATTTTTGAAGTAATCAAATTTTCATCGTACGAGAAGAAAAAAAAACAATTTGTACTTAACGAGAGACAAGTCCTTTTGAAGTTTAAACTAGTGAAGTGTAAATACAGAGTAGTCTGAAAAGTGGTTAAATCCATGGGAGGCGGACACGATGCGTCCTAAATACAATGTGATAACAAGTCGCCAGTTTTTTTATAAAAGCCAAGCGCTCGGGTGTTGTTTAGTTGTGTCGTTATCTCCCTTGTTGGTTATCTTTTCTAGTTTAGTTTTTAGATTGACGCATGTTGAAGAAATACATGGACTTAAAGAAACATTGTTCTTTTGCTGCTTTATTTTTAATTCTACGTTCTAGGTTTATCAATATTGTTCTACTAATGTACAGCGGCGTTTGTTTTCTAATGCGTCCATCCACATGCAGTTGGCAATTTGCATATATAGTTTACATTGTTGATTAGCATCATAATTATACTTTACACTGTTCGATTGTTGAGAATTTGTCAAAGAGCGATTTATCTGTATATTTTATGAATGTATCATAAGGTTGCATTCGGCAACAAAAAATAGAAGAAGCGTGTAAGTGTAGAATATTTTGGTTGTTTAGCAATCATTCGTAAGAGTGAAGAAAATTCGTCGCTTTCGTATTTTACTTTATAAGGATTTTTCTAACGCTAAAGTTAAGTCAAAATAAAAAAAGAAATATTTTAAGAAAAAAAAGACAAATTCAACGTAAGATCCGAGTAAAATAAGAATTAACAGTAAAAAAAAAACAAAAAAGTTTGCAATGGACTTTCTTTACTGTGTCTGCGAGAAACACGTCCAATTCCTCGGTTCAACGGTATACGTGTTTAATTTCGACAAATCCCGAGACTGCGCGATCCATCGAAAAAAAAGGAAATATAACTTGTTCGAGGATGAGAATACTATAACGAAACAATACATGGTGCTACGTATGTGGCATGCACTGGCGGCAGAAGCAACATTTTTTGTATGCACGTCGTCGAAATAAAAAAAAAAGTGAAACAAAACACTAACACAAAAGAGTCGATGCACCATGCCGAGGCGGTGATTTTATCTGTGAACTCCCACATAAATACTTAAGAAAATAATAACAAACAAACAATAGCAACTCGAGCGCGACCAAAGGAATCGGCGAGTTCGAGCCTATATTAGTGGAGTGTGACCCAAACACACAGAAACACAGAGACAAGCTTTCATACATTTGCTTTTTGTACGTAACGGTACAATGTAGTTACGAGGAGATTTAGTCTTTGATAACGTATAAGCACGATTAGTAAATAGTGCGAACAAAAACTTTTAAACACGTAGAATTCCGTTTTACTTCGCGATTCAAACACTTTTTCATAAGGTACTCAAAAAAGTCCAATTTTTCGATTTTTACATAATTACAATCTAGTGAGCGAACGAAGGACGGGAGTATATTCGTAATTTTAACGAATTAAACATAATCAAATTAATTTTCTTAATACTTATATAATCGAGTTTTATTCTCCTAAACTACTGGCGAAATTTATCCACGTAAGATTGCGAGTAAAACTAGGAAAGAGCCGTAGCGTAACGAGCTTTTACGATTAACTAAGATAAAAACATATATATATACACATATATACATATGTATGTATGTATGTATGTATGTATGTATGTATGTATGTATGTATGTATGTATATATAAACGGATGAAGAAGACGAAAAAACAAATTTATAAAAATGTAAAACGATGCACTCGCATCGCCGACGAATCTACGAAGTTTCCCGATATTTTTGCAATGAGATATAAAGAAGTAAAAAAACAAATCTACGTAATTATAGTGTCGGAGATGGCCGTTGATTCCTTCGAGCGCGTTCGCGAACATAAAAGAAGAAAAAGACAGAGAAACACGACGATAGCCAGTTAAAGGCGATAAAAAATAAGCAGAAACGTTCGGACGGACTGTGCAAAGAAGTTACGGTGTTTTATGATCGATTTCTTACATTGAAATTTTAAATATAGATTAACAAACAATTAAATTTAGCGAGAAAGGCAAGATGTATGCCGAGAGATGATGAATTGAAAGAACATAAAGAAACAACAGAAGAAACTTATTACCGTAGGTGCAATCTTTTAGCTCTAGGCTTGTTATCGATTATCTATACTTATTGAGATTTTTCCTCCACTTAGGAGATTTTTAAATAAAAATAACACAAAAAAAAGACGCGTCGAGGCGAACAAATATAAATAATCTAATACGTAAGACTAAATGACGCTGAAAGGTTTTGTTTCCGCGTAATGCGCGCTGGAAAATGAAAAAATTACGAAAAAAAAAAACAATTTTTTTCTTAGCTCACGCACATTACAGAGCCGAGGGCCTCGCGTTCCTGTTGGTTTGTAGTAGATGAGGACATTATTCAACATTGTGATAAATCTATGGTGATCCAAGAAAGTATTTCCGAATCTGCGTTGTAACACGGGGATACGGGGAGAACACGGAATGGATGATGGGTGAGAAATTCTCGCCAGGCAGGCTGAACAAATTTTTGACGATTGCATCCTCGTCTTTACTTTTTTTTCATTTGCCTTGTGGCACTTTAGTTATTAAATCAAATGTGTTATATTACGTTGGATACACGATTCACATTTGTATCCGGTACAAATAAGCTGAGATGTTTATTTTTTATACTTGAAATCGAAAATTATTATTTTACCTGCTCACTGGCAGCATATGCTGAGGATTTTATTTGTAGACTTTGTAAATTCAACTTGTTTTGGCTTTTTTAAAGGAAAAACTTACGTAATTAACCTTATTAACCATATGACCAATTATACTTACGTACATTAAGTTGAACGGTTTGTTCTCAATTCTGTAAATTGAATGAGTTCGAAACAATAACTCTTCATTGATCAATGTCACGTACTCGGTAGGAGCGCCTACATCGGAACTGGGAAAAAAAGTTGCAAAAGCTTTTGCTTAAGCCGTTCCAGTAATCTGGCACGAGGTCAAAATGAATTTTTTGGCAATGGCTACGAACTGGCAAATGACTTTTATTGTCTCTACTTACTCATTCGTGCGCTTGTTAAAATTCGCAACAATCAGACGTGTTACAGAATTGAAAACAATTTTCAAAAAGGTAATTGAGGTGAAAACGAGGCGCAATCGCACAACATGTAATATTGTATACACGAGTCAATTCCAACGAGCATTTTCATGCCACTAAGCTTAAAGATTTTATTAGTTAATCATACATTTAAAAAAGGTGAGAACGAGAGCGAGCGAATTTACCAAAAAAATTATAAATGTGTGAACGGTAGCGAGAAAGAAATATGAAAAGAAAACCATGTGAAGAATGGTAATGAGAACGAGGGTTTCAACTTTCAATCATTGTTAATAAATTAATTAATTGATCAGTCTTGATCCTACTGATATTTAACAGAAAGAAGACGAGTAAAGGCATAGTTACTAATACATACGAACTAATATTATATTCATATTTTTGCTTATTGCATAATTAAAATCTACTATGAGATTTAGCGGTTTTAAATGCCAGAGTGGATACAAGCCAGCTGGTTTTACTCTGAAAAAAGCTACAGATAATTGAACTAACATTCACAGAAAATTTAATTACTACAGATATATTTTAAACGGCTCTTGAAATATTGGATCCCTCCCTCTAAAAATCATCGAAACGTATACAAATTGACATAATTATTTTCATTAAGCGTCTCTGTAATCTCACAAAAGTAAATCCAGCCATCTGTAGTTTCGTTCAGAAAGATTTTTAAGAATAAATCGCACTCAAAAGCCCGACTTTTACTATTAACAAGAACAAATAAAATAAAAGCGATAATACCGTCATCTTTCGGAGACTTATAAAAGTAAATTTATAACGCAGTATTTTTCGACCATGAGCCGAGGCCAAAAGTTAGCCTGGTCCGATGAGGTAAAAAAAGTATAAATAAATGATTAAACAAAAATATAATATAGTTTTTTTCCGATAAACTTCAATTGTATGTATCGATAAATAAACGCATTAATCTATCGCATAGCGAGAAGCTAGAGAACGGAATGGAATACGAAGAACTCGAAAAAGTCCAATCAATTATAACGATTGTTAGGGTAGAAGCTTCAATGAATCACTTGAAAATCTTTAAAAAAATTTAACAAATTAATCTCAATCTCCAATTAATGAGGCGAATATTTCTCAAATCTGCGTAAATAAAAAAAGCCAAGACGACTAGATTTTAAATAAATAGAAGCCGCATGGCCTAACCGCTGCCACTCGGACATATAACTTTTTCTCCGATTCCATAGATGAAAAATAAGCTCGTCTCGCATTAAGAAAAGTGACTCAGGCGAGTGGTGAGCATAGGAACAGAACGTATCTTATATTTCATCTTTTTAAACTAAACTTTTTAGAGTCAGAGAAATAATAAAAGAAAACGAAAAGCGTAGCTGAGAGATAATAAAGTACTGTAGAGAATCGACTATATATTTACACGTACACGCATACACATATACATTCAATACAATACATCACATACACACAAAACACACAATACACATTAACAGAATTTGGGATGGATGAAAGTGTCGAGACCGTCGCCGCCTCGCCGTTGCGAAACCCCATCCGCTTGTCCGTCCGCGCGTACTTCCCAGAGGATCAGAGGCGTAAGAGCGGCGAGATCGGAAAAGTAAAACAAAGACCGTCTCGACACTTTGACTGCGTCGCCTCTTCGCTTCGGAAATTCGTGTACAAATTGTCTAGAAAGAAAAAGATATAATAATTCCAACAAACATAAATTGTAAAGGTGATCCGATACGAAGCTTGGCGTTCGCGGTCGTTGGCGCTATAACTTTCCAGTGCTAGTGAAGAAACAGGCGAGTAATCAATGCTCCATCTCTTTTAATATTTTTATTATCGCAAGCGTAAAGTTCATTAAACAAAAGAAAAAAAAAGAAAAAAAGTAAAATTGAATCGTACGATCGTGAGTGGTAACATTATCAAAGGATTATATGAAACAAACAAAAAAAGTAATATACCACTATTTATTATTATTTATTAACGACTAGTTCAACTAATATTGTAAATAACGAAAATATTTTATCTATATATTTCCGATCCGGGGGCCGTGCGGACGCGGGGATCGCGTGCACGCCAACTTACGCTCCGCGTGTCCGATCTTTATTCTTCGCTGATTATATATAAATATATTATAATTATTAATTATTATATTGTACTTATGAGATGAATGAGCGGCGATCGTCCCGCGAATGTCGCCGCGCGTCCGGCGCCCCCATTGTTACACCATTTCATCATTGCATTTAATAAATTATATATTTATTGACTCATTTATCTTCTGTTTTAGGCAGCCTTCATCTATCTATCTCCTGTTCCATTTCCTTATTCCTTATCATATAACTTTAACATTTATTAGAAAACTGAAATTTGTACAATGCTTATAATGTGAATTATTGAAACATATTAAATATTACGTTGCTGTCTCAATAATAACGTAAGACAAGAAAATCTCATTCAACAATTTTCGCGGTCATCTCCTTTTTTATTCTGATTTTTTAGATATACCCATTTGAAGGTCAAAAACTGATGGAATGAGGGTTTAAAAAATAAGCAGCGACCTCTCCCGCAACGATTTATTGCATTAAAGCATACAAACAGTACAAACGATGTCGTCATTCCCCAAGTACAAATTAAATTAAATTATTTGTGTATTTACGTTATTATTGTCGCGTTAACGCGATTGTGCGTGTCATAATAGGCGATTCCGCGCATTTAAAATCTTTCACTTAGAAATCATACAAGAAAAAAGTAATGAACTTGAACAAAATAGAGAAAAATGTGATTTTCCACCAATAAATAAGAGAAAAACTTGTCATAAAAATGCCACCTTAAGTTTTACTCTAAATTTTTTCTTAAGTACTCAATCGAATCATAATTGACGCAGGAGGGCCTACAGTCAAAATATAAATATATTAGTCTATAAAATGTAAAATCGTTCACTCCAATTAGCTCATACAAAATTTTCCAAAACAACAATAGAATTTCGATAACTAAATTTATATAATAAAAGGCACACTAGGTCAGAGACCGAAGTATTCGACTAAAGGCCTCCCTCGGACGTCGAACAATAAATAACAATAGTGCTGATGACGATAAAAAAAACCAGTAAAGAGAACCGTTAAGAGAGCGATCAAGATGAACGTCATCCAAAAGAGTGTCTTGATCAATATGGCACTGTAATCGCTGTTGCACGATTGTCAGAAAACCTGTACGCGATGGTTCTCTCGGTCGCAAACGATGATATTTCCCGCGGAAGTCACAGCAACACCTTCTAAACCTTTGAATTCACCATCCCCGCAACCCCAGTTTCCAAAAGATTTCAGGAACATGCCCTCGGGTGTAAATATTTGAATTCTGTTGTTTCCCGAATCTGCGACAATGATGAATCCTTGATCGTCAACAGCTACGCCTCTTGGAAACTTGAATTGTCCGTCTTCTGATCCTTCGCATCCGAACGCAGTCAATACTCTTCCATTAACATCGAAAATTTGAATTCTGTGATTATTACTGTCGCTGACGATGACTCTATTCGTACTGCTAACAGCGATGTAATGTGGATGTTCAAGTTGTCCACGACCAGCACCACAGCTGCCAAATTTGCCAACAAAGGTACCGTCCGACTGGAATACTTGCACTCGATGATTTTCTTTGTCGCAGACGTAAATAAAGCCCAAAGCATCGGTGGTGATACCCCATGGATAGTTGAATCTACCGTCAGCTGTGCCTTGGTAACCAAAGGCACGCAAGAAGCGACCTGATGGGTCGAAGACTTGGATTCGATGATTGTAACGATCGGCTATAATGAACTGGCCGATCCGATTGACTGCTACACCGGCAAGGCAGTCGAATTCACCTTCGCCGTTACCATATGATCCGAACTCTCTTACGAAGTTCCCGTTACCGTCGAACACCTGTGTGATCATTGAAATAATTAATAGTACATACAAACTTTCAAGATCAAAACTACTGATTGAAAAATTTGATTTCAAAGGAAATTGAAAGAAAACAACTTTTCAAAATAATTGCTTCATGTTGTATTGAAAATTAAATTCCAACATTGAGAATGAAAAACTACTTACTTGAACGCGATGGTTAGAGCTGTCGGCCACGACGATGGAATTGTCGGGGCCGACGGCAAGGCCTCTCGGCCAAGTAAAGCATCCGGCTTCGCTCCCCCGCATCCCAAACTTGAACAGCTGCCGCCGCTTCAGCAGGTATTGCCCCCTTAAAAAAGTAATTCTTAATGAAAGCGTTATTAGCAAAATATGCACTGCATATATATCCGGAACTCGCAATTTGCCATTTCACAAATAAAAAAAGAAGTGAATGCCATTGGGAAAGTAGGATGTGAGTGGAAAGCATATAACGAGAAATTGGCGAAATAAAATTTGCTGTATCTAAAGCGAAATAAGGATGTACGCGAGCTGCTCTCGTGGGCGACAGTATCGGAAATTTTGGCACGGATCCCAGACGTCGCTCGTGTACTTTCTCACTCTCAGCGCGCCTCTTTTTCCCTTGAAACTCTGCGAGTGCATTTCGTGCTATCTAAGCAGAAATCCATTTGGTATGTTCCGACCAAAAAACTCTCTTCTCATCGAGATTAGATTTCTGATATTCAGTGCCATACGCCCCGCTCGCGCAATGACAAGGTCGTTTTTTTATTTTTCTCTCCTTCTTTTACCCTTTTTCTCAGCAAATAATCTTGCGAAACCACTACGGCTGTGTCAAAGTGTAGGTATTGCGTGACTCAATGGAGAGCAATACAAAGTTTAATAATTAATCTCGTTAACAGTATGTTAAAAAAAAGAAATTTCTTTTTTAATTAGCCATATACTCAACTCAATAAGTATATGGTTCATAATAATTGCAGTTAAAGTTTTTACATCTCGATTGTATGAAAAAAACAATGTTAAAGAAAAATTAAAAATAGTATGTATTTGACTCACCTAGTGGAGGAACCTGCTGCCGCGGGTATAACGGGAGCTGCTATAGGGGACGTGGGGGAGCCTGACGGGTTTTTTTGATCGTCATCAGAAGATTCAAAGGAAGCTTGGCCTGTGTGCCTCAATGGCAGGCCCAGGGACAGTCTTCGCGAGGCCGAGCTCGCACCGCTGCTGCTGTAATATCCAACCCCATGCCATCATTAAAAATACAACACAACCACTTACACTTAACACTTGTTACAACAAAAGAAAAAGAAAATACAAGAATACAGGAGAAAACGTATCACAGCGTCAAACTTACAAACTATTATTGTCAACAGCAAACCCTTCTGCTTTCACATGTTAATACAGATACAAGGAGTCACTACTTCGGTATCTCAGTCCAAATTCACGGAAATCTTTGCAACTCTATTATTAATGGGATTCTGGGATAAACTTCTGGTAGGAATCTCGGCATTACTGTTATAAGTGAGCGAAACGAATTGTAATCTACCAGATTCCTACGTTTATCTATCAAGCACTCGAAACGCAATGATTAATATCGACAATAATTTATTTTATTTTTTTTAATGGAAGAAAAACTTTATCACTAAAACTCACAGGTTTCAAAATTTACTCTTAAAACTGAGACTCATCGTTTAAAGGTATAGGTGTGCGTGATTCTGAATAACTAGAGGTTTTTTTGGAGGCTTCGGTATTCATATTGAATAAATAAAACATTAAAGCGGTAAAAAAAGTAAAGTTGGTTAACAATGAAAAGAAAGCTCGAATTCTTCATAACAGCTACAACCGAAGGGGGAGTTTCTTACCCCACGCGATACTTGTTATCGTTCAATGTATTAGATACGGAGTTGATTTTATCTCCCAGTCGTCTAAAATAAAATAACATTGTTTTATCAGCTGCTCACTATTTGTTTTTTGTTTAAATTCAATTATTTTTACACGTATGCAGTGAGATAAGATGACGAGTAACAAAGTTAATAACGCTTGATGAAGATTATTATTATTACCATACTGATCAAAATTATTAATGGGTTTCGATATAATTTATTATTTCACTGGTGCACTTGGGGAGTCTCTTACCCGCCCACGCGATACTTGTTTTCTTTCAACGAATTAGCTACAGCATTAATTTTCTCTTCCAAGCGTCTAGAACGAAATATTACGGCTGTATAAAATTGCTTTATTGCATTATTCTGCTATGCGTGATTGTGATGAAATGACTAATTAATGACGCTTTTGATGTCAGTGTCAATATCACTTTTTTTATGTATTATTATTTTTCTGTTCAATTTAATAAGATTCAAACTATGAAGTACCTATAATTTTCCATTGTGTGTATCGCCGGTACAGTTATATGTTCTTGTTAAGCATAACTTACACTATGTACTTGAAATATGTTAAACTACTTTACTATTGTAATTATATTTGTAAAATAATAATACACTGTTGGAAAATGATGAAAATATTAGATTGTTATACTAGCAATCGTAACATTTAACTGAGTTAGATCAATGATCTAGTAAAGTGTTAATATGTAATGTGTAGATAGGCAACATTTTGAATTATTAATTATTAATTCAAAAAAGAAAAAAATTCTTAAAAAATTAGTTGCTGTGTTAATTTTAATCCTTTTTGTGCATCAAAAGTGCTATCAAATAACAGAAAATATTCTTTCTTTAAGAACACTTTATTCAAACTTGCTTCAACAGTAATTCAAATTAAATAAATAAATAAATAAATTGCACGAGTAAGTATTGTCTGTATGATTGTACTTTTATAATACGATATTCAACTTCAACGATGGTTCGATTAAAGTCAATATCTTTTGTGTCTGAAAAGTGACAAAAAAAATATGTGTTAGAATTCATCAAATTTTCCAACCGTGTAGATGGGGAATATTGAAAAAACTGAAGCAACATGATCATTTTTACAATAGAATAGAAGAGCTACAATAACATTTCAATTTAATCAAAGCAACGTTTGTCTAGTAATCATCATGCCGCCAGAGTTTTGTATAAAAATGTAACTAAATCGAGTGGTACATCGAGAATGGAAAAAAGAGAGAAAAGTTAAAGGTCAAGTGAATTACCTGGTTGAGGGTAAAGCAGAGGCGGCCGAGGAGGGCGGCTCCTTGTCCTTGGCGGTGCGATTACCGTATTTGCTTTTGAGGTACCTGGCCCACGAGCTGAGCGCGGCGCCGTCTTTCTCGGCGCCTGGACGCTCTCGATCTGGGCTTGGTTCCCTGGACTTCAACGCATGGGTGCTTCGACTTCTGGCTAAATCCGAACTCGCGCCGT
Source organism: Chouioia cunea (assembly GCA_030064505.1). Classification (NCBI taxonomy): domain Eukaryota; kingdom Metazoa; phylum Arthropoda; class Insecta; order Hymenoptera; family Eulophidae; genus Chouioia; species Chouioia cunea. The sequence goes on from JAOPFQ010000001.1 coordinate 30,493,758, forward strand.
ATTTCGCGGCCAGATACGCATTGGGCGATTGGGTCGTCGGCGACGGCGGATCCTCCTCGATGTCCATGTCCTCGCCACCGAATTGATGACTGCTGCGCGATCTCGCCAACTTTTGCCGACGCTCCTTCAGCGCTGCGTAACGCGAACGAGGCGACATCAGCGACGATGTGCTGTCTTGATTGTTGCTGGTGCTCAAGTCCAATGGTTCCGGTGGCTGATGGTAATTGCTGCTTGGGCTGCTGCTCCCGCCGCCATTGCCGCTGATTGTTGTCCCCACGGCTGCTTGACTCCGACTCTTGTTGAGAAACCTGAAACGTTGCCAAACACCAGGGTTTCCCAATGGTTATTGGGCTGTACGTATAACTTGTGCCGGATGATGCAGGTCGTGCTTAACGGTGATATTTTATATGCCGATTATCCCACGTCGATATTGATGACGATGATTCGGGCAACGTTATTTGGCTCATTTTTCGTTCTTTCTTTAATCTATGCTAATCTACTTCTAATGTAGTGGTCGATCAAACGAATATGACACTTTTAAGTAATAAATACATACTATATGAATTTGTGATTGCAAACCAAATATAATCTCATCGCGTCAATATAAAGATCATATTACAACAAAAGATAACGATACAAATAAAGATCATACTTTGGTTTTCCAACTTCATCTAATCATAAACGATCAGTACGTTGCATGAATACGATGACAAGAATTTTTATCAGAACATGAAGAAGTAATTACGTATTTCAATGTGATGTACAAGCAATGAACTGTTAGTGCACTTTTTATCATTTTGACATGTGCGGGATATCGTTATAACGCGTGAGGTAATCGGTGTATAAAAGCAAAGTATTGCTGTTACGTAAGTAATGTTAGGATGATTAATTGACCAAATGACATTGAGTGAAATGATCATGACAAAGAAAAAGTGAACGAAGCATTTCAATAAAACAGTGGCCAGTATTGTACATAAGCTGGTATAGGACGTATGTCTAGATTGTTTTCTTGATTCCACTGTACGTGAATTGGGTGGCAAACATAAAGAAGAGAACGATAGAATCAAGGACGGTGTTTGAGAAGGTAAATAAATAATGCGACTTATCACGACAATGCAGTTTATTTACCACACCAACAATTTTAACGCAAATTTCAATTAAGCTATAGAAGAAAAATGATACAAAAAGAATGATATAGTGGTAAGTAATTGACCATTAAGGTTCGTTTTATCGTTGCTTTGACAACAGAACTTCGAAGACCGTACAGCTTCGATCGTCATATTGCCAATGCAGCTTCAATTTTTATCACGAACGACGTTCAAGACTCTAAGCTCTCTTCTCAATTAATTTTACGAGATAAGGGTTTCAGTCAATCACGTAAAAATTTCTCTTTACGGAGGATGAAGGATCTCTTAACTAATGAAGGGCGCGTGGGCGTTCAGATTTGATAATATATTTATATAATAATGTACAAAAATCTACTACAAAACTAGGCATTGCAACTAGTAGCTCACACGAGCAATAACAGTCTATGGAAACGCGATATCTTGACAGTTAAAAATCAAATTTTCTAAAAAATATAATTAATGATACCTTATTGAAAAATTTTGAATTTCAATTCGAAAAAAAAATGTAATAACAATGTATCACAGTCAATTCCGCTTAAAGAAACCTGTGATATATACCAATAGGAACGACAACGAATTATCGCATACTTTATCACAAAGATTAGACTTTCTAAGATTGAAAAAATGCAAAGGCCGTGCATCTATCTATCTAGCAAAATCATATCCGTCCAGCTATTCCTCGGAATACCGTATCGTTAGTCTCTTGCATGTAACCGTAAGAACGAGATAATTACGTTGAACAGTTACATTGTCGTCGCATTGTCAGATAAAAAGAAGAAAAGAAGACGCGGTGTACGTAGTAGATAAAAAGACACGTCGTAACGTTAAAACAGCGCAAGTGTAGTAGTAGCAGTTGTTGTTGAGTCACATAAACAAATTAATTAAGATGCTACAACACAGTACGGAAACACAGAAGACGGTGGTTACCATATTCATGGGTAAACTCGCATCGTTCGGTAAAGAATCGGGTTTAACCGTCGGCGCCACCGCCGTTGCCGTCAAAGCACCATCGTCGCCCACAGTCTGTTCCTTGTTAGCTGGGGCACTCTCATCCACGACGATCCAACCATTTTCCCCGATGCTCCATTGGTCCTCGTCGGGTTTACTGCTGCTGTCGTTATTATTGTTCATATCGTCTTTCACATTCGCGTTCGCGACCGCGGAGTTCGTGGGTACCATCCAACCGTTCTCGTCCAGCTTTTGATCCGTGCTCACGAGAGATATCTCGTCCGTGACTACCCAGCCGTTGTCGTCGAACTGGCTTTGCTCCTCCTCCAACAGTTTATTGTACTTTATAGGAACTTTTAAGTTGAAGGAATTATTGGAATCGTGGCTTGATACCACTTGATTTTTTACGTTTTCCACTTGTATTTTTTCTTCTGATTCTTCCTCAGATTCCTCACACACATGTCCATTAATCATTTTTTCTGCCTCCAGGCCTATCTTATCTTCCCTTGTTTCTTCGTCTGATTCATCTGTTACTTCTATATTTACTTCATTTATTTTGACTTCATCATGGCTTTGTACTTTGGTGTTTTTTCTTGGCTCTCTTGATGATTCTTTATTAAGAATTTTCTCTAATATTTTCTTCTTCAACGCGTTTTCTTTATCTTCTACTTTGACGTCCTCTTCCGACTCTTCTGATAGTGCTCCATTTACAAGTTTTGTTTCTTTTGTTTCATTTTCTAATTCATCAATTTCATATTCTTCTTCTGATTCTGACATTTCTTCAATCAAGACATTATCCACACCTATTTCTTCTTCTAAAATGCTTATTTCATTGGTATCTTTTTTCGAGTCGTTCAATACATGTCTATTTATGGCATTTTTTCCTTCTATCTTTTTATCAAACGCGCATTTTTTCTCTTTATTCACAGGTTGTTCTTCAGACACCTCAGATACTTCGCCATTCATAATTCCGTCATCTTTTATTTTTTCAATTACGTTAGCATTATCAATTCTACTGTTTAGTTCTACTATCACTTCCATACTTTTTTCATCTTCTTCGGATTCCTCCTCGGACTCAGTCATACTTTCTTCTTCTTCATCTTCACTTGAACTTTTATCATCGTTAACCACAGCATCATGCTCAAAGTTAACGTCATCATCAGCATTATCATTCGTCTCGTTCGTTTTAACGAAATTCGACGAGCTATCGCTCTCAGTCTCAAATCTCTCTATATTGTCGTCTTGGCTCGTCCACTGCCTACCTTCGACGAATATCTTAACCGTGAGGTCACGCTGACCTGTGAACTGTTGGGGACTTTCAGTGCTTTGCGACAACGGCTCCGCGGCACAGTCTCCACTACTGGACGAGGACGACAAGGACGCTTCCCGCTCGCCCCGCACTACTGTCTGCGTCGTCTCGGTCGCGTCTATGTCAACGTCAATGTTATCGTTATCACGACCGTTAAACGCCCTAGAACGATCATCATGAGCCAGGGGGTTACTGGAATTAGAACCGAAGTCGTGAATGTCGTGATCGTTGGTTACGAACCTGCTCGTGTAGCCGCCTGGCGTACTCGATGCCGTTGTACCTCCTGCCGTCGTACTTGTAGGTGACGTTACCGAATGGGCTGGACTTCCTCTTGGTGTTCCAAATCTATTCAAGAAAGAAGTAAGATATTTAAAGTTACTGACCTGATTTTTGTTAGTAATTTTGCTGATCATGATAATTTAGAGTGTTAGTAAGTAGACGAAGACCCATTTCTCCTTTTTTCTTCCTTTTTGTAGAAACAAAATCTTTGCTTGGTATAATTGAAAGAAAAAAAGAAAGAAAAATGGGATTAAACTTAATTTTAAGGTAAAATAATTGTTAACGTTGAAATGAAATGTTTAAAACTAAAATGTGATAAATGCTCTACTTCCCCTTGAAAAGAAATTATACAATGTTTTTAAAAAATGAAATAAATGAGAAATCTAAAGATTTAACATAACATTTCACAAAGCTTGGAATTTGATATTACAACGGTAAGTTTTACATTTATTTAGTTTTGTTTTACATTATCGTAGATAAAGTATACAGGTTACACAGTTGCAAACGTTTTCTCCCACATTTATCACAATTCATATTAAATAGTTTTTCATCAAGGTAAACTGTGTCTTGGTCGAGTAATGATCGTAAATAAGTTTTTATAGTGTCAATATTGGAATTATTTAATTTGCTAAAAATATTTCATTTAGACGTTTAACAGGTAATAAACAGGTATATTAAAGCTTTTAGTGGTTAACAGTGTTAGTGCAGGTATCTTATAGTTATGTTATGAATAACATACAAGGTATATTGAATTGTACTAGTGCCATTATAGAATGACTTTCAAGTGAGTCTCACTTTGATAGATGAATTTTCTAAACAATTTAATGTAGATATAGATTTTTCCAGCAAAAGCAGAATCAATATATGATTTTATATATTCGATCTTCACAATATAATACACAAAAATATTAGTATATATATAATTATATCTATCCATCACATCAATTACTTTTCTGTTCGCTTCAGATGAGTTTGATTAAGGATACTTGTTACAGTAACATTTTTTGTTTGTTAATCAGATGATTACTAATCTAAATTTAGTAATGAATGATTGGCATAAATGAAATGAACAAAATAAAATTCATAATAAAAATATTTATTGTGCAGTGAAAATCAAATTTCTTTTACACATTTTTCTCAGTTTAGAAACATTGACTATTAAAGCCAAATTAGATTAGAAGCAAAATAGACTTTCATTATCAATATCAACAATTAATATATAAAGATATTTAGTTTCGAGTTACATTATTTACTGCACAGTATCCTTAAAGACTCTAAGAAGCCCCTTTTTGTCAAAATAATTATAAATTGATGCGTAAATTTTTTTCAATTCTAGGACCAGCCCATAATTTCTTTGTATTTCTCACAAAGTTTCTAATACTGTCTTAACATCTTTCAAATCCGAAAGAACAACGTAACAAAATATTTGTACCACAAAAAAGGACTTGAGGTTAATTACGTTAAACGATCGAACGATAACTAAACAAACTATAAATCTTTAACAATAACATTTAATAAAATAAAAAAAAATAAAAAGCGTTTATTATTACTCGAATGCACGTTAACTGTTCGATGCAATGAAAAGAATGTTAGAGTAACGAAATGAAATATATAATATGGCCTTTCATTCGCGAAAATACTCTCTTGCTCTCTAACGTTTAGTGAAAACATGCATATATATACACACTTTGTTTCCATTTAAATTCTCTCATATCACTTTGTGTGTGCATATCTGTTGATTGAAGGTACGACGATTTCGTGTGTCAATGACAATAACCACCGATGAATAATATATGTATATATAGATACTCTCTTTTTTCAAAAAATAAAAATTCTATGTTCTCACTATATGAATACGTACGTTGGCAGTTCCTTTAAGTACCATAAATTCTCTGTCATTCATTATCGTCTCAAAAATATCAAACATCTTTGTAACGTTATCGCAAGCTATTGCACTGGTATCCCAGCGATGCGCAACAAGAAGGTTATATCATCCGAACAAACCTTCGCAAACGCTTATGGCAACTCTACCAGCGACCTTCTTGATACGCTTGGCTGTTGAATTTTTATTCTCGATTTTTCGATTAATCTCGTTGTCGCGAATAGCGCGCGCGTCGTCGCTTATGGATTCTCGATCTTGCCTCGTGCTAGGAGATTCCTCCTTACTGCCCCGTCTGGCTTCGGCACTACGAGCGAGAAGTGGCCCGATGTCGGTTCTCGCCATCGCCGATTCGTTACGTTGCTGACTAGACATCGGAGTGGTCGAAGGACGAGTTGTTGGTTCAGGCTCGGATTCCTCTTCGGTTTCGCTATCGGTTTCCTCGGAGGAACTACTTGTCTCGTCTTCGTCTACTTCCTCTTCCTTCTTTGTGGCGGTATTACTTGGTTTTGGCTCTGGTTCGCGGCTCGGCTGCTGAGGTGGTGGAGGTGCTGCACGGTTACCTGAGATATACACAATCAACTATTGAAGCTTGAATCTTTTGTGCGAGGAAATGAATTGCGTGAGCTTTTATATCTGTGAAATCGAGATGAAAAATACAAGAGATGTGATTTTTGCTAGCATTACGCGAGTCTTTGGTCATGCATGAGACGTTACCAAAGTTGTGCAACTATTTTTTAACTCTAATATTGGCTTTTTGTTGAAATCTGTTGTATTCCGCATGATTTGCAATTTTAAAGCTCGCACATTTGTACATTTCAAGTAATATTGTTTCAATTTATGAAAAAACAAGTAAATAAAATTACTGCAGATGTCGAACTCGATCGACCAAAGTAAATAAAGGATCCACCCACAAACGTACCTGCACCTAAAAAACGGCTCTGAAAGGGTCTGGGCGAGGCGGTAGTGATGGGTGAATCGCGATTTGAGGGTAACGCACTCGAGGCTACAGTGGACGTGTGGGTAGTATTCGTTTGGGGTGCTCTTGACAGGTATTTCTGTTTCATCTCCTCGGTGGTAAAAGGAGCTCCAGTGCTGCGAATCCCCGAGCCGGTTGAGCTTTCTGAGCCCGTGCTCGACTCCGAGGAAGTGCTTCGGTTGCTTAGTCCGTGAACATCTGACGATGTTCTTCGACTGTTGGATTAAAAACAGTTGGGTTAAGATAAAATATCTTTTATCGTGCTCTTTTTAGTAACTATTGATTTGTATTTAGTCCTAGATATTTGAATAGGCTGACGAGTAACGTTTGCTCGTTTTAATAAATATTTGTACTAATTAGCGTAAGAAATTATCTGAATTTGGAATATTAATAAGAACAACTTGAAAATAATGATTACCTGGGAACGGGCTGCTTTCTGGTAGGTTCTTCTTGTTGCTCGTGATCACGTGTATTGTCCCTTGGACTTGCTAGCAATGGTTGAGGTTGCCTTTCCTCAACGGATTCGCGGACGGGTGATACGGCCACTACGGGTGGTGACACTTGTTGTTGAACCGGCTGCTGTTGCGGCTGGGCGCTTTTGTTTTGTTTCTTGATTCGCGATATCTCGTCGTCCTCGCTGACTTGACGGCCAACCGTTGGCTGTTGTTGTTTCCTCTGTGTCTGCACCTGTTTCGGATTTCAGTCATCGGTTAATCATACCTAATCTGGTTGCACGAAACGAGTAAAATAGTGTCAGCAAAAAAAAATCGCCTGAGAAATGAACCATTGAACACAAGTATTACAAATTTGTAATAACCTGGTTTATCTCTCTTTTTTTCTGTTTTAATAATAATGATTTGATTATTATATTCTAATACTGATGAATTATTTGCAGCACTAGAAGCATATCGTTGTTTTATACGATCGTCGAACCGTTGTTTTCAAGAAATAATTTTCATTATCATTGAACAAAGAGATTGAATTGACAGATACTTTCCCTTTATTTGCTCTTTAATTTGTTCAGCTTATCTAGAAATTATCAATGTGGTTGGAAAATATATCGATTAATTATATAATTTAATTTAATTATAAGTATTAATCTTATATTCTTTATCAAATCTACGAGAATATTCGTATACAAAATAGTATTCGAAAAAAATGTCTTCAATATATCAAACCCTATGGCTTTAGTTTTGCGTAAACACACGACTACATAGCTTGCTAATGAAAAGATACAATAAATCCACAAAACTCTGTACACTTTTTAAAGATTAGTATCATCCTCGTAAATGAGGCAATACTTAACGCGCTCATGCGGCTTTGTAAAAAAAAGCCATGTGAAAATTCACAAATTATGCATTCTGGCATAAGTAGGCTAAGAAAAACTACAATGCGCGATAATTGAAACGGCAAGTCGCTTGTTTTTATTATTATATAATACGAAAAAAACGTCTTGTGCTATAGAGGCAAAAAATGTGTAGAGTAATATGGTAAATTACAATTCCAAAAATGTGTGAATAAGACAGTCAAAATGAGATAGAGATAGATGAGAAACAGAGAGGTAGAAAGTATTTGGCGCCAAAAAACCAAACAGTTATATTCGCATTCGAGAACTTATTTCTTATATATATTGGTTTTATCTTGCTGTGTAAGTGAGAGTGTTGCGAGAGACAGAGTATATCGTCGGCTCGGGCACACACACGTTTATCCTATAATGCTCGATGCGTTGTAAGTTGGGCTTTTCACTGTCAAAATATAAACGAGTCATCAATTTCAATAAACGTCATGAATAGTATTTGGTTTCGATTCTTTTTGTTGTATTTTATTTATTTCACTCAAAACAATGAACTTTTATTTAATCAATCTACTGCACTATGATAACATAATGAGAGATAAAATGGTTGGTTTGTTGGACGAATGATGATAGAAAGCATTTTTAAGCGTGAGAATAGCTTGTTTTTTATTTGTTTAAGCAGAGAAGAAAGTAGAAGACGAGTGCTTGGTGCACGAGGCGAAGATCCAGCACATGAGAAAAAGACTGAGGTGTTGCTTCCGCATGAGCGCCTTGACAATAATCTTGAGGCAGTGCTGCGAAACGCACGAGTACTACACGCAACGCTAATCCATGAATTCATGATAAGTAATCATCGAACCAACCTGAGGTTTCGGCTGCTGCTGTTGTTGTTGTTGTTGTTGTTGTTGTTGTTGTTGTTGTTGAGGATCGTCTTTCTTGCGTTTTCCCTGCCTCTCGCACTCGGTTAATTTCTTGATGACACGTGGGGAATCGGTGAGCCGGTAAATGCCCGACAATGGCCCTCTCGATGCGTCGTCTGTGTCGAGTACTCGTTCGCGTTCTGGCCTCAGATGATGTCCTGCCCCTGTTGGATCTTGTGCGGTGAAGCGCACTCCTGTCGAGCGCTGGTCGCCGTCCGAGTCCTCGCCGTCCCGATTGCGCATGAAGCGCGACCGGTAGCGCGACCGCGACCGAGGCGCCTCGTAGTCCGGAGTGTCGTACCTGTATCAAACATTCATCATTCAATTCTCCATTCAATTATAATATTGAGTGACCAGTGTGTTGGCTTTAATCTTTCATTTTATCTTTTTTTACATTCATTCTCGTCATAGCATAAAACATGACTTGAAAGATGTGTTGGATTGTCAAGTCTTTCATTGATTGTATAATAATATTATTTGTTGTGTTGGAAATAAATTAAATATTTCTCAATTATAATTTTACCCCTCATTGCAACTCGGAAAAAAATTAACATTTAGGTAGAACAACTGACAATTTCCTTTTCATATTTTTTGTATTAATTGCAATAATATGAAGTGATTTGAAATATAGTTTAATTTCCCTCAAAAACGCAAATTATTCATCTAAAAAATTTCGATAATCACACTCTTTATTAGGGTGTGCCACGCAAGAGAAGGCCCGAAAATGGAATAGACGTTGCTATACCTCACAGTAGACTTGAACGAGCAATACTAAAAGACTCGAAGCTTGGAGTTCAAGCGAGCAAGTAACTGGGCGACAGCCTTGCGCCTTGGGATTATCTTGCGTGGCATTGAGTAATCAAATTTGTTGACGTCGGACAATGCCAGTGGTACTTTTTTTCTCTCCGTCCCTCTCAAAATACGTAGAGATAAGCTTTCCGTACTGTCGAGACAATATAAGTGAATGAAAGGAAGCCTACCGCGCACGAGATAAAGTTTTAGACTATACAATCTAAATGCAAATTGGTCGGGAAACGAGATACAGGAGTAAATATTGGAGAAGCTGAGATTATTAAATTAACTTATCTCCATTGCTCTCGTTTGCATTATCTCAAATAATTTTTGCGCAAAAGTAACGTTGTTACAAATACGAGAGAGGGGACAAAAAGAAGGGGGAGAAGAAAAAAAAATAAACGTAGTATTTATAACTCGAGGTTGTTATGTGGGTCATTCTGAAAAACGGACGTTTACTCATCTCCCCTCTGCCGGGCCGATGGCAACGCGCCAAAATAATCTGCCGTAGATGCGATCGAAGCCCTTTCGACCGAAACCAACGCGCCTATTAGCTTCTGACGAGTGAATATACTATATACGTTGCGTTTCGATGTCTTACTCATTGATTGAATATCGATAAACCTTATGTTGATAATTACGTCAGCTACGGCTTTGTCATATGGTTGATAGTTATATTAGGATAAATGTTTAATATCGAATGAAAAATTTTTAACTAACTTACATGCAAGACTAGGAAAAACTGTATTTAGTTCATAAATGATGGGAAGCTGTGAGAATTACGTGTCAAAAGAACGCCCTCCTCTACCTACACCCATGGAATTGCGAAAGTAGGTCGAGCTCGATGCTCTAAAGGAGATATACCGTATGGCGAAACGTAACCCAGATTCGAAAAACAACATTTCGTAGATAAATATAAAAAATCAAAGTGAAATGACAAGACAAACATATTTGATTGCTACTTTACGACTTTAAATTAAGCTTTATTTATTTTACAATCGGACTGGAATTTAATATGATACCAACGGGGATAGACCATATGGAAAAGCTAAACTTTAGTTATCTTCAATTCAAAATTTAAATACTGCACATTAAAATAAAAGTATATCTATAGACGTACAAGTATTTTGTTTCTTTGAGTGAAATTATGAGAGAATCAATGTAAAAACCGAGTCTATAAAAAGTATAATGTCACCATAGTAAAATTGATTTTACCCCTCCTTTTTCTCCCTACGATAGAAAGTTTGCAAGCAGCGCTATATAACAACTCACGCAAATCTAACCTTTTCCACAACTCGCATCGTTGATTATTAAACAGATGGGGCGCGATCCTGCAATTAAAATTCTTCGCAATTCCTTGTGTTTACGAACAGCCCTCTCGTAACCTCACAACGCACGACCAAGTTGTTTTCAAGGTTATCATTGATCGCCTCTTAGCGTCATTGCGCCGTCGCATTTCAGTTAGGTTAGGTACGACAACCCTTATCTCAACATCCAATGTTTGCACAACAAACGAAAAGACGTATATTCACTCAAATTTTATCATGAAATAGTAACTTTTAAGCGCAACGAAACGTTCACTCGAAGAAACAAAGGCACTGGTGAATAACAAGTAAAAAAAAAGTAAAAAAAGTGTATAAAGCTTGCTTTAATAGATATAAAGAGGGAGCGCAAGTTTTAGTACTCACTCGTAGTCGGCCACGTATCGGTTCCTGGCATGGGTGCGGTCGTCGTCCTGCTGTCGGTACTGCGAGGCAAGTCGATGGTCGCTCTTGCTGCGCATGAGCCCCGCCGGTGAGCCGCCCGGCACTGCTAAGCTGCTTGAGCTTGCGAGCAATGGATTCCCACCAGTTGGATCGGGCTTGATGTTTAATTCACCATAGCCAGCGACATGTAATACCAACTGGTTTGGCTCGTGAGCCATCACGAAACGCATTCGACGACTGTAATCGCCTGCCTCGTATTCAAAGTTTCTGCAAATAGGGATCGCATTGATTTGCTCAATTAGCTTTTGGTTGGATGTTATTTTGGGTAATCGCGTTATGATTGGGGGTTACTTAATAAGGGTAAATTTATTCATTAGCCGATGGCAGTGGCGTGACGACAACGAATTTGATGTTTAGAAGAGATTGTATGCTTTGATAATCTTAAACAGACTTAATAAAACCTTTTTTAATTAATATTTTAATAATTCTTGGACTCTTCAATGTCATAAAGAATTATTTTTCAATATTTTGTAATAGTTTTGAATAATAAATTATTTACCCTTTTCTATTTACATATAAGTTTGGATTGTAATAAAAATAACGATAAAACAAGCACGAACCTATTATACGAATAAAGTAACATATTTATTGATCTGCACGCTAGAAGGAACCGAGGGTAACACACTCTCATTACAAATTTTTATGTACGACACGAGAACTCAAATAAAAAATAAATGTAAATATGAATTAACTGTAAGAGCAATTTTCATATGAAAAGCATCATTTTCAAGGTCTTTTTAACGAAAATTGAAAATATTGCACTCATTAATTTTGTAAAATAAAAATTATATTTCAAGGTAATGCGTATGAATTGCAGTATGTATTGTATAAGTCTACGGAGCGTGATTACCTGATGAATTCAAGAGTACGAAGGAAAAGCTCTTTGGTGTCAAGGAGCTCATTGTCGTCCCAGGGCACATTTTCATTGATGTGTGCATCAGCAAGATCACAGTTACTTTGAATATTGGCGATTTCTTGCTCAAGATTTTCTTTAAGATGTATAAGTCCCCTGAGTTCGGTGCTAAGGTAACGATCGACTTCGTTACGCAGAAATTCCGTACGATCTTTTAAAGCTTTATTCAATCGCCTGTATATTTCGTCGACTTCTTCGCTCACTGCCGCCGCGTTCGTCTGCAGCGATAAGGTGTTCTTTTCTACTTGCGATAGCGTCTCCTGCAATCTGTGTAATGCCCTTCGTACCTGCGAAGAGTTCATTTTATTTAGAGCTTTTAGCTTATTACGTGAAAAAGATTAAATTTTTTGTAAGAGTTTTCACGTTGAAATACTTTGCAGTATAAATTTTAATTTATTGACTGCTTTTGGAGGGTATTTTCGAAACAATAAAAATTAATTGAACGAGAAAATGAGAAGGTACAATACGAGTTACTGTTATTACGAACCATTTAATTTTATTTGAAATTTAACAAGAATCTTTATAGATTTGAAAATTGTGTTTCAAGTATATTGATTGTGTAAGTACAATAAAGAATGCGTTTTTTCAGTTTTACGAATTGTATATGTTTTGATTGATCGTACAATGTTTTTTCAATATTTACCAACAGTCTCAAAATTCCAAGTAACCTATGTAAAAGCATCAAAAATACGAAAATTTCCCGTTTAAACTGAAAATGGTTGAGTAAGTACCCATAGAATATTCCATTTTTTTTCCTTATGAAATTAAAATTCATATTTTCTAACATTCAATCTCGAGAATAGCCCGCAGTTTGTTGAAGAGTGCTTGAAGTATCATAACACTCTACGTGCTCTTCACAACTCTCCAGAATTAGTTATTGATATCAAGGTACATCTCTATTTTCTATTATCGAACGTACTTATTTTTTTATCTCGAAAAAAACGCATTACATTAAATTCTCAATCTCGAAAAATACCCTTTCATTCTCTATCTGTTGCATTACGAAAAAATTAAATGCGTGCCCGTTACTTTTTATATCTCTTAAAGTTAAACGATTTTGCGCAAGAATGGGCGGACATTATCGCTGCCGAGGATACTCTTAAACATCGTCAAAAAAATGATTATGGGGAGAATATCTACGTCTGCTATAGTGAAGAATCCGATGAGTGTGACCTCGAACCTGGAATACCTGTCCAGACTTGGTTGGAAAACTTTTAACCGTAAAATTTGTTTGTTTCGAAAAAGATGTGCAATTGTACATAGGTTTGTTGGACATAGGTACGATGAAATATCGGCATACGAGTTTGGAGAGCAGTCGCCCTCAAATATTTGCAACGTTAGCCAGTTTACCCAACTGGTCTGGCGCAGTACTGAAAAGCTAGGAATTGGCATAGCTACTAGTGAAAGTGGCAAAGTTTACGTTGTTTGCAATTACGAACCGCCTGGTAATATTGCTGGAAAATTTGCAGATAATGTTGCTCCTAAGCAGGTACGAAATCAGGTTGATAAGTGCGAATCTTAATTGCAAGTAATTATCCCTATTTGTTTTCTTTCTGCTGATAGCGATAAAGCAACAAGCTATTCATTACCCTACTTTTGATTATCAATTACACTATACAGAAGAAACATTAGCATTTTGTTGCCTTAGAGTTATTTTTATTTAAGAAAAATATTATTTGCCTAGGAATTTTCAAAACGTGAAAGAAAGAAATTATTTACCTGTGAATTAACGCTACAGATGTTCTTTCTGAGAATTTTCAAGTGTTCCTCCTTGCACTCGGGGCAGCACTTTTTCTCGCAGTGGGCACACAAGTTACAGTAACTCTTTTCCGAGCAGACGCTGCAACGTTCCATTATTTGTCCGCTCGTAGGGTCTGGCAATTCTCCGGTAATCTCGATGTGTAGGTCGAGGAACCGTTGGAGTGTAACGTTGGTCGGGTAAGCCTGCACGCCCTGCATCGGTCGATAAAAGAGAGAGTCATTAATTTATTTTAGATATGTTTTGATTCCACGCGTTTAAACTTACTACATTTTCTTTGAATTTGCTTGATTTTGCGCGAAATCTTCGCCGAAAATAATTTTCGCTATTTGCATTAAAACATAAATTTAGCTACTGACGCAAAGCCTAACTGTCGTCTTATTATAAACAAACTAATATTGCATGTCCGCTGATTCATACTTTAAACGATTATAACTAAGAGTCTGCACTCTAGTTCAAGGGAAAAATTAACAAAATATAAAAGTGAGAGATCTAATATAATCTAAAAGCTAATAATGTTAAAGAGTCTACGTTAACATAAGTGATAGTATGAACAATTCAATTTTCACGTGCGTCGTAAAATAATATCTTTACAGAAAAAGATATTTTGAAAAAACACATTTGTATTTCAGCGTGGGAAACCCCAGGATAGGTTGTTTTTCGTGAGAAATCTCTGATGACGATATTTTTTTGTTTGGAGTGTTGATTTTACGACAGCCATTCAACGTATCTAATTATACTTTTGTTTTTACGTCAGCAATAGCGATCTGGTATAGCCGAAGCGAACAGTGATCATAAAATCTCGAGTTAGTCTTCAAAAACTTACATTCGAGTATACACATATATGCGAAGAACAATTACCTGGTAAGGAATACGATGTTCGGCCCTGCATTCTGGACATTTGACTTGTCGACGTACATAATCGACGAGTCCGTCCATGCAGGGTTCCATACAGAAACTGTGCTGGCATGGCAGTAACTTGGGGTTTCTGTAACGATCTAAACAGATCGCGCATGTAAGCAGCTGTTCGAACTGCTCCATGCTCTCTGCAATGAAAAAATAACATTTCTTTATTATGATGTTTTTCTCCCAAATTCTTCATTTTTACAAAGACTGCAATTTGCCGTCGGCTAGATAAATGTTCGAATACGACTAAACAGCTGATAAGGGTTCATTCGGACATTATGTATAATGTAGGTGACATGAATAACTGTAGCGATAATGTACATACAACAGAAAGTCACGTATTTAGTTTTGAAAATATTTTTTTTACTACTTCAATGAATAGTGAATTATTTCGTTAAGCACTTGACATTTCCGATGTTGGGTTATATGCACACTATCAAAATTAATTTAATATGTGCGCTCCGAGCTTATCTTGGTATAAGCAAAATTTGTCTCATCTTGATAACGAGTCAGTGATGCAATATAATAGATAAACGTAAATAGAGCCAGAATACACTTTCAAATTCCGTGATTATTTTTGCACCTCAAACGACAACAACTCTTGTTCTTTCGAAAAAAGGAGAAACGCCACGATAACGGTTGTTACTCTACTTCATCTATTTCTATGGTCACGGTTAAAATATGTTTCTGATATGGAGTACGCATGCATCCTGGGATATACGGGGTCAAGGATAGTTCGTGGGCAACCCTCTCATTTATCTTTTCGAAGTAATTTCATTGATTTTGTTTTCTTAAGTTTTCAACCAAGTGCTTCTCGAAGAGATTGCGTTTGTACATTGCACGTGTCGCTTTTTGAAGCGTTATTGACATGCTCTTTCTGTAGAAAATCGATTAATGTCCTTTTTTATAGAAGTCTCCATAGTTTCAGCTTTTGTACATATTTTTAAAATTTAAGATTTTCTCGCCGTCATCTGATGTAAAAAGTTCATTGTTAATATACAGAATTCTACATATTATCGATCAGTTTAGTCTGAACGAAATTATAACTTGCGCATCCGTTAAATGTTCAACCACACGTACTGTACAAAAAAATGGTCTTTTTAACTGCATGCAGGATTATTTCAGATTTGGCCTCGCGCGACTGCAGAATATCCGGTAGCAGACGCGTCAAAATTCTCGGTTAAACTTAAAATGCATCGCAATTTCGCAAGCACGGCGTCGACGGCTAAAGCGCAGGTTTTTTCTTATTTTTCGTTGGAGGTCGATGATATGCTTTTAAATAAAAAATTTTTTGATGGTTAATGCTGGAATCGGAGATGCAGAGCCTTTTATATTTTTAAAAGTTTGCCTTATTGTAAGGAGGCACGTGATACAACAAAAATTATATATTATTGTCATAAAACTGTGTTAATAAGAAAAACAAGCGATAAAAAGTGAAACAAAAATGATCAATTGTTGTTTTGAACAATTTTTATTCATAGAGATAGTGGATTTTCTTTTTATTTTTTTGTCACGTTGAATAAAGACGACTTTCATCGATTATATTTTCCAAGAGTCTTGGCACACGCGTGGCGAAATCTGTTTTGTGACGTTGTTTTCAGAAAATCTTATTTTATCTCCAACTCAGTGAGTTTTGTTCGCCTCTAAAATTTGCGTTATTAATAAACGACACTCTCGAATTCGTCAGATCACTACGATGACGATAACTAGCCGTTCGAAAAACCAAATAATTTTTACGTTAACTTGAGCAATTTTGTTTCTAGCTAATACATAATGGCGTTTATTTCTTTTGTACATCAATATCCGGCCCTCGATTTATTGTTTAAAAAATATATATGAATCAGTTCAATTTGAATAAATAATCCAATTTGAAAGTGTCTTCCTCAGTATCAAATTTCTAAAAAAGGAATAAAAAAAGCCACTTGCTATTTCGAAAGCAATTTGAACAATGGAAAGGTAAAGCGATTTACCGTCAAACGAAACATCTGCGTAAAATTTGCATTGCGCATGGAAATTGAACAGGCACCGTGTCATGTGCACGAAAACGAAGGAAGGAACATGTAAACGATTCGCACAAAGACTGACCTTCCTACCGGCGATAACAAAGATGTTGGATGAAAGAGTGACAGGTCTGTCTGAGCTTTGTGATCACTTTCATGCATATTCCTCTGTTGCTTACTTGAGATTTCAAACAAAAATTGCTTTTCCACACTTTTATCAATTTACTATTACTGATTTATTGATGTGTAATCTACAGTTGATACTCTGTTATTTTAACTTGGTATTTTTCGAAAGTTTGAACTTTAACCTAGTAACTTATTGTCGAAAAAGTCAGTGTTGTTTGTTTCGAACGAATGCTTCTGAATTAAAGGGCGAATTCCCAAGCTTATTGAGCCTCAATTAAAAAGTCTTAATGTCGACTTGATTCGTGTTCACAATGAATCCTAATAAACTGAAATTTAAGAGGGTTATAGTTTGCTAATCATAAAAAGATTCCTGTAATAAAATGTTAAGATGCTGTAGTATTGGAAACTCCCTTGACCAATGTACAAAACAATAACATTCTCCTGATTTAACCCCGTTTTTCTTTAAACTACATTTTTTTAAAAACCAATATTCAACATACGTTAGTAAATGCAACATCCTCTGAATATTTCGATTCATAGTTGAATTATCATCAAGCGTCAAACTAGAAAACAAAAAAGTATCCGCGTCAATGGGAGAAAATAGACGTGTTTACGCGAGTGATTCACCGAACACACGCGACACGGTTTTCAATAGCGCAAAACTTTCGGGGCACTCAACTTTTTCCGCTCGAGAATTTTTTCCATATCTTTTTTTCGAACAATACGTTGAGAACAATGAGGTCGCCGAAATTAATCTGTCAAGTGTCTGCGTATAAGTTTGAAAATAGAAAGGCGCGCGGTCTAGAGAGCGTTACAGATTGTGGGTGCTTTATTTGATTTCAAGCTCCGATAAAATTTTGCACTTTGTCTCAATTTTAGCGTATTTTTAAAAAGAAACACAAATTTACCTGTGTTATTTTGCAGTTGCGGATACTACAGCAAAAAAGTCTTGTTACTCTAAACTACACACGCACAAATTTGTTGCAAGTAAAAGACAACTGGATCAACGACCGTCTCAACACTCGTAAGTTCGCACACTAATCAAACTGTATTTCTTTTTTTCTGCAAAAAGAAATTCGTGGTCGCGCGCCAGCTGATTATCGATGCAAATCCGAATAGGCGGGTGGATAATCGGATACTGATACTTCTCGGTGCTTGAGCTTAACTCGTTGCCGTGTCTGTCTTTATTTTTAGATAACCAGTGGCGGACGTTTCTCCGCTTTCCAGTGGGATTAAGCTCCCTAGTTTTATTTTCAAACGCTGCCATCGAAAATACATATACAGTGCTTCACGACCTTCCGCTCGGTCGTTCGCTTACCGACACGGAAACGGACGTCGGTAAAGCTGTGTCCGGCTGATAAAGCTTGTGCAAGCTCTACACTATCTCTCGCGGATATTGAAATTCTTCATTAAAATACTTTTGTTTGAACATACTGGGCGCTTTTCTATTCCGCCAAGTTTCGGCTTGTAGTTTAGTTGCATTTCTGAATTGGTACACTCGTTTTTTTTTAAGTTTCGTAATTGTTGGTTGAAATTGACGAAGTTTCATTGCTGCCGAGATTGCTGTTTCGTAGTAATGACGCTTCTTTTTGAGTTTGACAATTGTTCTCTCCACTTCGAAATTACTGGAATTTTCGAAAATTGCTCTGAGAAGAAAGCTTTTCTCCTTGTATCCTTTTTTTTCAACGCTACTTCTAAGCTAAAAAAAGGTACGAAGAAGAATGTGTCTGGCTATTATCTAGCAAAGAAACTCGACTTTTCTTTCTTTTAGATTTTAAATCGTCTTCTCGTGTGCTTTTTACAAGTAGATAAGGTCTTGACATTACACGAACTCTCGCCACAGCACTTGTCGTCATTTCTCAATTTCATATCTGCGCAGTTTCCATTTGAGATGAGAAAAAAAGGAAGAAGCCTTTTCTCGGTGATAACAGTACTCGTCATAACTGCTTCGTCAGGTGTCGGCAGTTACAACCGAAATCTCGTTGTAACGTTAAAACAAATGTGCTGACCTCGGCTATTATCTATATGCTCACTTTTTTATCCACTTTTTTGACGATGGAAGGATAGGAAGGTCGAAGTCTCGTTAGAGAAATGGTCGTGAGAAGTTGACAAGTTTGCAAGTCTTACCATGCATTATCTTGTAGAGAGAAGAAAAACTTCCGGTGAACTGCGAACTGCACGGATTATTAAACTTTTTAATAAGAGCAACTGCCAGTTCGCCAGCTACTTGTCTGCTAAGCGATTTATGAAAAGTTAGTTTCTAGTTTTGCTGTAATCCTGGGCTTCCAAACTGTATGCAGTTTATCGAATTATATATTGTAATAGTTCTTACATGTAAATTTACAGCTGAATCAAACGAAAATACGGCGATTTTAATAATTATGATGTTGTTCGCGCCATGTGCGCTCCTTATATAGAAGGGTGTCAATTTACAATCCTAGCCATTAGGAGTCCGGTAATAATGTCCCATTACATGTCCAGCTCGTAAAGAACTTGTGAACAAAGATGAACAAAAGGGCGAAACCGACAGGCCCCGACAAGTTCGTACCCGAATGAATACCCATATAAACGCTATCCTGAGGGTCTGTGGGGCACGTGTGGGGGAAACCCGACGTGTGCTCGTCACATGTCCGGCATGCTCTTCACGTGTACCCATAAACGGCCATTACGAGTTGCACGATGATTGGGCCATTGCCGATGGTCCGAGTGGTAGGGAGAATACGTTGCGAGCTGTTATTGTCGATCAGTCGTCTCCAGGACACGGTCTCTTCGTGGCCACGGTGAGGTGTTGTGTGCGGCTGCGTCCGCTACTTTTATGTGCTTCCTAATCTAACTATCGCGACTTGCGTGTGGTTTTGTGTGTGTGTGTGCGTGTTGCATGTGCGCTAGTGCAGACGTGCACTACGTCTGTTGCTCTCCCCACGTTGGGCGCCAAGGAGCAGAGCTAAGGACAGGAATGCCTGTTGCCTTAGCAGAGGAAGCACAGCGTCCTCTGGGGGGTCTTCTACCTTTTCTCGTTTGGACCACCGCAGCTAGGAACGTTAGCGAGGGCTGTCCCCGTTTGAGCTAACGTCCGCGCTACCCCCTCTATTGGATCACCGCAGCCAGGAACGTTAGCGAGGGCTGTCTCCGTTTGAGCTAACGTTCACGCTATCAAGGCAGAGATACTTCTCACCGCTCCCCATACACCTATCCATCGGTGGTATCGGGCGTGCGTCCAGCTGGTAAACGAGCAACTTAATCCTTCCATCCGCTCATTCTGTTCCAACGAGAACCTAGACTTGTACAGGTTAAGCGAACCTAATCGACCTCACCGTGTTGCGTTGTAACTGCGCTAACTAGTTTCGGGTTGCGATTAATGTACCGTCTCTCCTAATCATTTATTCTGTAAGCATTGCATTCAGAAGGCTTTTTCCCCACTCAGGTCTGGGTTTTTTTATGCCGGATGAATAGCATATGCAATAAATAATCATCTTCCAGCTAACTTGTCTTCTTGTTTGTACTGTACCGCCCTCCCCTCACTCGTATGGTATTATTTCAATTGAACTCTAATACTTAAGTTGAGACTTATTTCAATCATCCAATTCCCTTACCTCCACAACCTTAGCAACAAGCTAAACAGATGTGTACTAAGAATTAAAGTGAATTTTCTATCATTAGAAATTGGTTTGCGGATAAAATATTCCTTTTTACATTAAATTTAAAAAAAGCCAATAATTTAATATTTGTAACTAAAAAAGTATCTCCAGGTTATAGAATTGAAAATTTAAGTGATTTATTAATTACATCATTACAACTAATTTGTTAGTGAGAAAAAAATTGAAATTAAACTTTCGGATGACATCGCGCGTCTTTTACATACAGCAAGGAAATACTATTATAAGGTGGTTGTAGAAATCAGTTAAAAGGCCGTTTAGACCATTAACGTGATGTGCAAATGGTGGACCAAGTACTCACTGATTTTCGTGAATCCTTGAGGGGCCCACGTTTCATTCATACACGTGCATTCACGAATGCCATGCAGGGCGCATGTGTGTATGTGTGTGTCAGAGAAATCGTTATTCAAGCCGACGTTATTCGGTTTTATGATATTTTACATATTCAGCACGTCCGTTGCGCATTTGTGACGAATGACCTAATAAATTTTGACATTCCTGCCCTCACGCGAGTACGAGAAAATTTTCAACAGTGAATTTTGAATTTTAGTATTCGTCGGCAATCCATCTTTTACTGGTTTTCGAATGGTGGTCCCCTCTCTCTTTCTCTCTCTCCCTCTTTCTCCCCCTCTCTCTCTCACTTTCGTGCCATGCCTCGACATGCTGAATTTGTAATTTGCTTGTTTGTGAGTGTCATGAATTGCGGCGGCTATTTCAGCCGAATCGTTAATTCCATTGTATCTTGCAATTAAAGTGGGAAATCAAGCGTGCGCTGATAATTTAAGTAAAGGAATGATTTTGAATAATTGACTAACTTTATTTCCATGCTTTAGTGAATAGTAATTTCACTTTTTTAATTTAACGCTCAGTTTTCCCTGCATTAAACTGTAATAAGTGAGTTGGAAGTTGAAGTTCCTAATTGATATATCTTTCGTATTAATTCTACAGAAACGTGTTCATCCTGTGATTATTTTGCTGATAGCTACGGTAGAAACAATGAAAGGAAATTTATCAATTTATTTTGAAGTATAATTATTACCTCGGCTCAAATATTATTTCAAATTATCATGCAACTCCAAACTAACATAGTTAAAAAGATATTGGTAATTTTACAATTTTCTGGGTTTAGACTAGATATTCTAATTTTTCAAAAGTCTGCTTCATTTGAAAAAAATCGTTTGTGAAAAATGAGATATTTGTTTTAATTGTTGGTTACCAAAAGCGTAATCTGTTTAGTTTATAAAGTGGTATTGAATTTCAATCGAGAAATGAAGAAAAAGTCACTTACCCTCCCCTAGAACCGCCTAACGGCAGTTACTGTTGGTTGGGGGCCCTTTCTTGAGGGCCCCGGCTTTCGCTGGCCTGTGATCACCAAAATCCTGCGCTTAGCAGCTGCAAGAATAAAGAATAAGAAAAAAAGTTGAGTTTATGCGTCAGTTCCATAGTCACTGGCAGATCTAAATGTGGAGTGCAACACAAAAGGCCTTGACTCGGACAGGGACTAAATATAACTCGATATTCTTTTCCCGGAGCGAAGACAAAGCAATGCTCAGTACACACAAAACACAAAGGGCAAAGTTCAAGGGAGCCACGTATAACCGACTGTTTGTGCGCGGTCAAAACACTTTTGAGATTTATCTTCGCTCTGAAGTATTTCAATAACAACTTTAGAGAATTCCCAGTTTTAAAATGATCATCAGATATCTGCATCGAGTGAGTATAATCTGTGTGAGTGAGTGAGTATATCGAGTGAGTTGATTAATTTTGATGAAATCGTATATGAATAAAAAAATGTGTATGGGTTATGTATGTAGGATTTATTAGTGGAAAAAAACAATAATACCTGGTCTAGAAAAATATATTGACTCGTCATTTTTTCTTTTAACGAGCGACTCTACTCACTTTTAATTTGAGCGCACCTTGAAATCAGTCAAGGGTACCGACAAAAGAAAAATTGGCAACCGTTTCCACGGAAAAAGTGTCAAGTGTGTGATATTTTTCTAAATATATTAGCAAGTTGTAAGAAATATTTATTTTGGCTCCGAAGGCAGATAACATTGTTTTTTCCGGTAAATGGAAGGTTTCCGCGTGCATGACGAAAAAAGAGAATTTCAATATTGTTGAGTTCGTTCAGACGAACGTCAACTATTTGATTTGCGGGATCTAATATTAATTAGACGCGAGGTATACTAATCTAATTAAGCGACTCAAGATCCCGAGAAGCAATCACGCATCGACTCGTCTCTCGACGCGACTCCACTTACGTTGCACAAGCAGCATCTCGTAATAGCAATTACCAACATCAAGACTAACTTCCGATCGAGTTCAGCCCTCGATATAACATCGATCCTATATAGAGAGCGCAATCACTGACACACAATTAACACCCATGAACAGGCGTATAATGTCGACGAGTATACATTCCTTTTAATTTATCATGTCGAGACCTATCATTGATTAATCAAGATAAAGCTCGTATTTAATATACTTTCTAAAATTTATTTTAATATTGTCTTATTATACAATATGGTGATTATTTGTGTAGTCATAGAATTATTAATGTTATCATAAGGATAGTCTTTCGATACGCATCAATAAATTATTTGGTCTCGAAATTTTACGACATGTAAGGATACTTTTGAGATTAAAATGTTTTAATTTAAAATGTTGGCTTTTGTCTTTGGCAATATTTTCCAAAGTGACTCGTTTCATTCTTAGACATTTAAATAATAATTTCAGTAGCCAACTGGATGGAAAATATAATCATAACAATGCATTTTGGGTAATGTTTCAATCAACAAATCCATTTTTCAAGTGAAGTTTTAAGCAAACAAGACAAAACTTGCAGGTAGTGTAAATTACTCTCTCGATGGCATGTTGAAAGCTCGCAATGGTTTGTTCCATTATACAAAGATGGCTTTAACCCAATAACGTCTCCTCTATAAAATCAGGCATACTTGCAAGTGTCCCTCTTACCATCCCAAATAATCAATCAGCCAAAATAGCTCACGCAAGCTCTCTCGGCGTTTCACCGTCAAACACAGGCTCATACAATCTTCCCTTGCTGAAGCATAATCTCAAAACAGGCAGTAAAGTAAAAGCTATAGCGCCGAAGTGACAAAGATAGAAAGAGAGAGAGAGAGAGAGAGAGTGTGTGAGAGATCGCATGATGGAGAAAACACAGTAGAACGATGGAAGGGGCACAGGTAATTGGACACCCAGTAGCCATATTAGACTAGCAACAACAGCGCAGCAGTAGAAGCTGGCTGACCCGAAGCTCCTCTCTTTCTCTATCTCTATCTTCCTTTTCGCCCCATATCTTCTTCGCAAATGAGCGACCTCTCAAAGGCACTACTCTTTTATTTATTTATTTTATTCGATAAAATATGTTACTTAGGCACGACGATATTTATTAAGTGCTTTGCGGTGTAGACGATTAATAGCACGTGTTTATTTTGAAAGGTGTCAGGACAGGTGGGTATTTCAAAATTTCAAAATATTGGCAGAACTTTTCAAAGCTAGAATACCTGCGTCGTTGAGTTTGCATCGTGTTTTATATATGCCCTACGATTATAAACCTGATAAATAACCGAATAACTCGCAGTGTATCGATTCTTGGCTGCTAAAGTACTTTTCGTGACTATTAATAGGTTGCATAAATTTGGATAGATGTTTTTGGGGAAAGACACTATTTTAATAATACTATGCAATATTTCGGAAACTTTTGAAAACGTAATGCAATAGAATTCCCGAATATCAAGATAGATGAAGCGTGAATTATCAAAAGTTCATTGATAATAAATTTAATACATAATTTAAAATTTCAATTAGAAGTAATAAAAATGTTTATTGATTAGTAAACGATGCGCAAACTAATTATTCAATTTGTTAATTACATATTAATATACGAAATTATACAATAACATTTTGTTACGAATATACTATCCAATCCAATTAATTAATTTTCGAATATTTGACGGATTAATATGTCATTGCCAATCGAAACATTAATTCAATCCTCATGCACAGATAAACATCTATCTCAATGGCTGGAAAATTTTTTAAATACAAAAATTAAGTCAATCACGGTGAAAAATCCAATTATTGGAACAGAACCGGGACTAGCCTTCCTTGCGCATGTCTGTGCTATACGAAATTCGACGTACCGCAGCGGCTAGTACAGTTTTAGCTGTGCGTATGTGCGCCGACTCGGATTATCTAACACTTAAATTTAGAAGGGACGAGACACACGATCGACAAACGCCTGCTCTACTGCAGCGTTCACACGCGTGATTTTTTTAACCGTCGACGCTTTTCCAGGCACATCCGTCTCTTTTATGTTAATGCATTTCGCCCGATTCAGTTTCTTCAGTTTCTTTTTCTCTTATACCCGTGATTGGAATATTTCGTTTAAAGATACTTTTGCGCGATCATTTATTCCAGACGACTTTTCCTGTGAAAATTGATAGAAATGTGAATTCCCCGATAAATGAACATTTCATTCCTGTACGGATATCAGAGTATTGAATAATTGATTAAGCTTTGATTTAATTCAGAAAAGCTATACTCTTCAATTATATTGAATTAATTATCAAGATAATTGATTTTTATATTCAACATATACATATAATCATCATAATCATCGTCATCCACTTGCTAAAATCCGAGCAAGTACTTAATTATAGTTTCCCCTCAAATATGGACGGTGATCACTTGTAAATTTAGTATATGACACATTAATTGTATTTAGCGATTTAATTTGGGCGCATGTACTTTGACACCTAATATGAATGAATAAACAAAAGGCACGTCACATAATCTTAAATAGAATAATCAAATCATCACTAGTTTCGAAATACTTATGTAAAAGCCATTCCACTCTTTCTCTCTCTCTCTCTCTCTCTCTCTTTCTTTCTTTCTCGCTTTCTCCCAATAAATGCACCATGCTCACAAAGTTATCACTGACACTCAATCGACACTTGACACTTGTTTTTTTTCTTTTTTCCATCTGAAGCACTAGAAAAATAAAAAGGAGCAGAAAAAGAAACAAACTCGCGGGAGAGTAAAAGAGAATGCATAATTATCGGATAGCTGCAGAAAACGTACCGCGTTCGTCCGGGCCGGGTGGCCGCCCGTCTCAGAGTGAATGTCTTATTAGTTATTTCTAGCTGAGCCTTCTCTCCACTTCCACTGCGTTGCAGTCGAGAGAGAGAGAGAGAGAGAGAGAGAGATATATAACTCGTTTTTTTCTATTTCACCTCCCCCACTTTTTGTAAGGTAGTGAGATACTTGGATTTTTCTTTTTTGTAGTCAAATCTAATAAACGAAAACAAAAGACTCAAGTATCTTGCAAGTGTTGTCGAATCTTTTTGTCTTCGGGTCATTGGAGTTATTCGCTTGGCTCTTTGATCCAGCTTCGAATTTTGTGGGCTAATAACGGATTGAACTTGTTCTCTCCCTCCCTATCCCTCCCCTTTTATTACATATTGATAGTAAATTAATTGTTTAATTGATCTCTGTGACAGGATTTTCATATGGAATCGTTAAACAAAGATGATAATATTAAAGAAAAACCTGCTAATAAAGGGATAGGTGCATTATTTGTAAAGGAGAAACAATAAAGTATCTAATTGTTAAGATGAAAAACTCGTTCAGAGTAGACAGTTATACGACTGTTTATTTAAAGACTCGATATACAAAATAATAAGTCACCATCGAATTCTTAAAAAATTATTCATCATGGCGTGTGTTAAAACTAATTCAGTTACCGCGAAAGAGTAAGACTACTGAGTCATGAATTTACTTATCTTTTGTTTCACTATCGTATGGCCATTGCATTGCAACTTTGAGCGTTGTTGTAGTTATTTTGTTTGTCGGCAACAAACGAACTTCGTCAAAGTTATTTTTAATACAATTTCCTCATTGTTCAGACAGTCGAAGAGAAAAAGAAAGTTGAAACACGCATAATAAATCCATTGTTCTGTTTGATTTGTTGCCAGATCCGGTAAACAATGGCTGGCGTTTAAAAAATTTTATTATAACCATTAGGGTGCTGTACAAAGGAACAGTAAAATTGTATGCATTTTGGTCGTTGACGTTTATTATCGTGAAAAAGCTTTATTGAATCGCATAAAAAGCTTGATTTTTCTCCAATATTCATTTTTTTATGTGACACTGAGCGTGGCGACAAACGTATAAAATGTATAAGCGATATGAAATTCGTTTTATTGTCAAACATCAAAAACTCGTAATAACCCAATGATTTTCTTGAAACGAAAATAAAAAATTGCTCTCTGACAAATCAACGAGTAACATTCAGTCTCGCTACATTGTGTACACAGCGGATCGAACAGTACAACAGAGCGAAGAGTGATGCCAAACAGTGAACATTGGAAAAGGGTCTTTGTTTAATGTCCGATCGCTTATTACCCTAGCGAGGAATTTAGAATTCTCGTGTTTCACTAAATTGCACAGTTGGTCGCCTGCCAGAATGAGAGAGAGAGAGAGAGAGAGAGAGAGAGAGAGAGAGAAAGGGACGTACTGAAGAGCAGGTGCGATTCGTGGTAACGGCCTCTCGACGATGACTCGACAATGATTTTCGCTAAATTTGACGTTCCAATGGTATTCCGAATACCCAAAGCGCGAAACATCCCGAGGCCGAATGCTTGATCGTATTTACAAACGTTCGCGAGGGTGAACGCTTTAATTAATCTTTTAAACGTTTTTCAACAAAAATATTTTTTCTCGATGGAAGTATATATGTATTTCTCTTTAATTCCTATTGTTAAATTATTTTTTACTCGAGTTTGAGATGAGTTATTATATGCAAATACTTAGGAGATGTAGAATGTTATAGTGAAAAGATAGGACCAAGTTGCAACTGATGAAATTTATACTTATAAATATAAGTACATAACATGATATACTTTTCAAATGAAAACGAAAAATCCTAATGAAAGAAAACAACAAGTAGTCATTTTCTGAACGCTTATCGATTACAATACCTGATCCATCAACATCAGGAACAAAAAAAAATATGTACATTGTAACCGAAATAATTATTCAGTCTATAGAGACCTACATGACATTGTATATGCTACTACAATACTTCATTTTCCAAAGAGCTGAAACTGTATATGAGTATACTCGAAGTTGATGCAAAAAAAACGATACTCGGGAAAGACTGCTTCGTTCGTAGATATTACAATACTTTTCTCACCCACCTTTGTTTTTTCAATAACGTCCACAGACGAGGCTGCACAAAAACTAGTCTCATCATGAATAATATACATCTTTGACTTTGATTCTCGATATAGCAGCGGGCAATAAAGCTTTGAGAGTACAGCACTGCATCGGCTATTTTCTCGGGTGGTCGACGGGCTATTTTCGTATATACACGTTACTCGAGCGTTGTTACTTTCTACGCGAATCGGTGTTCTTCTTTTATGAGTTTTTCGAGCATCATTCTTAATCCCGTATAAATACGTTGGAATACAATGTGAAACTATTATCGTTTATGTTTCTCCAAATAAACAATAATGCAGAATTTTACTGGTGTGGTAAGAAACATATTAATACCACAACTTCCATTTTTCGCCCGTAAAAACTTTTGGCAGGGGGCAATAATTAAAATGTCTGTTGACGCAGATGTTAGTCATCGTAACTATTATAACGGCAGCTACGCGGTAATTATGAGTTATCTCTTCTCACTCTCTCTCTCTCTCTCTCTCACTCTCTGTCACACCATTTCACGTCAAGACATTTGAATGGCCGTGATAAATAATATTTATAGGAAACATTTTTTTATTGCCGCATTAAAATTGTCGTTATGATACCGCTGGAGTTGTAATGATGCACATTAGCTTTACAGGTTATTTTATGTTGATGATTGGCATTTATTTATGGATGAGTGGATGTGAATCAAATGTAGGTGATATTTTGACGATTATTTAAAAGGTATGATACATAAACAACATTATTTTATGCAATATTGGCATTTTATCAATTTAATAGCAGCGACATGCTCGTTAAAAGTGTGTGGAACAAACGGCATCGTCAGATTTCAGTATACTAATGGAGGTGGGCCTTTCTATACTATTTTTTCCAGTATTCGAATTGAGCCATTCGTTGATAGTTGACAATTGAAACGCATCGGATAGGGAAAAAATTAAAGAGAAAATTATCGAGATAAAATATTATATAATTCTGGGACTTTGAGGGAAAAAATGCAAAATTCTTCATAAATCAGCAAAGTCAATTGGCAATTAATCACGTTCGAACTCTCGAGGCTGGTGTGCGCGCAGTATATCTCAAATCTCCAAGAGCCGTTCACCTCGTTTTTCATAACTCAGCGTTTAATTTATACGAGGTGTGCGCTCGTATAGAGTTAATAGTCACTTGCGAGCAGGCGAAGATTCAATTACGCAAAATAGTTTCAATGGAAATCAAGTGAATAATTCAAGTGATGGAGGCAAAGGAGCAAGGGAAAGGAGAGTGTCAATTTACATTTTAGTGACTTAAAGAAGCCGATTTGACGGACAATTTTTTTCAGCGTGAAGTCTGAAAAGGTTCGTTTATTTTGACATCAAATGTGACTTTCTTTTGATGGAAAACTCCCTCCCTCTCTCTCTCTCTCTCGCTTCCTTTCTCTCTTCTTTTCTTCGTTTCATATTAACAATCATATTTTATACTTCTCAACATGTTTCTTCTTTTCAGACATGTATAAAACGTTTCACGTCATATTTTGTTCAAACGAACAATCAAATTTGAAAAAATTAGCATGATAAAAGTACTTCTAATATTTTCCCATAGAATACCATTAAACTCCTTTAGCGATCTTTCCATAAAACGCTAGTAAAATTTCTTAGCTGTCGGAAGTAGGAAAAAAGCTCTCAAGACATATTCTCTGACGCGTATAGAAAAAAAGGTGTACGTACGCACGTGCTGGAGTGGCGATAAAAGAAGGGACGAACCCTGCACTTTGCCTTCGATATTTATAACCTAATTATATGCCGATGCGACGATTTACGTGTTTTTCTACCCTTTGCATTACGCACTTATCCTTGAGGATAGCAACGCATCCTCAATACTACGCGCTTTACGACTTTGAACGCGTTGCATACTATACACTTGACGTTATGGACTTCTAGCATTCTTCTTTTTTTATTTACCATGGGTTGAGTGATTTATTGGAAATATATTTATATTTTTTTCCTCTCTCTCTCTCTCTCTCTCTCTCTCTCTCTCTCTCTCTCTCTCTCGTATTGCGAAAAATGGAAATTCACATGCATAAAAAGCAGTTGACTTCCTTTGTGATATAGAGGAGATGTGTATTGGCTTCTGAATAAAAGCAAATTATAACAATTTTCTCGTGTTTAATACCTCGGGCTGGAAAATTTTATCAAATTTATTCGCACACCTGTCGGATGCTTCGCCATCATAAACTATTAAAAAAAGAATAAACATTTTATGCAAGCCGGAAATTAATTGCCATAAAATGTTATCCAATACGCGATTTCAAGTTGCATTTTTACGAAGAAAACCAATCACATTTTTTATGTATTATTTTGATAAAATAATCAAACAATTCATTCCAGACCATATAGTCTCACGTACATCGAGATTTCGCGTCAATTTTACGAGGAGAACGCGATAGTTTGAAATTTAACGTCTCTATGAATGTGTGCAGGACGACGAAGCTGATAGCATAGTACCTGACCAGACGACGGACTCTGGATCCCTGCTCGATTTGTAAGATATTGTCTTCTTTCTTATTTCTCGCCTGTGCTTCAATTGCTTTTTATGAGGGGGATTCGTAACGGATTATCAGAGAATTTTTTCGTGATTACTATTGCCTCAACTTTTTCTTTTATCTAAGTTTTCACGCGTTTCTTATAGCTTTATGAAATTTATTTGAAAAAAACATAATAAAGATAATATTCTAAGAGCAGTTGGTGTGGAATTTGTAAAAAATGGATTCAGTGTCTGCGGATTTCGTTTAGCGAAAGCATTGAAAATGTGAGGTATTTGTTCAAAACTTTAAAATAGCTTTCGAGATAGGAGTTATACAAAAATTCTTTATTTTATTTCACAACTATCGAAGAATTCCAACACTTCCAATCCACTTTATACGAAAAAATTCTACAATTTGAAACCAACCGCATTTATGATATGTGTTTCACGAACCCACTCAGAGCTGAGCTATCAAACACAAAAAAACATTCTTTTTCCGAAAGACAAACAACTTTTCTGATCTCAGCATCAATGCGAATGGCACGTTTGTACAAATCCACTAAAGTGTCGCATTCATCAAGAAGTGGCGAATCGCCACCCACCTACGCGAATTGAGCCGCACGCTACGGCCGTCGAAATAGTTGGCGAGTATATCGGTAATTTTAGTTCAAGGTGTAGGTTGACTGGCGCAGATTCGAGGCCATGGAAAAAAGGAAGCCACGCATGCAGGGAGGCGCACATCGCTACAATTAATCGAGGGATTTATAGATGTGCTGCTTGCATCTATAAATTTAGATAACTAGACTGTCGATAAGTGATGACATGATATTTATTTTTAAATGTGCTTTTAAAAGTTGACGAAATAAAACGATTAGTTCGATATTAATTTTGATGCGGCAAGGTCGACTCGGATATTTAGTAGTCGTTTTTAATTTCTGCTAGACAGAGTTTTCAGATAAATAGAGAGAGAGAGAGAGAGAGAGAGAAAGAGAGAGATAGGTCAGCTGGTATGTGTGCTAAATTTTTTGCTGACAAAAATGAGAATTTGAGTCGAGAGAGAACAGCTGGACTGTATTACAGAAAAATTTTTTCAAGACGTATATAAAAGCTTCCTAGCGTGAAATTCGAATACTTTTTGTTTGTTACTTGAAACTATGAAATTGCGAACATTCAAAGCTCTTTACGTAAACAAAAAAATTTGATTTTAGAGTATTTCATTGAAAGTATTTATATTGATATCTTCACAGAATCATGTTATTTGAAATACACTCCTACAAAGGACTCGAGAAAACGCATCCTTAATTCTACAGATTGTAAATTTGATTCAAGCTTATTCGACCAAACCATCCTCATACTAGATCACAGTTTTCTCGGTATTCTTCTAATTACTTTTATTCCACTTCTACTCGGTGTTACAAATCAAATTAAAGCATTCTCTTCCATCTTCCCTTAAATGTAATTAAAAAGAAAAAAGAAACATCAAAGCAATTTCTCAATAGCATGACGTATTCTCGTGTAAGGAAAGGGTCGGATAAATCGCCCGCTGACCAGATCTTCTGAATTCCCGAGTAGGGGTGGAACTGGTTGCTTCTAAACGAAAATCTTTTTCACCCTTTTATAAAGAAATACACCGGAGTTCTTGGCATTGGCGAGATTAAAAGCAATACCCGAGGAAGAGTTGCGCGTCTGGGCTGCTTGGCTGACGAAGGTCGCCGAGGTTGTCCTTGGCGAATGGCAGCAGTGGCTTGAGGCACATGTACAACTTGCTGCTAGGATAAACAACCAACTACTCAAAGCTCGACAGGAAATCGAAGACGAAAAAGGACGTGCTAATGTTAAGGTGAAGCCTCATGGCACTTTCATTATTTATGTTTCATTATCTCTCTTTTTTTAAGAAAGCTTTTAATACACATTGATTTTTCATTGTCAAAGAGAAGTTTTCTTTATTTCTTTTTTTAATCAAAGGCATATTTTAGTCAACTTTATCCTCTCTGTTTTTCTTTTAACTTAAATTCTTTCATAAAATCTTTATTTAAATCGTAATGTTATAATCATCATAAACACATTGAGTGCACTCTATTTCCTGGGTTATTTAAAAGAATTTTAGTACGCTTCTTTCGCAAAACACACTTTATAAATGTTTTTTAATTATACTGTTGTAGACACTTTGTCCTCGTAATAATTAGCAGCCACGTGTATTTTGACATGAGAAAAGAAAAGTACGATTCGTGCCTTATCTTAGATGATATCAAGCATCCGCTTTCGTAAGACACGTCGAGACTTAATTTTGTTTGATATTTTTTTACTTCAGCAATTTGAAACGGATGACATCGAAGCGTTGCATGATCTTGAAGATACTCTCCAATCGACCGGTAAGAATTCCGTTTATTTTTCAATAAACAAGCTGATATTCCGCGTAGTTAATCATTGCGATAATGGATAAGCAAACATTCCCTTAACGAAAAAACAAAATAAATTCAATGTCGTAACAAGAAAACCATCTCGGCTGAACGTGTAAACGTCCGTTATAAAACTTTACAAGCGCATCGTGTAACACACATACATATTTATCAGATCACCTGGAGGCCCTAGGATTAAAGCGACTGAAGGAAAGATAGAAACAACAGCACCGTTTATTAAATGAAAAGTAAACACTTTAAAATAGAGCTTTATCTGGGTTAAGGTGAGAAAGCCACGTTAATATTAATTGCAAGGCTTTCTCTCTTTTTCTCATGCTTACATAATTTCATATACGTACAACTATCATGTCCTTGCTGGTATTGGTATGCAAGTTTAATCGAGGCTTCGAGATTGTCAATATACTCATATGAGAGTGTATATCTTTTAAAAAGCCAACCGACATATATATACCCTTCGTTCTTTTGTCATAAACAAAAGAGAGGATTGTGCATCGTTTATGACGACTAATATAAATTCATGATACGGAGGCAGTGCGCGAAACGTGAGTTCAGTGATTGAACTTTTTTCGAATTCTTGAAAATGTTTGTCGATAAATCGCATCACACGCCCTCCTCCACTGGCTAACGCGTACATTATTCACATGATTGATTTATCGCCGTGTGCTGCTGTGTTAGTAGGGCCATAAAATCTCGCTGATGTTTTCACGTCAAGTTTTCTGAAAATTTCATAGAGTACATCTTATCACTCGACCTGCATTAGAAAAAAAATATATTTATTAATTTATTTAGCCATCGGTAAATTTTATAGGTCCCAGATCCTAAAGGATGCAGTTATTTTGCCGAAGGATGAAAAAATAACGAGAAAATGCTCATGGGACACACGAATAAAATGCAAAACAAGGTTTTCGATAATGGATGTTGATTTACCTAATTTGCAATTTCATGCTGTACACGATTATTTATTTTCATTTATTAACGAACATCCAACGTGATATTATTATTGATTGTTATATATATTTATTATTAAATATCGAACCACTGACAGTGATACTTTCCGGTTACTCTACGCGAGAATTAAGGAGAGATTTCGCCAGAATTGAGATTCCAATAGTGTATGACAAAATTGTCGAACGTTAGGGCTATGAACCTGCCGAAGCAGGATACGCCAGATTGCTTGTATTTGTCGTGTACAAATCTTATGATTTGGCCATATATAAATCATTATTATAAAGAGTATGTAAAGTACTTTAGATAAAAGTGACTGATCCACAATAACATGCATACGCTGACAGTAAAATTCAATATTCACCGTTACGATAAAATTTCGCAAAAGACTTTGTATAGCCTTGTATATCGCGAATATTGTTAAAAAAGCTTTTACACACCGTTGGATATTTCAGAGGCACAGTGATGGGAAAATTTGCATTATTCATAATTTACATTGCATAAATTAGCTGTAACGCATTTTTAAAAGCTTCTCTGACGTTCATGTAACACCAGTATTCGCTGTCAAAGAGCCAATGAAAATGTAAAATAGACACACACATATACATACGGTTAAGCCTGACCGCACTCGTGACCAGTCGTTTAACAAGATAGCAGTTAAAGGAGCTTTGACCGTAGTAAAACTGCCCTTGAGAGTACCAACAGATTTTACAGTAACTGAGAATTCGGTTTTACGAGTCGTCGTCCTCGTCAGGAGTGTGCTTTTCCTTATCGGAAATTCACAAGGTATATTGTAATGTGGATTTTAATCTAACTGGGTTTTAATTGGCAACATTAAGCTCAATATGATAGGCTGTAGCGATAAAACGAAGATGAGTTTAAAATTAAAAAATAAAATAAAAATCGTTTGTCGTGCTGCTGATCGCTGATTTAACGAACTTTGTTGGAGGAGGAGAACAACGAGATCAAAGGCCATAAAACGAAACGCCATTAACGCTTTACTACGAGAGTGTTTGATGAAAAAAAACGTTTAACGCACACATTCGTCATAGTTTCACAGCAAAGTTTTACAATCACTCGTAAAACCTCGTACAATTCCTGTGTGCGTTAGCTCGCGCGTAAAAAAAAGACTGAATGAGTATGAGACGAGTTGAGGAAGAGAGGGAGAGAAAGAGAAAGAGGACAAAGATACGCTGATGTTTTCCGCAGATGCAGCCGCGGCAACTCACGACGATGTAGACAAAGAAGCCGTCGACGACAAAGAAGAAGCTTCTGCAGCTGTCGAAAAAGCTGAGTTTCGCGACGTAGCTTCAACTGGCATTGTGCCGATTGTCGACGACGACATACTGAAAGTATAACCAGGCCATATGCTTGTTTCTCTCCTTCACTTTACTTTTATATTCGTTATTTATATATATATATATATATATATATATATCACGACAACAAACTCATGTATATTATGCGGTCATGAAGCATCGTTTAGAATGTGAGATATTTGTCCATTTTTAGAGAATTCCGATGCCCCGCGATGCCGAGGAGATGCTTCGGATTGTCCGGAAATTTCGGCGACGAGCAAAAAAATATCAGTCACTATACACCTATTGGCTGGCTCAAGCCGATAGGGTAAGAATTTAATATTTCATCCCTAGTGTGGCTTTGAGAATTAAATAGTCTGACTGTATTGATCATCTCTCGTAGAAAGACCATAAATTATTCGTGTGATGCTAAGAATTATTTATTTCGGATCGAATAAGTGATGCTGTAATTTTTATTCATGGAAGAAGCTTAGCAAAACTTATATTTTCAATTGTTGAGCGTATTTTATAAATTCATAAATTAAAAAATATTTTATGATTTGATGATGCTATAATAAAATGTACACGAATTTCAAGATTTATTTATAATATTGAATAACAGATTAATATCGTGTCCTTAAAATTAATGCGAAAAATGTGATGTGATAATCCTGTAAATGCTACACATACGCGTGTTATGAAAGTAGAAAAACAAATCAAAAAGTAACTTTAGGAAAATTTATCGTTTATAATTAAAATGAATCAATTGAATTGAATGAGCCACTAAGAAAATAACATAAAAGTGTTATCGAGTAATTGAAAAGACATGCCGTGATTGCAAATTTTTATTATACCATTTAATATTCTAACTGTAAAAGAAAACAATTTTAAATGGCTATAAGAAACAAAGAGAGTAAGAAAGATTAAGTTTAATGTATGTGTGATCTAGGTAATGGAAGAAATTAACGGAAAGTCGACGACGGAGCAACTGTATATTCACAAGGAAATTCCTTCTTTTTTTTACTTGCGGGATGAGGCAGACGCTGATTCAAGAATCGACGACAAGGAAGAAGAAAACGACGTTGACGACGATGTCGAAATGCCAAGCGGACCGTTGGAAAGGATTTCTTGCCGTGGTGACCTTCATTTATTTTTCAATTTGACTGACCAATCCGACGATATTGAGGAGCCGATTTATCACGAATCATCTGAGGATTGATAATTGCCAATTATACCTGTTCAATAAAATGCTTATTATATTGATCGTATTACTTTTCAACTTCTATATCAGGTAATTTGTTCAGTTAATCTCAACTGGAATATCTAATAACAAATATATCGAATAATATTTCATCACGGCATGAATTAGTTCGATAGATCACGAATACGTTTAAGAAAAATAAGCTTCAATATTATTTCATGGAAGCAATTTCAGAAAATATCATTGAAATTTTTATACACGGTATATTCTTTTCTTTTTGAAATGCAACAATGACTGCACACATATAAGTACGTTTCGTATTTATACACATTTCAAATGTGTAATGGGATATCAAGAGACATTTCGTTTACAGTTGCGAAAATGTAATTTTTTTCAATACAATTTCGATTTTCAATAGACATTTCAAATATGAGTTCAATTTTAAATGTAGATTTGAGGAAATTGAACTAGATTAAAATAAATATTTCTTTGAGCGCAAAACAAATAATGAAAAAATAAAAGTCTAGTCTTTTCCAAGATAATTAATTTATTCAAATTGAATAAATTAATTAACTTGAATTTATTGGTTTAAATTCCACGAAGTTGAAATTGAACAATTAGTAACATTTTAAAATAAAAGATCTAAAGCTTTATGTATTATTTAATATAACGCTTTGAAGCCGTACAAATTGCGTTTGACGCACGCACAAATGATTAAATTTTCTGTCATTGTAGTAACTGACTTAAACTTCTGGCATGCTATGAATATTAAACCAAAGGCGTTTTCAATAAATGATTTGTAAGTTCAATTAGTTCCGCGCAATCTATCCTCTCTGACAAAACGCGCTCGAATTTCCCGCAAACAACTCACGAAGTCCAGAAGAGCATCATTGCGTCAATAATGGATCTGGCTTGAATATTAAAAGCAATCAGGATGGTGGCGGGCGTAGCAATAAAAGCCAATCGTGTCCTCCGGTCGTAATCGGTATCCTTAACCCGAGTCAACGAGCACGCGACGTTTGCTCGATGTTGCAGGCCATACGACGAAAAACACCTATTGAATAATTAAACTATCACCGTCGCGAGACAGCTACTAGTTTTTGCTCTTGACAAGCGTTTCTTAGGCGGATCAAGAGCTTTCTGGCCAAAAACTTAACCGTAGACTGCGCTAATTTTCCAAATAAATTGAGCTGTTACCTGTCATATCTTTGTCCGCTTTTGTCGAGATATTGAAGCTTTATTTTACTTTTACTTACTTTTGTTGAATTGTTTGGTGTGTGTTTGGCATATTTGATAGCTTAAAGTATTTAACTTACTGTTTGCACATAAATTCGTAATTGGAGGTCAGAAA
The DNA here is from genome assembly GCA_030064505.1 of Chouioia cunea. Taxonomy (NCBI): domain Eukaryota; kingdom Metazoa; phylum Arthropoda; class Insecta; order Hymenoptera; family Eulophidae; genus Chouioia; species Chouioia cunea. Next base: position 30,531,358 of record JAOPFQ010000001.1, read on the forward strand.
AAGTCAAGGATAACTAGTTAATATTTAATGAAATCGAGGAAAATTATTCCTTGTATTATTTAAAAGCTTCTACATGGACCAATAGAGATTGAATATTTGAAGAACAAAATTCATTTTTAAACGTAACTGCAATATTACAGTATCAGTAGTATAAGGCAACGCTTTGTCAGACATCAGATTTTTTAACTTTTTATTTTTCCAGTTCCAAGGTATATGAAAAAACTTACATGGAAAAAAGCGTACTATGGTTGATCATTCTGAGATATAACAATAATTGATGAGAAAAATCGTGATCGAAGTATTAGTGATTTCTGGTATACTTTCGTTCCGACACAACTATAAGAAATGAAATTGCTGGGATTGGGGCGAGTGCACGTAGAGAAATGGCGAGGGTCGGCTACAAATCGAAATCTTTGATCGTGAAAAACATAAATTTCAAATGTTTACGTTTTGATCGTGTGTAAAGGCTCTTAAAACATACTTCTAAGTGGTCGAGAAACATGAAGATGAGGCTAACAAGTCGACTCCCGCTCTTGACGTTCTGTGCCAATCTTTTTTTTTTATTTAATTCTCGTACTTAAGCCTCCTCTCGGCTTTACTCTACTGGCAAGCGCGCGTATTTACGGCCTGAGAGCTAAGCTTCTCGGCTTATTGTGCGCATGGTCTGCCGCTGATTCTTTTATCGGTGTTAAGAATTGCTCTAGAAGAGAGAGTTTACCTTAAAGTGCAGGCTTTTTTTATTTTTTATAAATACAAGGATGATGATGTGTTGAGAGTAGCCTTTTTCTTTGCGCATCAATTATGCTCTTATGTTCGACTTAAAAATGAGTACTTTACTAATGTTTGTTAAATAATAGTTAGGTAGTTGGGTCGATAAACTGTTCAGTCTTGTTAAATAAGTCACGTATCATGAACAGCTTGATACGACTATGAAATGATAATAATTCTCGCTACAAACGTGTTATTTCTATGTATGCAACAATAAACATTGCTGGAATTACTCGAAGCTTTCCTCTGACTATCCATAGTATTGTAATAAAATTTATATTGCACCTCTAACTGGAATTTGTCGAAAATAACTACCATTAATCGTATGGCTACAAGTTTAATTCAGATGATTATTATTTTATTTTAAAAGTATATATCTACTCTTATTTTATATTTCTTACATTTCACCAGTTAAATGTGACGTTCAAAAATACTATCCGGAAAAATTGACCATACTGTAGGTATGTCAAATGATCGTATATTCAATAGCCGAATTGTTCAATCTGAATTATAGAAAACATTGAAAACTATAACTGGATATGTTATCAATGATTACACCAATAAATTGGTCTTGTTTAAATAAGTAAAGATCACCCAAATAGATCACCCTTTCTCACCTTGGATCTTACTAAATAAAAGCTCTTTCTCTACATTAACCCATTCGCTTACAAGCACGCGCAGCGAGAGATTCGATTGCCTTGCGTGGCATCCAATTTAATTGGCTTCCTGATTTATGCGCCAATACTTGAGCTAATTCATTGTTTTTTTCACGTGTCATTGGGTGCGGATATTATCGTTGAAACACAAGGCCCTTGTGCTCGGTTAAGGACAAACACTTATTAAAAAACTTTTGCAGTTAAGCGCAACTGTGATTTTTCAGTTTGCTCGTATGACCTTTTTCAAGTAGAAAGTTCCATGTATATTTTTGATAAGCCTCTCACGATTCGAGGAACCTATTATAAAAAATCAGTTGAGGAGATTAATTAACGGTACTGGGTCAAGTCTATTGTATGAGTGTATATGTGCATAAAATATCATTTACTTTTCTCTTGTAATCCGGAAATAATTGGATCAAGTGACGAAATTGAAAAAGCGACGACACTGACGCAATGCAATTAAAAATTAAATTGAAAAAAATCCACAGATTACAAGTCGTTATGAAGGTGTATTACGTACGATTCTTAATTATCTATTATGTATTTGTCATTGGCTCATAACCATACATTTTTATCATGATTATTAATAGTTGTTGTGTTAATATGATCTAATAAATATGCTCAAATTACAAACTTAGTAATTTAATATGCATCGTAATCATAGCATGTACCAAGGTTTACGGGTTTAACTCATCATACGGCAAATTAATAATATGTTCTATATGGTTTTGTAATGGAGAGAATTGTAGATATTTGGACTTAGCTACGCATTTTATACGACATTAAATTAGATAGTCTCTAAATGGAAGTCTACATAAATAATAGTAGTTGAAGTAGTAGAGCTTGAAGCAAATCCGCTTTCAAATTATATAGCTTTAACTTTAATTTACGCACCTTTACTTGATATCGTTTTACTTAGTAAACGTATCATACATTTTTATTCTTGGCAATGCGTCTTTCGCAAAACATTCAATTAATATACAAATTAACCGCAAGTTGTTTTTTTTTCGTTTATTCCGCATAACAAATCGCGGCTGAAAAACACTGAAGCCTAAGGAAATGCAGCATCAACTCGAAGCCTTTAAAAGATGCATTTGTGAAAAGACAGAATCTATCTAGCTTCTTCCGAGGTAGTCTAGCAGTAGTATATAGAGGAAACAACCCTCCCCGTAAAAATAGCTCCTCGACTTTGCGTTCTCGAGTAGCGAGAGAGAGAGAGAGAGAGAGAGAGAGAGAGAGAAAGCGAGAGAGGGGTGGTATATGCTTGCGCCTGCGCTTCAAATTGCGTGTGTATGCGAGAAGTCGCACCGGGCGGTCGCGCAGTACTGCCACGGTACTCCGGATCTCCGGTTCTCACTCTCTCTCTCTCTCTCTCTTCTTCTTTCTTTCTTTTCTTCTTCGAATCGCGCGCGACTTTTGTCACGGTGTTCAGTTTTGTGTGCGCTGACTTTTCACTCGATTGTCGTTACCACCAATGTATATTGCGTGATCGTGCAATAATGAGTGTCACGCGGCAACGATTGTGGCCTGCTATCGTCAGCAAGCCTAAGTGAAAGGTGAGTTTGCCGATACACAAGAATACTGATGACTTCTTTTACTTTTAATACGTGATCGGTCAATTTTTTATTTTCACACACTTGGGTGGCTCATGAAAAAAACTGATTATGTTCGTTTTTTCTTCTCCTTTTATTGAGTGCTCATCACCAATGCTGACGATATTGAAAAAGAAGAAACTGAATTTGCTATTGTCGTTGTCATTTCACGTGTTATTTTAGCAGGAGAAAACCGAGTGTGTCAAAATTGTATATCAAAGTTTTTCTTTTTCTAAGATTTTCTTCTTTTTTTTTATACTTACTACTGACGCGTGTCGATAACAGAACTCGTTGAAAATGGAATTGAAGGCATTTTAACTTTACTCTCTTGTAATATAAAAAAATGTATATACATATACATTTCACTGGTGAACCTAGGGGACTCAAGAAATATATACATGCATATATATATATATACGAGGCATGTAATATGACTATTTATCATTTGAGCGGTAGGCCTATCAAAAAACATGTTGATGACGGGAAGGTCTTTTCTTGAGGGCATTTATTATATTGACCATGCCATGAACCATTCGAAATTCTACTTTGGTCAAGTAAAGTTTATGTAAATAATAAATTCGCTCTTGGACCTTTTGCAAATATTGACAGTTGAAACTTTTGAGTTGCATAATAATTATTTTTTACATTACTCATACTAATAAAATTCCTTTTAGAAATCATTAGAAGTTTTTGTTTTTGAAAAATATTGTCGGAATAAAATAAACTTTTTCTCAAAGAACTTAAATTCCCGTTTTGGGGTATGAATTTGAAATTCAAAAGCGACATAATCCTATGTAAAATCTTCAAAGTCATTTCCTTTATTTCCATGCATCTCTGTCTGACTCTTCAAGCAACCTCTTTTGGCTTCCCGCGCAATGGATCAACTATGAGTCGTTTTTGCCTGAAGCGGGCAAGTTGACTGAAGAATACTCAGTTAATTCAGTCATTTCTAGCGCTACAGCAGTTGAAGATTGAATTAGCGAACTTCAAAATTAGAGAGTTTATCGTTCTTCATTGCGATTAAAAGGCTGGATAAGGCGCTTTTCTTTAGTAATTCGATTCAATTAGAAAAGCCGGCTCGTGTTCAGGTAGCTTTAATGTCATCGTTACTTAAGATCATCGAGTTGAATTTTTTATTTTAAAATTGTGAAAATGTTATGATTGGATGATCGCGATTTCTTTATCTCTTATCCTTCGGTTTTCTTTTCTTCTTTCTCTCAATTAGGGAGATTAAAGACTCATTGTTTCAAGAGATAATAGAAGTCTGTTTGAAGAACGAAGTACCTCGTTTATCGGGAATCGATTGTGGTTTTGAAAGGCAGTGCACGCGATTGATGATGTTGCGGTCGACGCAATCAGTATCACTTGCTACGTAAATGACTCAAACAATTTGCCACATTTCATCATTAGTATTGTTATAACTGAACCTAAAAGTTAAATTTGAAAACGAATAGAAAAGAAATCATTTTCTTTCAGCTAAGATTTTAACATTTCTGAAAAATAAATTCCAATCTCTTTCTATCCACGTTGCTTCAGCATTGTACAATTATTTTTCATCAAAGCAGTATTTTTTATTAAATCGTTTTTCAATGTACAGCCGCAACATAAAATACAATGGATTGTGAATAAAAAAAAAGTACGAAAAATAATTGAAATTCCAAGATCACAAGTTCACAAGAATAAAGTCAAAGTTTTGTTCCGTCTTCCTGCCTCTACGAACAGCAACGGAAGTACGAAGTTATTGATGAAGGTTCATTAGAGATACGATCTCGCGGATTTGACGACTCTAAGTTTCTCGATGAAGTTGCGACTAAGATGAAGAAGAAACTTGTGAGCATTCGTGACTCAAGGTGTACTCCCATTTTCATAATAACACCGAAAATTACAATCCATTATCGACGCATCGTTCGATTTACGCGTTCTCACTCAAATTGATTAAACTGAAATTACTGGAAATGCGTCATTATTTGTTAGATCAAGTTTCACTAATTAAGGTTTCTTGATACATATATAAAAGCACAATAGAGGTTTAAAATAAGTAAGCTTACGTTTCTACATACAGCGGAAAAGTATATATGGATTAATCGTTGCATTTGAAGATATTCTAAAAAAAGTTTATTAGCTCGGAGAGAGAACTAGGAAATGACGTGGGTGTGTCGTGATAAATTCCAAGCGATTGTTGCACGAACTGAAATTTTTCATCGTCTCGCCGCTTACCATTCCGCGACAAACACGCTAAAGAAGCCCACAGCAGCCACATGAAAATACATTCAATCTCGGCTGATGTAGTAGCTTCGTTTCTTTTGCTCTTTCTCTTTTTTCGTCGTATCGAGAGAGACACATTCAATTTCGCTTTTTGAGCGTGACGCTGTCGCCTGTCTCTTTGTCTTGTGGATCCTATTTTTCAAATTGCACGCGGCGGCAGTAGCGGAATCACTAGGCGGAAAGTATTGCCGAGAAGAGTGATGGAGCGAGAGTATGTAACCGAGGATGTGTCCTACATTTAAAAAAAATGTTTTCTCAACATCTAGAGTCTGGTCCTGACGAAAGCGAAAATTTCCCAAATAAGCATATGGATGATTTTTTTTCTCTTCATAGAATTAAGTTTTATATTCAAAATTATGAGTGTTTTAATAAATTATTGAATTAAAATTTTATAAGAGATCGATATTATTATCAATTTAAATGCATTATTTCATCTTGTTCCTTCTGGTAATGTCGAAAAAAATATTATCTCTCTGCTATTACCTCTATATTAGTTCACTGTGACGTCTTATCAGGTCATTCACCTTCTTTTGGCGCCCTTCAATGTTCCCCTCGTGTCGTTCTTCTCGCACGATTAACATCATCCATCCTGCTTCATTCGTTATATCTTCGAGGCACGCGCGCACGTCAGTTTTAAAAAGCGAATGACAAATGGCAATGTTTATCTTCGTGAAAAACAAATAATCTTTTCCCAAACCTATTAACTTTTTGTTTTTTGTCGTCCACGTGATAAAGGTAATTAACGCTTTTCGTGGCAAATTAGGAACGTGAATGGAATCATTCTCGAGTGGGATAGTATGCATTTAGTAGTGACGTTAAAGCCAAAGATGAAAAGGCTTTTTATATTCTCTGCGCGCCACAAGCGACACACTCGAACTTTGAATTCCTTAGCATTTTTTTCTCCTTTCCCCAGTATTCGAAGATGAATTATGCAAAAGTTAATTCCATTCGAAACAGAACGAACTTGGAAGAAATATTTTTTAAGCTAATGGTCTACACGTGATTTTGAGTTTCGAAAAAGTTCGCCATCGTGCAGATTCTTTCATGTATACAAATTTTTTTCTACGTTTCTAGTGTTAAATTAAAGTTACGAATAAATTTAAATTTCAAATTGTCAGCTGATTTTTCCGCTTAATATACTCGATACGTTGAAATTAATTAAACTTGTTTAATTAAACACTCTCAATGTAATTCAGCCTTATAATAACGAAGCGTGTGTGGACGACACATTTAAATGTTCGCTGATTAAATGGTATGGAACCGATTGAATATCGCGCCTGAATAGATCTGTTAATGGTTTTCTTTGTATTATTGCGGAATAATTTACTCGAATCAACTTTTCGGCAATTACTTTTTACGAAAACAAAATTCGTTTTTCACCAATAATGAAGTACACACTTTCTTATTTTTCATATTTTCGTGCATGATTATGAAACTGTCGTAGTATTTTTTTGAATTAGACGAATTTCATCTTTGACAAAAGCCAAGCTCGTAAGCGAGAAGGTAGAATTAGTTCTTTTGTGTGTCGGACGAGGATGAAGACAATTTTGATTTGGAGCTGCGCACTAATCAAAGTTTTCGACGCTGCCGAGCGCAAGTAAACTTGCGAGGGAGAGAGAGAGAGAGAGGGAAAGAGAAGGAGAGAGAAAGAGAGGGAGGAAGAGAGAGAGAGAGAGAGAGAGAGAGTGCGATGATGAAAAGGTGAACAAGCGCGCGTTCTCCCGAGTGTAAGTTTCCTCTTGAAGCTGCTCGAGGATGTTGTACGCCGAGTTCATGTGGTATTGTAGGCCAATTGATAGCAATTTGCTGAGAGATGCAAATTCACTTCTCGCGTGAACCAAGTCCTATAATTGAATAGGCGGCGCGTTTTATGTTTTTGCTTTTTACACTTGTAACGTGACATTTTTTACGATCGGTTTAATATCAAAATTATCTGTGTTCATTGGACATATTGACTTTTATAAGATAAAATATGTTGTTCTCGAATTCCGATCGTAAAAGCTCAATATTTTTACATAATCACAATATAACAATCGACTGAATTAAAATATGAACGTTACAACGCATGTTAAATGCCGGAAATTTGAATTTGCTTTCAATTAAGAAAGCAAACAAAGAAAATAATTAATAGCAATGCCTATAACTGTTCTCCTCGGCGGTTCCCTCAAGAGCTTGTGCTTGTCTAATGACGAATATAAACTTTAACAATTAAGAAGAGGAGGGGTGAGTGGGTGGGTTTGAGGACTCCAGTAAACACGTACGCGCCTGTTGGCAAAATGCCAGCAAAGGGCCAACAAGTGTTTCACGTCGTGTTTGCCCAGCAGATGAGCATTATTCCTTCTTTCTCTTAGTTTACAAGAAGAAAAAAATTAAATGATAAATTTTTTATGGTCGCCGATGTTTGCCGGTTGGATTGGTCGATTTTCGTGCAGAAGCACAACTCTGTCTTCTTAATATTCCACGACGACTTTGCATAGGATGTTTGCCCACCAGTCACTGAATACGTAAGAGAGAAATAGAAGTTTTCCCACTGAATTCTATCTTGCGGACTCGCGAAACGCAAGGAGGTGGGCAAATATTTCGGATCTTTGACGTTGTAGTAATGTAGACCTCTCTACGCGAGGTTACCCAAAGTATTCCGCAAATTGTCTACGAGGGTAATTGTCGATGTGTTTGCTCGCTTTGATTGTTAGTTTATCAGTATAGTTTGTTTGTTTATCACGCTGCAATAGTTGAAATTGTAATGTTAATCCACGGTAAACTAAAGTGAATATCTGTTTGATGAAGGTGCTCTCAATTTCTCGCTCAATATACTTCTAATATTACATAAATTTTGCACGTCGTTACAAATTGCAAAATTACTGCGACAATCAATGGGCGATATTACTGACAATACTTTCTGACGTGAAAGTTATAATATATATAATAGCTCATTCGTAGCTTACGCAATGATAAAGCCTTGATTATTTGCAAATATCTCAAGTAAAAGACTTTTAACAAAATTTAAGATACAACCATCTTCCATGTTCCACTAGGGATTAGCATGCTATGAGTATACCTGGAATAGATTACTCGTCAACAAGAGTAAACGAAAATACCATTTTAGCATCGACGTCCCAGACAATTTCGAGCTAGGTGTGATCGTAATTTAGTAATTTTATTAAAAAGCTCATAACTTTCGGCCAAGTTCCTTTGGCGAAAACCTTCATCAGTTTGGTATCCTTCGCCGGATGGTTAATTGCCGTTTTTATATTGTAGCAGCATGCACGAGAGTCCGATGCTTTGCTTATGTAAGTGAAAAAAATGTACGAGCCAAGTTTGCTGGAGTTGTGGACAGCGTTGAACAATACTTATAAATCATGGTAGGGCAAACTCCGGGAATATATAGGCTTGCAACCGTTATGAAAAGTTTCGCAGTAATGAGGAAAAAAGGATGAGAAATCAAACTCGTCTCGTTTATTATGCCACTCTCTCCCAAAAGAAAGGAGAAAAAACAAAGACACTGTACATCACATTTTCAGCCTCTCGCTTCTTATTAGCGAGTTTGATAGAGAAAATAGTTTGGAAAAGATAAAGTTTTTTCATTCCAGCTATCCTGTCCGCATACCAAATTTACGGTATATCACGTTTCTTTTGTCCAAAGATTTCAATAGCGGAGGGGATCCCTTCTTTATTTTTTTCATTGAAAGAAGAACAGGATTGTCCTTTCATTTTGACTGATGTGTACGCCAGTTTGATCGAAGCTATCGTTTTGATGTGACCGTAGAGTCAACTTATTTGTCGGCGGTGGGAAAAGTAGGCCTACTGCTTACTTGAGGCTCAGTCTTAAGAGGCTAGTCGTAAAGTATGCTTGAGTGAGATATATGTCAGTTCAATCGGCGAGAAATGACAATCAAATTGTCTTCAACGCGAACAATTTCCATAAGATTCGAAAAAAATGTTAGAAGGTTTATTCTAGGGTCGACGTATTATGCGTCTGATCGTATCTCGACTTAGTCTACTGAATTTGCATACTCTTAGATTTCCATGCGAATTATTATATTCGTCGAAAATCGAATGAAGGGGAAAAATAATCTTGAATCATCGATTATTTCAGAGATGAGCGTTCAGCCTTGGTTATATATAACATTGAACATCCTAATATGTTTTCGCTCGCTTACCGAAAGCAACGAATATTACATTGCAGAAACTAAGAGTGAATTGTGTTAGTGAAGTATCAGATAGGTTATATGTATACATACATGTGATAGATAAAGTATCAGATAGGCATACGTGGCCATTGTTGACTCGTTCGTATTTTATTTTATACCTGCGTATAACGAAAAAAATATAAAAAGGCTTTTAGCCAGATTAAACGTACAGTGAGCGCGAGAAAGAGATTGGATTTCAAATATGCACCTGTAAATAGAAGGCGTGCGAATTTTCACAGTGTATAACAGATACTTGTGAATCTATTTTCTTTGGTGCAAATATTCGAATGAATTCTCATAAATCGTGTGAAGGCTTCGCGCAAATATAAACGAAGGATAGCTACGTGTGGATGTTAGTTAAATCGGTGAAAGAGGTAAATTGAAACGTTATCTCTGGCACGAAATAAGCAGTAAATAATCGAAACAAACGCGTTTTCATGCTAAACGAATATATTGCCAAAGGTAACTCTGAATATGTTGAATGGAAAACGAGGAAAATCCCATTATGATAATGCTACGGTCTCATAGTCATGATTCAAGTGTCTAAACGTATCTGTTTTCCTAATTCCGTTGTCACTCTCGATGTACAATACACATGAAAAAAAAGAAAGACTTGAGTGTTTACACGCTTGCACTAAAACTGCGGAGTTTGTCGCGTGTGGGATACGGAAGCGTTTCGCACCTGATCGCGTCTGTTTGCTGAGATGGAAACATAGCATACGCGCGCGCGCGTACTGTGCGACAAATATTTGAGAACGGGTTACAAGTGCAGCGAGTTATGACCTCGGAAATTGCCATAGAAAAAGACGTGTGCCAGGTTTGTTTCGACACTTTACGACTTTTTTATTTATTTATTTTTTTTCCGTATAGGATGTTTCGCTTGGATATTGAGGATTTGGATTCATCGTGTTTTATTCTTTTGAGTTTTGTTTTCAATGGTGAACATAAATGAAATTTTCCGTCTCGAGATTATTCCTGATTGAAAGCACTCATACGAGATGTTCAAAATTTAATATAGCATTTACAAATGCGTTTAAAATATATATGAAAAATGTCTGCTGAATTTTTGAATATTGAAGATTCCAACAGCATCGATGTAAAGATATGAAAATAATAAAGTAAGGAATTCAATATTTTAACTTTTATCTGCAACATTACATCTACATATTTCAAGCTTATGTCTCAATGTTTTGAAAAATTTCTAAGAATAATATATAGTTGATATAATGAATTTAATAATCTAATTAATGCGAATTAATCTTATTTAATGAGATACAGCTTAATTAGATTAAAACGTGAATATATGAAACTTATTTGGCTCAAATTATTCTTCAAAGATAAGACAATCTGAGCCTTTGTCATAGTAATGGAGTTAAGAATCCGTAAATATACAAATAAAAAACATGTTCAATTGAACCGAAATATAATTTATATGAGGTATTAGCGTAAACAAACGAACTAATAAAAGATAAACAAGCAATAGTCGATTTTCCACTAGTTTATGAATAGCATATCTTGTTAATTTTCGAAACGCAAGCACCAAGAAAGTAACGCTATTATAGAGTACCGGAAAAGGAAAGCAATACTTGCGAGTTTCAAAAATTTTGCGACCCAGAAATTCTGGATGTCGCCCGTGCGTATCTAAACTTGATGTTTATGGTTTGAACATTCAAATTTCTCGATTCAGATCATGATTTCACTTATTACTCATCTGGTCTGAGCGGAGAGATTGACATTAATATTAAAATTATTATTTTAATTTTAATGATTAAAAATTAATATAAAATTCAAGCTTATTTCTTTATCTTTCTTTTCTTTTCTTTTAATTAACAAACTTGGACACTAGAGGATAATTAATCAAGTGCTATAAATTGAAGAGTCTGTACGTTGATTATTCGGGCTTGAGATGCGCCAAATATTTAGCCGACTTTCTCGCCTCTCTGCTGTTGCCTTGTCCGTGCTTTGTAACGAGGATGTGCTTCTGCCGAAAGCTCCAAGTTACCAAAGGAATTCGGGATGAACGGCTAAGAGACCTTTAGTTTGTTAGGAAAGAAGAGAGAGCTGGTTATCAAGCAAGATATTGACAAAGATAATTTCATTGTGATTATAAATTCTCATAAGATACTGCAAAATCGATGTGCTTAGAATTATCCATTTGAGTGGGGTCTTTGGTAAATTTTCGTCAACTTTGTAGAGGCATTATTGTAAAAATGGAAATAATAAATTAAAGCTATAAGACATGATATATGCGTAAAACGTCAATAAGATTTTTATTACAAATAGATATTTAGTTAAAATTAAAAAAATGTGTAGCCAACACTATAATTTACATTTAATATGCATATATTCAATTCGTACGGAATTTCCAGAGAAATATAAAAAAAATAACGAAAAATTATTTAAAATAAAAACGTGTAGTACCATTTGAACATTCGCCCGAATATGAAGTGTGCAACATTCATGCATGTAAAAAAATGAAAAAATAAAATTGTAAAATTCGATAAAGGGCTCTCACGAAAATTACCTGGTCACTGAAAACTTAATTTAACACATGATGCTGGTAACGAAAATTGAAAAAGAATTAAATTTTCCGAGTGTACATCGTCCCTCATTTTCGCGTAACGTTTAGTAAATGAATGTAACTCTCTCCCTCTTTTTCTCTTCTCTCTCTCTCTCTCTCTCTCTCTCTCTCTCTTTCTTTCTCCCTCACTCATTCTATTTCTCTGTAGCTTTTGGTGAATTTTTGATGAAGCGTTGATGCTCAGCACATTCTGGCTTGAATATTCAACATCCCATGTATAAGGTGCACATATACAGTGTACAGTGTACGGTGATCGAAGCTGCCCTTCGAAAAACGTGAGCAAGCGCTTGACTGATGATCACGTCGAGTATAAGGCACAAAAGCGCACCTGCTACTTCGCTAACGCCTTCAACGAAATATTTCACTTTGTCTTTGTTTTGTAACAAGTGAATAGCTACAGTTTTGGAATTAATATGGAACTTCTTTATTTTTGAAAATTCTTATCGAGTAAAAAGTAAAAAAGAACGTGACGACATTGATAGAGTGCCAAGTCCGTAAGAGTAGAGCTTTAATTCTGTGGATTTATGAGAGCGGAAAACGAAATCGGGATTAATCGGGCCGTTAATGACTCCTCGATTTCCCGACGAAAAGTAGTTTCTAGAACCTCGTATCTTTGAGATCGAGTGCTGGACTCAAAGTATGTCGCGCGAGGATCTCTTCACGCGGTAATTAATCATGAGTTTGGAGTTTGCCAACTCGTAGGTGAATTTTTTTACTCTAGTTTTCCGTCACAATTTTCGAATTTTGAAGCGAAAGTGTTGGCTTTTGAAATAACGCGATCATGTGTTAATAGTATTTCACATTTTTTAATCACATGCTTCTATATAATCATTATTATTTCAAGATATATTCAAATACATAATGTGACCTAACCATTTTCGTATAATGTAATTAGTAAAGTAGGGAGTATATTATTAAAGAATTATGTCCTTTATCGTCCACGCTAAACATCTAAAGTAACGAATCTATTCCATTAATTTTATGAACGAAGCATATTGAATCTTGAAGAAGTATATCGACTATGAGAATTCTCGCTTGGAATTTCCACTTAACATATGCCGAAACTTTTAATATCCTCTAATCTATCGAAATTGTCGCGTGAGATCTTATATACAGACACCGAGCACGTCTCATTAATTCGCATTCATTACAAACTTTCTTAAATTTCAAAAAATGATGATTGGTAAAACTGTTTTGCGCTGATTGCGTAAAATTAACAAGTTAATACAAGCACGTAAATGTGTAAAAATTTGTTTAAAAGTAAAGCTTTTGCAAGCCAAATTACACAAAAAATATGTTAAACTTCGACTATACGAAGTTTTACAGTTCAAATGTTTGAAAGGGGAGTTATTGGAGAAAAAAATTGACATTGCTTGCGTTTGTACTTACTTCGTACAGTTTTGAAAAAGTCATTATCGAACTTGTCTATGTCTGTACTTCTTTATTTCCTGGAACTAAATAAATTATTGTTTCGGATTTGAAACTTTTATTGCGTCTTTTTGTTTTTTGTTGTTGTAATTTTGTTGCGTTATCAATCTGTTATAATTATAAAGTCAGATGAAAATACTTACTTAACATCTATATTATTCAAAGTCTTTTCAGTTTTAGACGAAGCTGTGCAGTGACTTGCAGTACTGTAGTAGCAACAGCCGAGGACGATAATTATGGGGAAAAAATCTATGACGAGGCACCAGCAGCCGCAGCAGAAATGGAGGCACCAGGAACAAAGGGTGAAGGTCATTGAGTGATAACGAATTAAACATCAGCAACAATAGCATGGATGTCTTAGAGAACGCGAGCCTCCAGGCAAATGCCTCGCTCGCGACTAACAATTCGATGTCTAGCGGTGTCTCTGTCATATTTACTGCCATCATCCTTGGCATCCTCATACTCACCACTGTCATCGGTACGTTGACGTTTCGATTTTAAGTTACATGTGTAAAGTAAGGAACAAAATTAATGGTGAATAGAATTGATTTTGTCCGACAAGACGACAAAAAACACGTCAACGACACATTACTCCCTCGAGTGACGACACCAAAGTTTAGTATTCAAACAAAGGACAATCATTTTGAACCTTGATCGATGAAAATGGCTGGCAGTGTAGCTCATTTGATATAAGTAAAATATCGTATCAATTTGTGTTGACAGCTATTATCCCTCGTCGTTCAAGGTTTTACGGAAATGTCGCAGTAGGCCAAGTCAGAGTTCGGTCAGCCGAGCCAAATCAAATTGGACGTTTGCGTATCCTATTCTCGTACACGACTCTTAGGAATCATTAGCAATACTAAGTCCATCAATTAATCTATAAAAGAAAAAAAAAGAACCAGGAAAGTCTCATGAAAACTTGTACTAGGGTTTTTACTAGGGTTCGTGGAATCAGATATAAAGTATGTTACATTGTGGGCACGTCATTGAGAACCAGCTCGTAAAAGTCTCTAGTACTACATCGCACTCGTAAAAACCTCCAGATGAAAAGTTTTCCCTTGGTCGTTGTGGAGAAAAATCCGAATTTCATAAAGGTCATCTAATCCAACAGTGCGATCAGCTACATTTAATTAGACCGCGAGATAGACACTTTTTTAATTTCCGTCTAGGAGTGTAAGTTTACGACCTCGTCAAGGCTATTGCGGAGTGTGTCAAAAGTAGCCTTTATTTTTTCGCAGGACAATAGGTCGTTTTTCTGGAAAAATGTAATCTGCTAAATGCTGCGACGCGCACGTTTTATTGCCGGGAAAGTAAAGCAGTTTATGGACAATACTTAGTGTCTTGTTGATGTATTACAACTTTTTTTTTTATAAATTTTTTTTCATTTTATAATTGTTGTTATGGCTTTATTAATCGTTTAGTTACCAACATTAACAAGAAATATTTAAAAGACAAGCATTTCTCCAATGATGCTTTTAATTTTACCATCGAGGTAACAATAAAAAACATCTAAACTTCTATTGAAAATTTCCAATCATTTTACATGCTAGACTCTGATCATTTTAAAATAATTTCATACCAGTTTTTATTGAATGGCCGATCTCTCTCTTCTTCTTTCTGAACAATAAAAAATTCATATAAAAAGTGTCCTTTAATATGTCACCTTCATAAAAATGTCAGTCTCAATTTCTCGTAAATACTTGTCAGTCCAAGTACCTCAAACAAGAGAAAAAGGTGAAAGTGAACTTTTCACAAAATTTTACTTTCATAATTTTGTAAAAATGGCAATACACATACAATCGAAAAAAATAAGAAAGAAAAATATATTCTCTTCTCATTAATAGAAGAATAGAATAAATTAGATAAGCCAGTTTTTGTATTTTCGGCTATATCTAGGTCAAGTGGAAATAACAACATATCTGGTAGACAACAAGCCCAGCTTATAAGTGCCAACGATTTTGTCGACCCTTTTCGCAGCGATTTTCTTCCTTTCCTCCTCCCTCCTATCGTTTGTATAAGTATCCTTACGGGTGTCCTTCGCACACGCATACGTTTATCATTGTCGTCCTAGATGAATAGTCTCTCATAAAATTCCCCCGTTTTTGGAGAAAGGAACTTTGGTCGCGAGGAAAAATTTTTCTAGGTGGGCAACGCCTGCGTGTATATGTATTCTTCCTTCCAGCTGAAATGACGCTCACTTGTTGCTTCGCGCAAGAGCACGCAAATTCATTTCTTCGATGCTCTTCTGTCTTCTTTCTTTCTTTCTTTCTCGCACTCGATTGAATTAGTCGCTGAAACTGTATGGAATTGACTTTCAATTATTGCACTTGAAATTTTAATCGGTTAATCGATTGATCAATACAACTCAGCAGCTACGAGGAAATAAACTTTTTTGATTCATTGATGATCGATATCGTAACAAACAGCATTATATTAAGCTTTTTGAAGCGTCGTAGTCTTAAATAGGATTATGATAAAGAGCGTCTTGCAATCAATGCCAGAGTAGCAAGAACTTTCAAACGAGTTTTGCGCACTCTGCCAGTAGTCCAATCAAGTTAACCATGCGTCCATGGCTCTTTATCTTCTACCTCGTCTCTAAACCCCCGAAAGAGGGAAAGGGTGAGGGAGTTGATAAACTTTTTGGTTTGCATTGTAAAATAGCGTGGAATTCGAGGTAGTGGCACCAAGATAAATATAATGACGAGATTGCTCGAATGAATTTTCACGCTCTCTAAGCCCACGAGAAAGTTTACATTCATTTCGTTGCGTTAAATAAAGTTTGCACAATTTGGATTTTCGAAACCACATTATTTACAAGCGCGCACATTATATTTTGTAATTTGTATTAAATTATTTGACTCTGTGCCGTGTCGAAATGATTATATATAATTGGAACGAAATCTAGTCCGCTAAGAGGACAATGTAAATTAGAACATTTTTCGCAAGTAAATCGTGGACTTCGAGGATAAAAACATTCGATCGATAGGACTATTTTTCTCTTTGTATGTCGTAATCACAAAAACAATCAAAAAATGTTATTTGTTGAAGAAGTAATATCGCTGTCCAACCATTTGTCCGCTATCTCTTATGTCGATAAGGTATGGCTACAATAATTTTCTATATATGTTTGATGACGTCGTTATCATAAAAAGAAAAGTCGACTAACGACTATAAAAGAGAAAAACAACATTCTAAGTATAACGTTAATAATTCAATGATGTACATCGTATAACGGACAAAGCTTTTTCTTGTTTTTATTGTTTTATTTGTGCGTTTTTTACATTTCAGTTAAATATTAAATGATTTTTTGGTGTAAATTAGTTTATTCGTTGACTGAGAGTAAACAAGCTTGGAGGGAGTTTTGAAAGTGTCAATTAAAAGATAAAGTGCTTAGCACTCGACATAATACTAAGATACCCGTCGAATTAAAGTAATTTGTCGAGTCAAAGCAAGAGATGCATAAAGAAGATCTTGTCTTAATAAATACGTCCTCTCATCCGTTCGACGTAATTATACTTCACGTCGCTCGCCAAAATTGTACTGTCAGATTAGAAATAAACAGAAAGAAAGAGAAAGAATCGCTTCTTGCTAAATTTTCCCCATTGAAAGTCAGTTATGGCATAAAATGCATGACAGTTTAATCGTACGCTCTGACAGACTCTTTCTCTCCTCTCTTTTTCATCGTCTCTCCCCTTCAAGGGTAGCTTTATGACAGGGATCCATCTTTCTCCCTCCTACTGAATGTGTTAACGACGTTATGATATTCGACGAATTCTCTTGGTATTCATTCTCGCTTGCCCACGTGAGGCTTTACAGAGATGGATGAATATCTTTTCTTTCCCTTTCTCGTACTTAGACTAATTCGACTATAAGCTGATTAAATATTCATTCCGTGATTTGTAAGACGCTAACTGCCGAGATGCTCGTTTCTGCGTAAGCTTTTTATATCGGTTGAAATGAAACTCAACTCTTGACTTTATGAGTTTTACCATTTTTTCTTTTGAAGCGTATTCGTATTATGCAGAGCGTGGTAGTGCAACAAGTTATCTCTTTATCGATTGACATCATAATGCTATGCCGTTTATCATGCATAAAGCCGAATAATTGAATTATTAAATTAACGAGTTATTAAATTGACAAAAGCTCGCAAATAAAATCAATTCAAAAGTACAGTGTACTGTTCTGGTGAATGCCTGATGGAGGGCGTGCTTAAAATATCGTTTCCTTCTATAGTTGAAACGACATCCATCATTTATGTACTAGTCAATTTTATTTCCGTTATATCGTTCAAAAATTTAAAACAACAATACCAGTGGAATATATATTTATTAAACGTGATTGAAATTCGTTATTGCTGTTACCGACAGTAAATTGACAATTTACTTATTAAATTTCAAATCAAATAACAATGGATATTTACTCGTGTATTATATTTCGATGAATTATATTTTATTAATTGATACTAACAGATCTATAAACTATACTATATTATACTCTATTCATCACCGATAGAACCAACTGAAGCATATACACTGCACCACTCTAATCCTTTCTAAATTTGCAGGCAACGTCTTTGTGATAGCGGCAATTGTGATAGAGAAGAATCTACAGTCGGTGGCAAACTACCTGATAATCAGCCTAGCGGTAGCGGACTTAATGGTGGCGTTGCTCGTCATGCCACTAGGAGCCGTTTACGAGGTACGTATACGCTTTGTATACATGTATATATGTATCTAACGAACGCGTGTGATGCTAAATTGCATGGATCAATCCTTGATCTTGATGAATACGTCATGCCAGATTAAAGGTAGCCCGTGAACGTCTCGTTGTTTTGTTTGCCTAATTACCTTGCGTGCGTTATACCATCTTGATATGTTATTTTGCAAATAACGCGAGTATTGCGACTAACAGCTTTCAATTGAAATAATGAACATTCGATAAGTGTAACATCTTACTCTTCCACCTGCAAATGTTAATAAAAATTAACAGCAATATCGTTGATTATTTATATATGTGAAAAGGGCTTGTTACCGCCGCTTGATCAGATTGATTTATCGCGTTGATTTTGTCGAAATGCAATTAAAAATCTGTTACCCCGACAACGGTAGCAAAGTATAAAACTTCCTGCTGACAGTGCGTTGTGCTCGCGTTGCGAGATACTTTTTTTCTTTATTTTCTCTATCTCTCGCTTTCTCTTTACAGCGCAGCAGAAATGCTCGTAAACGATTTTAAACTCGTGAAATCTCACCGAGTCCATTCCTTTTTTTATTTTCTTAAATATGAAAATTTTGAAGTGCATTCAAGTCTTGTTATTAAGAGTTTTATTCGGAAAGTGCACCGTTTTAAAAATCACTTTCCACCAACGCTCAACTGGAAGAAAATTTATCAGTGAGCAACATTGCAAAAATTCCAGGACAAGGAGTAATGTTGCAAGTTATATTTCACATTAATCGATCGTCGATAGCTCGCTATGCCACCCATCAAGGTTTAACTTCTGATGCCACCCTTCCTCTCTCTCCCTCTCCCTTTCACTTTCCCATTTCTTTCCCGCTTGGCTATTAAAGCTATAATTTATGGTGCTTATTTTTTTCATGATGTAAATGAAAATTATTGCTGATAAAATTATCTGTAATTATTCTTTACAATGCGTTAACATTTTTTTACCCTTCCTAATTTTTAAACATGAAAAAAGTAAACAAAAAAATTTTATTCGTACGAGCGTCTGCTAGTGAGCAGAGTAAATGAAAAAAATCAGTGCAGTAGTCTGAATAGATTAAAATAACAATAATGTCACACGCAAGCTTTTGGTAAAAACAAAGGAGACGAAGAATACAATGAGTGTGATTTTATGTACAACGCCATAACTCATGAATAAACGTTGCGAGAACGTTTTTTTTCTTTCTCTCTTGCTAATCCGCGTGCGAAGTGTTTAAGTGCTTTTCTAAATAGTAGTACACTGTCGCGTTATTGTTCTGATTTATGGAAAGAAAGTTATTATGAAGATGTATGTTTTCGAGATTATGAAAAGATGTTTTATTCAAATGTGCAGAACGGTGTTTTTTGTCATATTTTTTTCTGAATATTTTACGAAAGAAAAATGGGACCTCAAGGAATGAGAGATACGTTCATTTTTATGCTTGAAAGAATTGATGCTTGACATATGTATACGTAGGAAGACAGAAGAATGAACTTTTAACTCGCGAAAGGATCTGTATGGTTGAGAAATTGAAATGTCAAAAGCTAAGTAGACACTTACATAAAAATACATATTTCAAGTTTTTAATACCTAATTAAAAGCAGCCCTCATAATATCTATTCAAGTATAATAATATTCGTCTGTAATTATTTTTGAATGGTTTAGTTTCAAGTCCAAGAAGAGAATAGTGTCGTTGTAGATAAATATTATTTGGCTCATTAGAAACATGGTCGAATTTCTATCATAAAATAACATTTTCCAACCTAAATTGAAAAGCTCGGGAATTCCAATTAGTTGAAGTCAGCTTGTAACTATACTCATTAGTTTAGAACATTTATTATGAGTTTATTTGTGTAAATTACGATTCTTCTATATAAGAAATGTAATATAATATAGAATACAAAAATGTACATAATTCATAAACGCTTCGTAAGAAAAGAAAAATTAACAGTTAACCATCTACTTTTAATTGTAATAATCGTTTTTACGATAAGCGTAAAAAAATAAATGTTCGTTAATGAACAATGATCCAGCCATAAACACTTATAGTGTCCGCATATATTACACGATTAAAAAAATGGAGAGAGAAAGAGAGAAAATGGGACGATAAAAACTTGGCGCGTACGGAGGGTTAATGAAAGCTTAAACGCAAGCGACAAGCCGTTGAGTCCAGTGAGGGAGAGCAGCTAATGCATCGGCGATCGCGTTTTATGGCTGTGGTGGATGGTGAGGGGGATGAGGGAGGACTATACGTCCATTTGGCAGCGACTACGTCAGCGTCAGTGCACTCAGCCAACGCACCTCGAGGATGCGCTACGCTATATTGCATTATCCGAACCAGCCGCCTGACCATATTGCTGCTGCTGCTGCTGCTACTGTTGCTGCTGCCCGCTAAGCGCACATATGTGCATATGTATATACGCTATATAGTCTCCTGTAATCTTCGTTTTGAGCAATTTTCCACTACGTTTGGCAACGTACGGAAATTTTAATTTATTTTTACGTTGAAATCTCATATATTTAATGTAACTGGTTCTTACCTCGTTGAATAATTATAATTGAAAATCGAGCTGTATTTGATACTGCAATTATCGAAATTTCGAAATATCGAAAATCCGTTTGTAATTCAACATTATATATCCATATGATTAATCCATTTTTTCTTATAGAATTTTATCAAATACTTAAATGAAAAAGAAAGGTCGACATGAATTTCACATGTTATGTTACCGAGCATATTGCTCGATACAACGGGTGAAAATACTCAATTCTGAACTTTATGTTAGAAACCATGTAGCCAAAAATCATATAACTTCCTTAAAAGTTTAAAAATTACAAACTCACTAGGAATATATTACAAAACTTTGAAATTTTCATCGAAAGCGGATCATGTCGATGAACGATTTGGGTTGATACTAAAAAACTGATGAACTCCGTCAATTTTTTTACAACCTATAAAAAAAACAAAAAACCAAAGATATAGGCCGAGGACGAACGAGCTTATTAAAAAAAGAAACAACGCACCATGCTCGTCGTATAAAAGATTTATCGAAATCAATATCCCGCGTGCCGATCGCAATAATCTTTAAACTAAACCAATTTAAAGAAAGTGCTTGGGAACTGCAATCGATTCATCGTTATTCCGGTAGCTTCGTTTTCTCTCTCTCTCTCTCTCTCTCTCCCTCTCTCTCTTGATACGTACATACACATACATCGAAAGCTTCCGTGCGTTAGTTCTGCTCTTGTCCGTGAAAATAGAGTTGCATTCGTTTTTGCACCCATCAAACAACAACAGAAAATTCGCCGTGCCTCTCTTTTTTTTGCACGCTGTTAAAAGTTCTCATCGACTTGAGCATGCGACGATAGCTTTTATTCCATTTCCGCGGCGTGTCAAGAAATTGTTTTACGGAAGAAAGAGAGACAATCGACTACGGAGTTTCGTTCAAGTTTCTGACTCATTTTTAAGTGCATGTTTTATTTAGTACACGCTACTTCTGTGTTCTTTGTAACTGAATTTGTCGCGAAAAAACGTCAATGCCGAGGAATTTATTACTATTATTTTTTTGCACGTATAATCGATTAAATTTTAAGAATATTTATGATCGTTACATAAATAGCTAATTAGACTTGAGCTTATTGATATTTTAATTCTAAATTTTCATTAAATTGGACCGCGTTGTACGATAAATAACAGTATGAATTCTTATAAGTATCTAGCGCGTGAGAAATAACAGCCTACGTGGCAACAGTTACGAGCCCAGAAAGGAACAGTTGTATTTCATCATAGTCACATAAATAACACTCGTAAAAGTGCGAGAGAGAGAGAGAGAGAGAGAACTCAAGTTTATCTCGATGGAGGCATTATCTTCTGCGGGTGCCAAAATCGATTATACAAGTAAATATGACGTGGCTATGAATATTTCATGGAAAGAATGAAAGAAATCTTAGCTATTAACTCACTGGAAAAAGCACCTTTTCAACGTCTTCGATTACGTATCTCTCCTTCGTCTTCTCTCGCCTGCTTTTTTTTTTACTAACTTCAGCCGCTCACAGATATGAAAGGGCAGATATCCTACTTCAAGTCACCTATGTGCTCAGATTCGATTTTCTTCATGATACGTTAAACCTCTTTTTCTCGTGATCGAAATGTAAAAAAAGTGAACATCAAAATAATCGTTTCGTTTTTTTTTTCGTTATTGTATGTTCTCACACGAGAGCACTCGTATTTCTGCGATCTCGTTTGTTTTTAACGACTTCGATATAAAAAAGGATTTCGATACATACGTATGAACATACGTTTGTTAGCTTTTATAATTATAGAAATACAACGATAACGATTTTGTATGAATTGTGTTTTACATTGATGACAAAAAAAGTTACAAGGAATAAATAAAAACATACAAATGGTCAAACGCATGATAGCATTTTCAGAAATAGTCGCTGTATCATGTCATGGTTTTAAACTTTTTCTATGTATCATAGTTTACTATAAACAATTTTAAAATTTAATTTATTTAAAGCAATCATAAATTATCTAAATATTTAATAATGATTTGTAGAAAAGAAACAAAAAAAAACTAATTGGAAGATATACATTTTTATATTACTATGCATTTTATTCATTCCATTAGCGAACATTTTATTTTCATGCATGCTGGGAATATTTGTAATCCTCTTATTCCGTTAGAACATTACGAATCGTTACGAAGTACACCCGTATAGTAATACGGCGACGTAACAAAATGCACATTCGAGTTTTTACATCGTAACTTGCAAATTTTACGGACTTTAACTAAAAAAAAAACATATATCATTTCTCCTCGATGTTACTCGTTTAATATTTTGAAAAAAAAAACTCTAAGCGAACAATTTTGTCAAGCGCAATGCTTTACATAAAAGCCTGCATTCTCTTTCTCTCATATTTTTTTCGTTCTTTTTTTTTTGTTGTCACGATAAAGCAGAACTTGGTAGTAGCGAGCGATGAGTGCGCGCGAGAAACCAATAACGCTTATTGTGCGCAAGCCTATGCAGATTCTCGAGAGCATTGGTGCGAAAGAGAGAGAGAGAGAGAGAGCAGACGGTCATCGACAAAAAAAGAACCCGAGGGATAAGAGTTCAATCACGACTGGATTTTCTTTTTTGTTCACGCTCTGCCAGCATCGATTCAATCGAGTTTTTTTTTTCTCGCTCCCTCTCTCCTGCGTTCACACATATCGTAAAAAGAATGGTATTAAGAAAATTTCGACAGTCGTTTTAGAAAAGGAAATTTGGTTGTCAGCTCCATTTTTCAGGAAATAAAAGTCGCAAGTCAAGAACGTGTTGACATCGTCAGTTCAATAATTTTCAAAGTGAAATCACGTTTTGTTTATCTGGTCTTCGCAGAACGAATTCCGGAGCGTCATTTCGTTATTTGCTTCTCTGCCTCCCTCTTTCGCTCTCGTTTTTTTAAATCTGTTGTCGTTTATCCATCCTCAGTGATAGGTGTAACAGTCTATGGTGAAATATCGTTGGCTACAGGTTAAATGTACCATTCAACAGATTGGACTATGCCATGAAAATTTCAACCCTGTGTAATCTAGATCATGCAAACACAATGTGCTCGTGGAATCGTACTTTTAAGGATTGTGCTGAATGAATAACAAAAAAGAACACATTAGCTTCGTCATAAATACGCCTGACCAATTCGGACTAAAAAAGGTGCGTGCCATTGTTAACGGTGTGAATGCGTGTTTTTTCCACGTGAATTATTCATCCGCAAAGTTACGTATTTTCCAAAAATTTGAAGTTCTCGCCCGTTGTTTATCGGTTGACCGACCGATATCGTTTTTTCTTGCTTCCTCGGTATTTTATTTATTAAATTTTACTCGCGTGAAATTCTCCCCTGCAAAATACGAAATTTTTCATTCTCACGTTGAAGATTTTTGTTGCTTAAAAATCGAGGGAAAAATCGATATTCGAAACCATTGTAATGGATGCTAATTCAATTACGACAAAAATATTTGCTGATTACTAATTAGTGTCGAGTTGCGTTATCGTCCAGTAACAACCGCGAAGCAGCGTAATAAGCTAATTATGAAGCTAAATGGATTATCTCTGCACGTTGGGTAGTGAATAATAATGGCTCGACAGTACATCTAATTTTGGGATCTTTTTTAAAATTAATGTTTAGGATAGCATGCACTCATTTCGATTATACACGAGAGGTTTGTGTTTTGATGAATAGTTTTTTTTACTGCTATGTTTGACCTTTTATTATCTAAAATTAAATATTATTTTAAACCAATTTAGTAACAGGATAGATCGCGTGTCCGTTATCATATCCTACCACTTGTTACATTCTTGATTAAATAGTCTATCTATCTTAACAGATCCGTGCGAGAGAGAGAGAGAGAAAGAGAAAGAGAGAGAGAGAGTGTGTGGGAGAATTGGTGGACAACATAATCAGACGCAACACAAAGCCGAGTCGTCGGCTGCATTAACGCAATTACTGGCTACACCCGCGGCAGGGAGGGGAGATCCTAATAAGACGTAATGCGATTAGATCGGTACTCAGCGATGATTTTAATCTCATCAACGCGAGCGAGCGAGCGCTCGCACATGCAATTAGAATGGCCTCGACCACGAACGCCAAAGTGCTCCGGCTTCTACTGCTATTTCTGCTTCTAACAATTTAGTTTGTACTTTTACCTATTGTTTTTCATTAATTGAATTATACAACAATCGACTTTACTTGCAAATTTTCCATGCGAGTTTTATGAGAAGGGTTTTCCATTTTTGTACAGGGAGTCATTGTGAGGCAAATATCGTATTTGTTGTTTATATAATCTAATTTTTATCTGACTTAAGATAAATAGGCTACTAATTTTTACGTCAATGATGGTAGCATGGTTAAAAGTCATAAATTTTAACATTTGTATTATTACCATTATTACTGTTAAAAGATAATACATGAATAAAGTAATTATTTCCTTCACATTGTATAAATACAAGCTGTCATAAAATATTTTGAGCAATATAAGTTAATAAAGTCAAGCGTATAATTATAAAATAAATAACCTTTCATATGCTATACAGTCGAGTAGGAAAAAAATCCGAAACATCCCGCGTGAAAACAAAAAAACAACGGCGCTCATTAAGTCGATTATTTCTCGTTTTTAAAAACGCGCTTTGTTACACCGTCGTCTACGCAACAAGAAAGCTGCAGTTGCGCAGAAAACGAGATCAGAGTAAAAAAGAAGAGGAAAAAGAAAAAAGAAGAGACGACTACGCGCAAAGCCAAGAGAACAATGATGAGAAGACGCCGAGGGTAAGAAACAATGAAATCGAGAGGTTGCGCGAAAAGCTGTAAGAAGAGGAGGTGGTCTCATTGAAAAGAGAAGCGATTGAAAAGGCCGTCGTCACGCGATCTTTTTTTTACCCCTTCCTAATTTAAGGGGAATCAAGTCTTCCTGAAATTTAGCTATTTTCCACGAATCTTCATATCTACAACGACGACGACAGGAGCTTGAATATACGAAGAAAAATAAGCGTATGTCCCTATGAGCTAGTAAATTTGGGGTTACAATATTCGACCTATTCAGGTCTTTCGTCTTTATATATATTTGTATTCTTCTTTCCCTTTAAAGTAAAAAATATTGAATAATTCAATGAGATGCCGCGCCCTTTTCACGCTTGTATTGAAATCGAGTTTTCATAACTCTCTCGCGCATCTATCTACCTACGCTATCGGCAGTCATACTTTTTCCTACCTTTAATTTTTTTTCGTTTGCTTTTCATGACGATGCGCTTACTTTCATTGTTGATTTTATTTTCAATAATATTCCGTTACATGATATAGTATCGACAATAATAAGTTCTCCGTGAAAATGAGTTTTAGTACTGACTTGCTGCCTACGGAATTTCATAAATTGACTAGTAAAAATTTTTATTCGTAGTAGAACTTACCTATTTTTTTTTAAATGTTAATTATTTTACAAGCATAGTTCTCGTTTCTTTTTATTTTCAAATTGATATATATTTGTTTTCCATTGCATGTTTGCAATTGAAAATCTATAAGAACATTATTAAAATTCATGGAACATTCAATACTTTATCATTCATGACATTGGTATTCCTATAATACAAACTTTCTAAGAGAGAGAGAGTGGGTCAACCGCAAATACATTCAATTGTAAAATTCACATACACGCGGACATTGATAAGTCTCGTATAACAAAATACTGCCTGGCGATCGCGAATTTATACGAGTTAGCATACATACAAAATGCGCGCATATGCGCAAACATCACTTGGAAATGCAAAGCGCACTCGACAGATATGTCGTGCATCTGGTTGTTATGTATATACGGAAGTGGTCGGACTATTTGCTTTATCGGAGCATTTTTGACGTGAATTTTTGGTTAGTTTGATCTATTGCCGGAACATCGCATATACGTCTATCTTGGGAATTACATGCAAGAGCAAAATACAGCATAATCGCACTATCCTTTTTCGTTCAATTTTAATGAGTGAATCACGAGAGTGTACGTCGCATGCATAATCATCACGACGAATAAATCCTTGCTCTTCCAAAGGGAGGGAGAAGCATTAGTATTCGGCACGTAGACTTTATCGATAGAAGCTGAAATAATTACTCGTTCGCGACCGAGAGCAGTAGAGAGTGAGAGAACAGGAGAGAGAAAGAGAGAGAGAGAGAGAGAGACGATGACTGCTTATATGAGGTAATTAACGAATGTATGGCTACAATATGTCAAAGGAAAGAGAAAAAAATCAATCATTTTGCTTAGTCTCTTGAAGAAGGAAAAGACGGTCGGTGAAAAGCAAAATAAGATCGTCTAACGAAGCAAGGTTGCTTGATTTTATTTAGCCAGTCGAGTGAGGGGTTTCGAGCTTGATGTATGCCTGCTTGAAAGTCCATTCATGGTATTGGCTTCAAACATCCTGGCGCCAGCTCTTTACGGCCTCTTTAGCCGATGGAATCTTTCTTTGAACGACACACGTTCAAACACGCGTGCGCGCGAGAGAGAAGCTTTTTATAAGCGCACGGGTCGTGGAGATATACCGTGTCTCGTTACTAATGTCACACGCTCAAACTATACTTTCGGTAAGCTGTAAGATAGTCAGTCGTTCTTTTTTATCGGGCCACGCGCGCGAGGATGTCGAGCTTGGATAACGTTTTTTTTCTTTCTCCGATATTCTCGAAAATTTTAAAAGCATATTGAACCGGATCGGTTTTACGTTATAACTGAATGATATGCTTCTCAACGTCGATATTGTCAATTCTTGTGTTCTCTTCTCTATTTTTGAAAAGCATATTTTTTTGCGAATACAAGGTTTCTTTACAGTATAGTTAAATTTCGTTTATCTAGATTATTAATTTGGAGGTGCCTTAATCGATGAAAATTGCGATTCTCTCGTCAAAAGGACTCCATGTGTTCATTTCACTATTATTAGAACCGAAATTTGAACTTTTATGAATGTAAAAGACTTGTGCTATACAATCCAATAATTGCAGTTAATATCGAGATCGCGCGTTAAATATAGTTAAAAATGAATTATCAAAGTAAAATATTAATTTGTGCGTTCTCTTCAAAACCATAAATTCTTCAGACGATAAAAATTTAATAACTGAATTGGCTATTGAATGTTCGCATTTCGTTGCACCATATTTCGCGCAACGGTACCCTGTTAAAACGATGGACACGAGTATTAAGAGAGAGGTTTTTAAAAAAAGACCGTAATAAACGTGACGAGAGAGTAGGAATTTACACCAACGTCAATTTTCAGTCTATTTATTTTCATAAAACGATACTTTACTCATGATAGATACAAGTTTTTGTTTCGTTTCGTAGACGAGTTTTTTAATACTTTCACGCACAGGTGCTCCCGACTGGTGAATCGCTCCAACTTTCTTAATGCGTCGGCCTTATTAGCTGGCTCAAATGAATTTATCGTCGACTAGGTGCGTGTACATGTGTGTATGTGTATGTGTATGTGTTTGTATTTGTATTTGTCTCTCTTTCGTAAAGTTTTCTTGTACGCGAAGCGAGATGATATCGTCTGTTTAATGCACATTTCATGCTCTCCACTCAACTCGGAGGTATAATGATACTTCCGAGTGAAAGTATCGTTACCGTTAAGTTTCGTTGCACCAAGTTTTAATGGAATGCTTTTGTCTTGCGACGTGATTTATGACAATATCTAATGAGTATGCCAAATTGAATTAATTATTTACAAAAATCATTCTTTTAATCTCTGTTGGAAAGCTAATCTTCCACAACGAAAGTCCATTAGATAATTCATAATACAATAATCGTTGTCGTATCGTCGGTACCTTTCCCTCTCATGGTGCTGCACTCCTTGGGGTATTAAAAGTCGCTTAAGCGTATTCGATATCGAACAAAAGAAAAATAAAAAGGCGACTCTTGGGAAGTGTGTTTGTCAACGAGGAGAGTAATGGAGCGAGGATTTTCAAGTGTATCAAAAGGATCTTAGTGAAGGTAGTTCTCCAATTATACTTTAATTGCCAAGGATCAAAGCTGCCATCCTAGTGTGTTAAATTTTCAGATTCGTTTGCTAGGGTAGTAAGCTTTACGCGAGAAATGGCCGCGTCTGCATCTCTCATACACATTGGAGTTAGACGAGTGAGAGAGAGAGAGAGAGAGAAGGAGAGAGAGAATATATGGGTCCCGCAGGATATAGACTTGATTGTGCGTATACTCTTGGCTGCGAATCAACTCTTCAACTCCCAGTGCTCATTGGCTCCACCGTTCTCACGCTCACTCTCTTTCTCTTTGACGACGAAGTGTCTCGCTTGTCTACGAGTTTGGCTTATCGAATTGACGACTATAACTCTTCGACGAAGCATTGAGAGAATAGGCTATTTGACACTCTAATATAGATACGCTTCTATGCTATGATTTTCAATACCATTTTGACACTGTTTATAGAGTGTACTGTGTGACTTTATAAAAGACTTGCAAGTAGAAAGGACATGCTTTAGTCAGACATACAACGGCAAATCTCTGTTCAAGTTCTGGAAATCTGTAACTTTACTACAATAATTAATTTTCACTATTCGAGCGTACAATGTAAATAAATAATGTTCAATCACTCAAAGTTTATGTTGCAATATTAAAGCTCGGAGTTTCATCACAAGCGCTACGAAAGTTTTTCCACGCGTGTACTATATACGGGGCATTAAAAATTTCGTTTCACTTTCCGCTGTAATGCTATGTATTACAAAACTTGACTCTCGCCAACAGATATCCATTAACCATATTTTTTTTTTCAAATAAGTTCTAGTAGCATCTAGTACTATCCATTTCCAATTTAATGCCGAAACAGCCCGCGCTAGATACGTACTAAGCATAAAACAAAGGAAAGCAAGCATCAAGAGAGCTCATAAAAGTAGGAAAAAAGGCAAGCAGGCGAAGCCTCTGCCGAAGCAATCGCATCGAGAAGCAATAGTTATAAAGGCCCAGAGTGACTATAACTTGGAAATAGCCGAAGCTCTCTGTCCATCAGGGAGCAGCTGTGTGACGACGAGCCAATAAAGATTTCTTGATATCGTATCGTACGGGAATATAGCGTCAACGAGCCCGCGACTCTAGCATTTTCTCTCTCTCGCCCTCTCTTTAAACGGATTCTCGTTAGATTGCCTAACTGTGCAAGGATTTGCGTCGATCGACTGTAAAAGACCGAGGGCTTGTTGCTAGCAAGTGTCGTTTGTTACCTTGAACGCTGAAATTTTTCACTTGCTTGCTTCGAGTGTTAACCAAGGATTTGTGTCGCGTGTCGACGTAATACTGCCGTACTGCTTGAAACAAAATCGTGACTTTTGAGAAAATCAGGTTGGTTTACTACTTCTTTTTTTGTGCTTGAGTTTTTGACCTATTCTTGTGTACGAATCTTCGAAACTATGGATCTATCTCTTCATAGCTTGTTTTTTGAAAAATAACATGTTAATCAATTTTTTTATAAGTCAACATTTTTCTTCAAGGAGAAAGTGTATAGAAAACGTACTAGTAATGAATATTCCATGCACAATATCAACATAATTTCGCTAAATTTGAGACACAATCGCATAAAAATTGTAAGAAACGACATATCTGTGGTATGAAAATTAATCTACGAGTTCCGTTTCGATTATCATATAATAACAAAATAGCCAAATACCATCACCGCTTAATGGCATTCACGTAAAAATTGTCAACGAATTTTCCATCAAAATAAACTTGCTGCTATATCATTTTTCAGATGAAGTCAGAGAGGGTGAGCGATAGGGAGGTAGAAAGAGACAAAAAAGGTAACGACCCATATCTCGTTTGTGGAAAAAAAGCGAAATTCACACTCTTCTCTATTGCGCGCTGGTACTTTATTCTACTCTTGCGCAGCGTCAATACACAAACTTACACACTTATGGCTTTGTCTCTCTTTGTGGTAGTCAAGCTAGCCTTATTCGCGTACTCTCGACTCTTTCTCTTTCCCTCTCTCAGTGGCACAATATCATCACATGGATACGATGCTCTCGCGACGTAAGAATATCGAAGGATATTGCCGCGTTCCCTCGTGTTTCTGTAATACACATCCATTTTCTCTCTCCCTCTCTTTCTCTTTCGCTCTCACTTTCTTTCTTCCGAGAGGCACTTGGCTTTCTGTCTCTCGTGAGGTTTGATGATAACGATAATAAATGGAGCCCTCGTTTCTTCAAAAAAAAGTCCGACTATTTTTTTCCGATGAATTTTGTATAAGTATTTTTTTTATCGCGTTTCCGTGATCTGACGACACGAGGAATAATCTCATTTCGGGCTTTCCTGTTTTTTCCTCTTGTGCTTCGTGGGCCAAAAATATTATCGAGAGCTGATAATCGTTTACTTAGTGGCTATTTGAATACGTCCTCGAAGAATACGTGACGGTAATTTTTTGTTTTTTTTTATTCAATGTAGGCTCTATGCTCTTGATAAAATATTCGCATTGGAAAATTCTACTGAGTGATGGATGAGATTCGTTTGATGCAGCAATTATAACGATATTAGATTAACTTCTTAACTTTCTTTATTTCTCGTTGTTTATATGACTACGATTATGATTCTCTCTAACGTATGATAATGTGTATCTTTCTATTTTATCGAATTATGTTTCAAACTGATTTGAAATGAAATAAACAGACATTTTTTGGCTGAACTTAGTGCGAATAAAGTACTTGAATAATGACGAAACTCACTTGAAATACTTCATTGTCAGTGGTCTCTCAAAATTCACGCTTTTCATCAAATCCATTAGCGTACCAGAGTAATTTTCTGCCAGTTGGAGTAAACTCCATTCAGAGTTTTAAAACCAATAAGTGCCAGTTGCATTTTACTTTAAAGAATATTTTCCAATACAATTTACTTCATTTCCGCTTATTTTTACGTCTCTTTCTCTCAGCGATTCGAGTCGCATAAATGGAAGCTTTTTATTTAATAGAATAGAACTTACATTAGAATAAATGATTACTATTATCACGACAAAGGGTTTACATTGAACTTGAATAAAATGCTTTTCAATTAATTTAATGTAACTATAAACTTTAAACGAAATAAGTAATTTATAATAATTATTGTAGAAATATCGTTGAAAAAGTTATCTTTTGTAAAAAACTGAATGCCATAAATAAATGCTAAAAATATCAATAATAATCCAAAGTGTAATGTAGCACAATAACTAAAAATTTGAGAGCAAAACGATCCGAAAACTCTTACTCAAAATCTCGGAAAAAACAAGGCAAAAAATTCTTCGTATCAATAGTTTTGTTATCAAAATAACAATTGTGCGAGCACATTGAAGAGCACTCAAAGTGGAAGAAAGACTAAAGTGTAGATGTCCAGAATGTTACCTTTCAATCAGAAAAAAATGGAGGAACAAATCGGGTGTAAAAATATTCTGATCCAAACGATCGGGAATATGCTAACGCTTGACCGTACGAATGAAAATACGGCAATGAATGTTATTCCATAGATTTGGAGGGATCGCTTGGCGAGAAGAAAGAGGGAGCGTCTTGTGTCGAAGCTACAATTGTCACCTAACGCGCGTGCAGGAAAAAAAGAAAACACGCTGGTAGCGCTGATTCAATCGATCGCAAGAGCGGCTTTGGCCTACGGCAAAAAGAACTCAATCAGGGTTTTCCTCGCTGAACAGATATCTGTGTATGTATGTTGATACGAGATGAAAGAAAAAAAATGGGTTAACGCGGCGCTTACAATTCTTTGGCAAAAGTTGTATCCGAATTTCTGCGCGGGAGTGAACACATTTCGATGTCTGTTGAAACTGAATTTTCCTGGAGCTATGTAATAGTTTGTTATTGCCGACTCCTTTCTATTCCACTCTGCGTTCTGGGATTATTTGACATTTCTATCCCAACGGGATACTATATACCTTTTTTCACAATATGCAGTATGAAATCCGTTTGAATTAGATCCGTTCACTTCAGCGTATATTGACGAAAAGCAATAATTTTTTACATATTTTTAGTGATTATTATTTTTTTTAACAACTGAAAAATTATTTTATTACGAATTGTGCGAAATTATAAAATAGAGAAAATGTACCAAACACTTTTTCGTCAATCATATCTTTTACTTTTAAAAAATATCACCTGAATTCATCCATTTTTACTCAAATTTACTAGTGCGCGCGGCCTTAGTTGCTACAGATAGGAACCGCCTCCTTCCATTACGACCATACGTCATCGAGCTTTCAGCAGCAGAAATCATGCAGGCGTGCAAGTTAATCAATACATCGCGTGGGTATAGCTCAATTATTATTGGAACGATCGCGTTAGTATGCCACCAAGGAGAACGAGAGAGAGAGAGAGAGAGAGAGAGAGAGAGAGAGAGAGAGAGACTATAAGAGAACTTATTGGAAGGCTTCCAAAGCTTGCGAGTTATCTCGACGAAACTCCTATTAATAACGTCCAGAGAGTTTACCTATTGTTACAAAAGTCACTATCTAATAGCTTCTCTCTCTCGTGTAATGCGTTAAGTTACAACACTGTTGAAAGTTTGCAAGATGTATAACTATCCAAAGCATACGATTGAGACAGTTGTCCACTTTCACCCTGTACCGGGTGAAAATGTCCAATATATGAACATTTAAAAAATTCAATCAAAGCATTCACTGGCATCGAATGACATGCGTGTGTTAAACATGCTGAATGGCATTGCAAAGGGAAAAGCATGTCATGATTTTTGACAATTATTATCAAACGTCCGATCTTTTATTTGTACGTTGGTAAAAAAATCGCTTTCCCATTTGATTATAGTTGATGCCCATTACTTACTCGAAAACAAAGCAAGAAACGCTATCGCAGCCTGACCATAGCACATTTGTACTACTGATACATAAAAAAGAGTATCGATGTAATTTGTATAAATGTGATTTTAATGGAATAAAGTTTGTCTTGAAGAAAGAGTCAGTTCATGACTAAAGTTTTGTGGAATTGTTTGTCTCATTGCAGATATATTCCAGATGGTCTCTGGGGCCGAGGCTATGCGACATGTGGACCATCAGCGACGTTCTCTGCTGTACGGCCTCAATATTGCATCTGGTGGCCATCGCAGTCGACAGATATTGGGCTGTCACCGATCTAAATTATATACAGGTTAATTAACGCATGCTCTTACACACTGCACCTCTATATCGCAAACACGCACAACACAAACAAGAACGCAGAGTCCTTGAGTTTAATGACTGCTTATTTGCCGCTTCCTTGGACTGTTTGCACGCGCGGATGCGTCTGCTTCGGTGCGCGCAAACAGCTCGCTTTCGCTCATTCCCCTCGGGAAATGGATTCACTTTGTCACGCAAAGAATTAAATTGTCGCAATAAGATGCGTTTATTGCCGCGACATGAGATTTCTCCGACTATACTTGTTACGATTATTGCATGTACATTTATTTCTGCTCTTTTCGAGTATAATTTGTCTCCGTAAAAGACAGTAAACAGAAGACTAAGTTTACCGATTAAATCGACTGGAAATAACGCTACCCTCGCGATTATAACAAACAACAACGAGTATCTTAACGAAGCCGAGGCGATCTTGTTACAAGGCAGGAAGCAGAAAAACCTCTCGTAAAATCAGACAATGTAATGAGTGCAAGAGCCACGGAGCAATAAAAGAAACGTCGTTGCCATCGAATAATGCAGCCATTTACTCCAACAGACTAATTCAGTTTTTATGACTGTTGAATGAAATAAAAGAAAATACCGCGTAGGTCCATAAAAACCTAACTTTCGTCAGCCGATGGAAAAGAGATTCGCTGGAAAAGTGAAATTAATGATGTTTGCGTGGTTGAGCAATTATTCAAGTTGAAGCGTGCTGATTAAGCTTGATTAATTCTGATTTATCGTTGATCCATGTAGACAGCTGCTTGAGCGCTAATAGTTACAAATCGAATTTATAAAACGCCGAACGTGTATTATTAATGTACATCAACAGTTGAGTTTTCGATGTTCCATGCTATAAATTTGCTGTCAGTTTGCAATCATCATTAAACGCGCTTGAGTTAATTAATTTGCTTGTCTTCGAATTTCTATCCTTTGTATTGACTTTTCGTTTTACATTGTTACCAATTACAGATCCAATTAGCACGATGATTGATGTTTTAGATGCAACGGAATAATATTACAAAGTGAGAATATCAAACTGTTGAGAAAACGGATCATTAATTAGACTATAATAAGTTCAATATTAATAATTTTATGTATCTCAAATATTATTTTTCTTCAAAAAACAAACTTCTTTAATGAGATTCTGTAATGAAAAAGTTCGACAGAGGAATAAAATAAAACTCGGAACTTTCATGAAACTTGGAAAAAGCAGCGAATACAATTCAATCTTTAAGGAGCATTCATTATCGCAAAATTCTCAGGCCTTATCGAAGAAATTCGAAGAATTCACGAGCATCAAAAGGCGTGCTCATTTCATAAATTCCTAGCTCTCTCTCTCTCTCTCTCTCTCTCTCTCTCTCTCTTTCGATCTCAACTCAAAAAAAAATACCCCGAAGCGCGGATATCATTAGTGCGACTGGGAGCTGGAACTTCGGTCGGAATTACAATCGCAGAATAGTGTCACCCAGAAGTTGACGAGTCAATCGAAGCTGTCAGCCACGAATAGACAAAAGTACAGTAAGATTATGTAAGAGGAAGTGGCAATGACTGGGAAGAGTCTGCGAGGGACATTTAGAGATATTTCAATTTAATTTGCTTTGTTTGCTGGGGTTATATCCGTAGTATTATACATCGGACTAGTTGTCTCAATTTGCTCTCTTGTCGAACCTACTTTCTATTTTCATTCTCTCTGTCAATCTCAAATTTAATTTATCAGTTGTAGATACGTTTACTTTCTCAATATTTTAAAATAAGCATACGATTCTCTATGATTGTTAATCATTTAAAAACTATACCATTCAGAATTACTTTTTCAAAGTTTTATCTTATTTTTTAAAATGAATAAACATCAGAATGCTATGTTCAAATTCATATTAAATAGTTGGCAGAGACAAGTATATCGGGAATTACTATAATAGAGAGGGCTACTGAAAAATCAAAATATTTAAATTTAGCTATAGAGAGCAGATATAACAAAAAATCTCGGTGAAAACCATATTTACTAAATACTTTAGACCCTTTTAAAACGAATGCTTCACCATGTAGATTAAAAACTGAATAGCATTCCCTGGTGAAAAAAACGAACTGCTTTAGTTTCGTAAAAAAAATGCCGTTACAATATTTAAAAAAAAGGAACAACAATATCGGATTTGCAAACAGAATATTTCGAAGCATATTGAAAACCTCAACAAAAAAAAGGAAGTCCCATTTGTGACGTCCTTTCAACATTCCAGTGAGAGAGAGAGAGAGAGAGAGAAAGAGAGAGCCGATGGGAATGATCCTTACTCGCACCCAACATTTTTCAACGAGGGTCAAAAGTAAAGCTTATACCATTATTAGAATCGTCGGTTACCATCGATAACGCAAGTGCGCAATCTTCGCATGAGTACACAAAGCTTGATCGCCCTCAGGGTCCGAATTGAGTGGCCTCTCTGCCGCGTTCCCTATCAGCTCTCGTATCGATATCTCTACATCACGTGCACACCGAATATATACATCGTAAAATTATTTATAGACTCCATTGATATATGTATAATCATAGATAAATAGTGACTTATCTCGATTCGCTATCTTCATCTCGCGGATTTACAAAAATATATCGATCTTCTTCTTTCTTTCCTCTTGCGTGTGCATGCATGTCTATTTTTTTCCTCATTCTAGGTCCCCGTGATATTTACGAAGGGAGATTGGTGTTTTACTGCGTTTGCGCGAACCCAGTGTAATCGTATTCATCCAATATACATTCGTCTTGCTGGTCGTGCAATCGTGTATGGATTGCAATTTTATATTGGCACACGGCGCGAGAATAAATTTCGCGAAAATACTTGCGCGCACAAGCGAACGGGTCTCCGCTAGGATATTCCTTTCGGATATTTCATTATTTTTTTAGCAATCCTGACAGCGTTTAATAATTCTGCCGTGCGATCACAATCCTATATGTGTATCATATTGAAACGAATCTCGCTTTTCTTTTGTTTTATTTACGTGATTGTTATATATTTATATTTGCTGAAAAACTGCTTATCTCTCAATATTACAAATATATTACTTGATACGTTTGTAAAAAAATGCTGAATGAGGTTCTTCGATGATTACTTTCTATTTTCATAGAGCTTATTTACCACGCTGACTGGAATGCATAAAAAGGACATTTGAATTTGTTATAAAATAGCTACTTGCCAAGAAAACTTATTTCTAGATCATGTAAAAATATCATCGAACCCGTACAATTTAGCATATTTATATACGTACGATTTGAATGAATATTGATGTTTTATATTTTTATTTTGCTTTCTTTATCATTTTTGTTGAAACATAATCATAATACGTATAATAATGTATTATTTGTCTGTGATTACGTATGTTAATTAAATGCGTAATAAAAGAATTTGCTAAGTTTTTATCAATGAAAAATCCATCTTCCCGTCTAATCGATAATCAAAATTCTAAAGTATTCCATTTCAAATTCTATTTTGCAGGCGCGAAATCCACGCCGTATAGGCTTTCTGATAGTCGCCGTGTGGGTAGTATCATTGGGTGTTTCGCTTGCACCACAATTGGGTTGGAAAGACCCTGATTATTTGGATCGGATCGCCGAAGGAAGGTGTCTCATTTCTCAAGATCCAGCGTATCAGGTAAATTAAGAAAAGGACAAAACCATTAGGACGGCAAACCAGTGCAAATACATGTATATATATATATGTGTTTATCAATTGGACTAGCATACTTTTATTGACATGAGAATTGGCCGTCTGTAAGAGTATATAGGGCTTATCGATTGGCAATGGTGGCGTTGGCGGTGGTAGCGGGAGATAAATGTGTGCACGCTTGCTCGCTGTAAAACGGAAAAAGTTGCTCGATTGTATGGCCGAGCTCTCTGGAAAATTCGATTGGAGTTCCACTTTTGTCTTATGGGAGATGCCAAAGGGAGCCGAAGAGAGAGAGAGAGAAAGAGAGAGAAAGAGAGAGTGAGTGAGTGAGAGAGAGAGAGAGAGAGAGAGAAAGAGAGAGCAAGAGAAGCAGAGGGACGGAGAAAGAGAGCGCCAGAGCCGTTCGCACGTAGTTTGTTGTGAGCTTTTTTTCTTTTTATTTATGTTTAATGGCGCGATTCTTTTTATTGCTCTTACCGAAACTACTCACGGGGGTTTTGTTGGCTGCTCTCGTCGTAGATTGCCTCGTTTTTTTCTTCGCTATTGGAAGCGTTAGAGGCTTTCACAATGTTTGTTTAATTATTTCGAAAGAAAAAAAAATCTTAATTTTTCGAAAGTTTATTTGCTAAAAATTGCTGCATTCTCTTATCTTGTCAACTTCTGCTTGACAAAGAAATCATTCGTTTGATTCTCTTATGAGAATTTATAGAATTTTCCTTTGTTGTTGAATCTAAATTAAGAATCAAACATAAAAAATTTATAGGATAAATGAAAACTTCGATTACACAAAATCATCGTTGATCAAAACCAATAACTTCATACTTCCAAATTAGAAATCCAAGTTAAAATTGGTTTTCCCTCAAGATGAAATTTCAGTTTGTAGGTGCTTGCAAGTATATAGGATGCGTGTCTCACGCATCTATTACAAATACGTGTCAACTTCAACACAGTCTACGCTTCCTAAGTTTTGCGCCTTGCAAATGAGGTTATTTCCCAGACAAACTCACTGATTGGAGAAGCTTGCAAACTGCGCGTCTAGCCGATAAAAAAAAACTCTAGTACGTCCTTTTAATGGATTAGAGTCTTAGAGAAAAGAGTAGCGAGACTCGCGCCGACGCATCGAATGTATAGCCTCGCCTTTGATGGAATTATCGGCAATCCTCATGTCTTTTCTCACTGTCTATCTATCTTTTTGTAATTCACACTTCTATTTTACTGGAAGGACGTATATAAAACTGACGGGTAACTTAATGAAAAGGCACACTATTCACGGCCTTGATTTTCATAGAAAAACGTATATCAAAGAGTTACTACGAAATTGGATTTTTGTTCCAGTTTGGTGGACAGCTAAAGTTTCGATGTTCCTTTTGTAGTTGAATACATTATATTAGGGGGAAAGAGAGGTGAACTTTACATTTTTTCAAGGAGAAATGCTGTTACGATCGTATTTTAGATATGAGGTTGCGTCATTTTCGTTAGTCGATCTTACATAAAGTAGCGTGCTTTAATTTGATTGTGCGATTAAAGGGAAAATGAGTTTTTTGTCTCAACAAAAACGTGAATTTTTATGAACTTATAAACTTTTCCCGTTGAGATTAAATTTTTTTAGGTAAATAAAGTTTTGTGAAATGAATTTTTTTTCCATTATCGTAGAATTTCAAGGGTTTGCTTAAAATTCGATTACGTCGAGTACCAAAAACTATAGAGAAAATAACTAGAATAAAATCGCGAAATTACTTACGTTTGATCGATATTTAATCTTTTTCAGATATTCGCAACATGCGCCACATTCTACGTACCTCTGCTAGTAATCCTCTTCCTGTACTGGAGGATATTTCAAGCCGCACGAAGACGAATACGCAAGCGGCCGGGAACGACAATCCAACCGCCACGCGAACGTCGGGGCATTCTCAGACTCGTCAGGAGAAGGTTGACATTTCTTTATTTGCATATAACAAGATACGGTTACCGTTGTTTAATTTTAAATCAGATGGTGGCAGTTGGTCGGACCAACTGAACTAACACAATTGTTCTAAATGTTGTAAAGTTCGTATAGTCCGGCCGGTCCTCTCTCTTTCTCTCGCTCTCTCTCTCTCTCTCTCTCTCTCTCTCTCTATCTCTCTCTTTCTCTCTCCCTATCTCTCTATCCTTCTCCCTCTCCACTTCGGAGAATTTTCTCTGAATTGAATTAGAGAGGGAGATTGGAAAAGGCCACAACGTGCAATGAGCTTGAGATGCAGACATTGTTTGCTCGGTTCATTAAAGTTTCAGTGAATTGAAATAAATGGAACTACGAGCTATCGATTCGAGTTCTCAATCGACTGAAAATTATTAATTAGTTTTCGTTCGGCAGTTAGATTATTATCACTGAAGTAATCGCGACGTGGATAGTTAAAATGTGTCGTTAACTATCATCAAGAATTAATTTACAATTATTAACTGAATTTAAATTTTATTCGTGCCAAGGATATATAATTTTTTTACCGATTCACAAGGCAATTAAATTATATATATTTTTATTATTTATTTCTGAAACAATTACCAATAAGAATGTTGTTCGAATTGAATTTCATGAACTAACAGTCCACGAGAAGAATCAACGGCTTTCACGATAACACGTTCGACGCCGGATCACTCGTCGATCTCGCCAGAAAAGTCATCCTCACACAATGGAGCAAATGCTCCAACCCCAGTAACAACGGCCACAACAACAGCAGCAGTGACGACAACAACAACATTAACATCAAGCGTCTCGGCGACCACGACGACGACAACAACGACGGCGTCGACACGAAAGACACGCGAAACGATCGAGGCGAAGCGTGAGCGCAAAGCAGCCAAGACTTTGGCTATCATCACTGGTGCCTTCGTCGCCTGCTGGCTGCCATTCTTCCTCGTGGCGCTACTGAGAGCTGTTTGCGACCCATGCCAACCACACGTGTTCGTTGACAGTGTGTTCCTCTGGTTGGGCTACTTTAACAGCACCCTTAATCCTGTGATCTACACCGTGTTCTCACCGGAGTTCCGACAAGCTTTCAAGAGGATACTCTGTAGTGCACCGCTAAGGCGAGCACGCTGACCGACGCTTGTAATCTCAACGCTTTAAAGGTTCGTTGGACGCTCGATATTTTTTCTTTTTTATCTTTTACGTGTATTTTCAAGGGTGAGTGGTATGTATGTATATGTATGTGTGTGTCCATGTATGTTCGACGATCGATCGATGAAGCTTTGGGATCGTCAGCGTGGTAGTTTGAGGCGTTCGAGGTTATAGGGCTTTTTTATGCAGTTTTACGTCAGTTTGGATTTTGTTCGTATCGGATCAAGGGATTAAATTAAAATTTTCCATAATTTGAAAAAACACGAGTCAATTGACATACCAATGTAACCGTAACCAGTAAAATGAAAAAAAATTGTTAGACCCTCAACTGTAATTACGCGAATATTGCAAATCCAGGGCAATCAGGAAATAACGATCGTTAACTAAGCGAGCTGATCGCTAAAGCACGTCGAGTATTATAGCCGTTGGTGGATCAATGATCCCTCATCGCTTGTACCTCTCACTAGCTCACACGCTCGCTCTCACGGAGGGATGTGAATTAAAATTCAACAGATGAGCTCGACTCAATCTGCGCGCTGCTTCCTCTCGCACACTCTCGCTCTCGCGTATAGCTGTAATTGCACTTGCGGTTGCGCCTAAACTGCACATATGCGTACATATATTAAGGCGAAGTCGTCGTAGCGCGTGATTATGCATGAAAGCATCAGCATCATCGAGCAAAAGCAAGCCGGCGAAGACACGCTTACTTTGAAACCGTATGCATTTTAATAAATCAATATTATCGTGAGTATGCAAAACATCGCAGAAGAGATAGAAATATGCATGAACCAATTGTACTATTTAGCATTTTCATCCTGTATTGTCAGTTGTAAAAGTCGATGAGATATGATGTATTTCCAGTGAAGCGTCTTCGTTCGGTTCTCTATAGTCTTCCTTCTTTTCGATATTGGGAAGCGAGATGTGTAGCATGCCTGTATATACGCGAAGCTATGTTTTTTCTCGACGTTGGCTCGTGTTTCAGTATTGACAACCGATCAAAATGGATACGACATGCTCTAGACTTAATTGAGATTTCTGTTATTGCCGGTATTTTTATCGTTATTCGATTATTTTTACGCTTATTGGTGAATCACGCGATCGACACTAAGCTACATTTTTTTACATTTTTCCAATTGACATTCAGAATAATTTATCAAGCAATCGGCTCTTTTGTTTCTCGATTGTCCAATAACATTAATCATGCATGGATTGTCTCGTTACAATTACGCAAATGTTTTCGACTGGAAGTAAACGAAATTACGTCACAATTATCTTACCAATTACGAATTTTCGCTGTCATATTTGATATTCATGTTTATTTTTAGTTAATTACTTAATTTATAATTTTGCTATAAGCATTTTATTTTTGGTAAAATTAGATAAATAAATAAATAGTTCATTATGTGAAGGTCACGCTCGTTTGAATGAAAAGTACGCAATATTTTGCACTAAATAAAACTGACGCATAGTTTTTGTGCTACATTTTCCTTTTACTTTTCTATCTATCTATTCATACGTAATATAGGTAATCTATAGCAGCTTGCTTTGAACATTTCACGATTGACCAGCTAAAAAACATCAACAAAGAAACTGACGTCATAAAGTAAACTGTAGCGAAGACAAGAATAACAAAAGAAGCTATTCATTAATTATTATCGACGTTGAGAGTGTAACGAATACATCGTTCTCTGTTGCAGGTCTGGAAGTAAAAATAATTACACAAAAGCCAAGCACATTGCGGCGGTGAACTGTTACCGTCACAAGCAGGGATCACTAGAAAAATGTGCCCGAGTGCATGGGACAGTATATCACAAACGGAGCATTTTTCAAAAAAAAAAAAAAAGAAAAGAAAAAAAAGAAAGAAAAAAAACAAGTGAGACATCTCGAGCGAAGCTTATAACTTGAAAACTGTATAAAAGCGCAAGACTTTAAAAAGATAAACTTTATGGGGGAACAGGCTACTCTCACGCGTTAGAGAAGCCTAGATAACTTGGCGCGCCAACATGAATTCGCAATGAGCGCCGCGTCGACGCATACTATACGTGTTTTTTTTACGCGCTCACCAGCAACGTTTATATTCTTTTTATTTTTCCCTTACGAAAAACAATAGATTCACTCGTTACGACGTGTCCACCTGCTACTTGAGCCCGTAACAGGTTTTGGACAGCGTTGGACGATTGCGAGAAACTTTAAATCGTTACATTTATGTCTTCTTTTTCAACGTTGAATACACACACCGCTTACACGCGTATTATCACCAAGTTTATTGCCTTTCAAACTTTGGATGAAAAGTTTTGCTTTTTCATTTCTCCTTTCATTCCCTTCTCTTCCAATGGTG
The DNA here is from genome assembly GCA_030064505.1 of Chouioia cunea. Lineage (NCBI taxonomy): Eukaryota > Metazoa > Arthropoda > Insecta > Hymenoptera > Eulophidae > Chouioia > Chouioia cunea. The sequence goes on from JAOPFQ010000001.1 coordinate 30,574,267, forward strand.
GGAAAAAACTTTCATTGAAAACGATACGTAAGCTGTGAAAGTTGAGCGCGTCAGTAGTAGAATAACGGAAGAATTCTAAAAAATAGAAGAAAAATGTTGTGGACAGTGGTAATACACAATTTCGGAATGATACGGGAGTGTATTATCAAGTAATGTCTTCTGACAGAAGACGACACACAAGAGATAAAAAACTTAATACAACAATGTAGCTAATAGTTTTTTTACGTGTCCTTGAAATAAAAAGAAAATAAGTTATACAATCTAGTGAAAAAATTATTTGCATGTATTGTCGTCTTGAAGCGCATACATTTGCAAAAAAGTAATGAAAGAAAACAGAGGAAAATAACTAGCCACATTCGTCGCGTTGATCATAGATATCGCTAGTTTAAGAACGCGAGGAATGTCAATACGTAAAGTTCATAAGGTATTACAGCACGATGATGTCATGATGATTAAGCCATCCCCTATGGTCAGAATAATAAACTTTATCGCCTAAATATAGGTGCATGTTGCATACTCGTAAATAAATATCTATATACATTAAACAAACTATCGATCGACAACACATGTATATATATACACGATACACGAATACACAAGCAAATGCGTTAACTATTTGTTATTACATGAGAATATGTAAGTTTCGTCACCGTGAAGAACTTGGGTTTCGCTTTTTATATATGTATAAAATATGACAAACAAATATATATATATTGAAGAAATTTGCCTTGCGAGACCATGCGAGACTGCGTTTTTTCTTTGTAAATAATTCTAACGAGCGTTATGTGGTTTTGAAAGAAAGAGAGAGTGAGAGAGAGAGAGAGAGAGAGAAAGAAAGCTGTTTAAGGTTCGTCGTTGATTCAAAACTTTTAGATAGTTGTATACGCGCGTATGAACTTTTGTCTTTGCCAACGCTTGAGATTTTCTCGCCGTGTATATACATAGTGTCTGTATAAATTTTAATACACACCTATACGGCGCAAACTTTCAACTCGCGGCAGCTTGGGTTTATTGTTCGAGTGCGCAAGGCGCAAACAGAAACAGAGAGACAGTGAGGATGTAAGTTTAAATTATTACGCTTACACAGCAGAGGCTCTCCGTCTCTCTCTCTCTCTCTCTCTCTCTCTTTCTCTTTCTGTCTCTCTTACTCTCTCTCCCTCTCTCTTTCTACCTGCAACTAGGTCGTGCGGAAATTTCGTTGAGTTTATGAATGATCAAACAAAGTATATATATGTATATATATATAAAACATGTATTAACAACTATGCCCTGATAATACATCTCGATTGCGCAGAGCATTGTAAAAATACATCGTTGAAGTTTTAAAGAATAAAAGTATCAGGCGGAAATTATGAAATTATTGTTGTACAGTATATTTTTTTCATGCATCCTCTTCTCAATGCCCATTTCTTTTACAACAGCAGTTTTGATGCGAATTTTTATTAATTTTTTTTTTCAGTGTACTTAAAAAAAGTGAGAAATTTAATTTGCAAGATATGATAATTTTTATTTCCTGCAATTGTAGAATGTTGTTTTCTGTTCCGTTTTGGGATTTTTTTATCTAACCTCGCAATTATTGCGCTAATATCATATTATGTGACAACTTTTGTAGTATAAATTTTATAATTTTATAAAAGATTTATCATAAATTTTTGCAAATTTAAGTATAATTTTATTAAAACTTTACGTACGATTTATTTCAATTTCCACATAAAAGTTTTAAAGTACTTTCATGAAGAAATAATTTTTATTTCTCTACAAAATCTTGCGACAGACATTCTATGAAAATATCTTTCCGGTTACTCAGTAATATTTTCAACCAAAAGGTGAGTAAATTAATGTTCAACTACCTTGAGTACACCCTACATAACTAAACCGGCCGAATTAAACAACAATTACCTAAAAGATGACGTAATAAAATGACAGATAGCAAGCGCTCGTTTTGACTTTAAAGTGAGCAAATAATATCACATTAATAAATAAGAAGGATCTTCTTGCATAGATAAAAATAAAAATGCTGATATACCAGGATCACGCGACGGTAAGAGGGGACAGTCCAGATTTTTTTTTCTGACAGTCTATCAACCTAATTTTCATCATCGTCCAAGAAATTGTACATGTAGGTTTATAGTTTAGGATAACCTTGTCAGGGTGAATGAGAATTCATCCTTCTATCTCTTTCCTCAAACCCATTTTTGCGGATTGATTGGTTGGTTTATTCCGATCACGCTATCAGCAGGTATAAAGATTTCAGCCGGTCCAGTAAAGCTTATTACACGAAAGAGATAGAGAGAACACCCAAGGAAATCCCTTGGCCCGTTATGACAACTGAATTTCCTTCGTACGCGACGATCTGAGAATTGTGTGTGTGTCTTTCTCTCTTTCTGTATTTTCTTTATGTTTACGTAGGTGGGAAATTGTTGTACGTGTAGGTGCGTACGTATCAATCGATAGCCACGGCATCTTCGTTGCAATTGAATTTGGTGGGAGACTTGCGGAATTATGGACTTTGATTTCGGTTAGCCTCTCGCAAACACGCACATTTATATATGTGTGTGTGTGTGTGTGTGTGTGTGTGTGTGTGTGTGCGCGCGCGCGCGCACGCGTGCGTGCTCAGGTTCATGAATTCTGAGCACGGAAATTTCTGCTTTGTTCGCTGGTGGCTCATGCTGACATCACCGCTTTGTATAAACTAAAATTTTATTTTTTTTTGCCTAAGCTACATTGACCTATATTTTCTCAAGCCTTTCGATCACATCAATTATTTCAACACTTGCGTCAATAAAAAATAGTTGATACAAATACAGAAATGATTGCAGAGAATAAAATGTTTGATAGGGATATAAAGTTAGCACAAAAAACGCTTGATTTATCGACCTGAAGGTACGGAGATTTATTTTATAAAAATTGGATTGAAAACAGAAAAAAACGATTTTTAGTAAAGTCATATTTCAATCTTTCAGAGTATACAATTTAATGATAGTCCAGTAAAAACTAAATGAATGCTCACGCTGATACGTGTCATCAGTAGTTAACATTTGAAGTTTAATCCACTTGAATATCTGTCAAACAATCGTAAAAAATATTGAGTTGAAAGCATCCAAAAGTCAAAGTACATTTCAATATAGGTGTGCGTGAAAAATTCAGTGCGAAATAATATTTTTGCCAGAAGCCATTCTGATCGACACAGTTTAACAAAGCCATTTTCACCCCCCTCAGAAAATAATCCAATCTAACAGCCGGCGGCTGGTAGTTGAATGACCTTGACAAAGATGAATCATACATTGGTTGAGGTTGGTGAGCACACTCTCATCCGAAAAAGAGAGTGAAAGAATATAAAAACTATAGTCTTTCTATACTAACAAAATATACATGACTTTGTTTTATTGATGCAACGTTTCGTGATAGCATCCAACAATTCTCGAGCCACTCTTTAATATTTCATCGCTCCCTCATGTCTCTTATTTTTCAATTTTTTTTTCTTAATAAACTTGTATGTATGTATGTATACACGCGCGCAAGCATGATATTTTTCGAGGTGGGATGATTGATTTCCTTTACCGGTATACGTGCGCCTCTCTCTCTCTCTCTCTCTCTTAGTTCGTTACTACTTTTCTTTCTCTTAGGGATGTTCATAAGAAGAAAAAAATTGACTTAGAAAACCAAGCATGTTAGAGGTGTAGAGAGAAAAGCGAGAAAGCATTTCATTCATTAGTTGAGGTTCAAAGAGTTTTTATCAGAGCAACGACGGCTTAGAGAAGGATAGAGAATCTCACTTCTCATTCAGAGAGCTTGATCTCTCTTATTTTCATCTTCGTTCTTTTCTCTTTGATAGTCCCTCTTTTACTCTCTCTCTCTCTCTCTCCCTCTCTCTCTCTCTTTCTCTCACTCCCTCTCTCTCATGAAAGATTCACCAAGGCTTTAAATTCGAGAAAAAAATATATTGGGAGCTTGGACTAAGTCAGTTGAGAATTCATTTTTTTCTCGTTAAGCTTTAATTACTAGGATGGACTCTACACGCTCGCTCTTTGAATTTTCATTTCGTGGATTTTGCAAAATTGGAATTTATGTTGAATTGTTTCTGTGCAATCAACTTTAATTGCATATCTATTTTATTAGAAAAAAAGAAAAAACAGAAAATGAAAAAAAAACACAAATAAAGAAAAAATAATCCAAATGCTAGACTAAAAATTAAAAAAAATACACGAAAGCATGAGCAATAATGGTGATAGTATAGTATTTGCCTGTCTGCATTCATCAACAAAGGCATCATTTGATAGTTGGATCAAGACAGGATCTGCACTTGTGATTTCTTTTTTTCCCCTTCACTCGTCGGCAAGTCTTTCTGGAACGATAATCTCGATGTTCAAGAGTGAAAGGGGAACGCCAAAAAGCGCTGGCAGACAGCTGCTTCTCGCTAACTCGATTGCTTCCCTTCGCGAGGACTCAGTAGTTGTAAAGCGTAAATTTATTATTGCGCGAGTGCAACTAGTAACAATACCTGTAGGCATAGGACGTTCTTTCATTCAATTGTATCTCACCTTGCCAAATTCCCTGCAGTATCCTCCTCCGTTTTTTCTGTCCTACCCTTTCTGTTCTTTAAAGAAAATATCACGATTCGTGTTAATCACGCCGTAAATAAACAAAAAATGAACGAAGTCTAATACACGTGGATATGCTTGTATATCTTTTGAAGTTTCATATTAACACTGATTATAAGTATAGCTGACTAAGAGAGTAGCGGTCGGATTAACCCAATTTACGAGAAAAAGCTGAGATAGAGAGCAATCTCTTATAAATAATACATCGTATGAATAATAAAAATTGATCTGGCGTACGTGTGGCAACGGGAAAAGAGAGGCTCGACTCTTTGAGGCAACCTCGGGATGAATACGCTTAGCGTGCAGATGCATGTCTGTTCGTACGCTGAGTTGCTCCACTGAAATCCTACATGCGTACCGATAACGTTGAATTTGTCGGATGATATCTCATATTTCGATGGTGAATAGACATTTACTCGGAAAGTCGGTAGTTTCGGAGGGAACTCGTGCGGACTTACAAATCATGGTGTGTAATAATTCTCGTGTAAATTGTCAGAATACGCGGAAGTATAAGAACAAAATTTGTAGCTATTTTACTAGCGCGCATTTTGATATCGCTGCGAATAATTACTCATTTCAAAGAGATTGACCACTCTGATAAACGTACAGTGCTCTGATGAATTTTATAGTAAATATAGAATTATTCATCATCTCTACTTTTGTTCTTATACTTTAATAAATCTGACAATCAGGAGATAGTTTCCTGAGAAAAGCCGTACTTATTCAAGTTAATTCCCCACCGGACTCAACCATAGGCCAACAAAGTTGTATTAAATTATCTGTGGCTTAACAAAAAGAACGAGGAAAAAAAGAGAAATAAGACGTTTTCCAGCTAACAAGTAGGATATAAGAATAAATTTGATCGTCAGACGCAGAGAAATTTAATACGAGCCGACGTAAGAAATGCCCGTCGTCGCTCGCTCTCAACCACAGAAAATACCCGAGGTATTTGTCGGAGATTCGTGAAATTTTTTCCTTCCGCGCTTTTTGTCGCTTGTATCTTATACCGCAGGATTGTCCTTATGACAAGCGGGATTACGTCGCCTATAAATCTGTGCTAAGAGTCGACTCTTTCTCTCTCTCTCTCTTTCTCTCTCTCTCTCTCTTTCCCTCTCTCTCTCTCTCTCTCTTTC